>JAGFNQ010004354.1:99201-198143 GCA_024364735.1 Boesenbergia rotunda
TCCGAACTAGAAAAAATGTTATAGAGCTATTGCATGTTTAACCAATATGTTGAAGAAGTCAAAGAATAAGGTTAAATCATTGCAATTAGAAATTGAACAATTAAAATCGTCTAGGGATGATAACATTGATGATTTGCATGTTGAAATGTTAGAGGATGAGATTAACTCATTGAAACTTGAGGTTGAAAATTTGAAATCCTCTAGGGTTGAGGTTGTAGATAATTTGCATGATGAATTGCTAGAAGAAGAAAACAAATCATTGAAGAGTGAAGTTGAAAGACTCAAGAATATTCTTGAGAAGTTCTCAACTAGCTTTAAGACCCTAGACATGATCTTGAATGCCCAAAGGGCAGTATACAAAAGGGCCGGTATTGGTTACCGACCCAAAGAAACTTCATTTGTGTCTTTGATGTCTAGGACTGATATGAGACAATCTAAGACACCTAGGGTTCAAAAGAAAGTTGTCAAGGCATGGGTGCCTAAGACTTGTATAGTAGGTGCTTTAGGTCCCAAGGTTTGGGTATCTAAAACTTCTATTTTTCGAATTGTGTAGGTTATGATTGAGAGAGAGCATCTATCAACTTGGTTCGTTGATAGCGGGTGCTCCAAACACATGATCGGGGATAGATCATTGTTTATTACCCTTCACAAGAAAAGTAGAGGTAACGTTTCATTTGGCAACAATGGTAGTCTTAAGGTCATAGGAATAGGAGATATTCAAATATCCGAATGTCTTAGGATCTCAAATGTCCTTCTAGTCAAGGGGATGACATTTAATCTCCTATGTGTCAGTCAATTGTGTGACACGGGTTACACAATTGATTTTCAACCAAGTCAATGTCTAGTTAGACAACATGACATCTTGGATATGGTACTAGTAGGAACTAGAGTAGACAATATTTATCAAGTTTCATTTAAAAGTGCTACTAATGCTTTTGCTAAGTGTCTCATGTCAAAAGAAGAAGAGTCCACCCTTTGGCACCGGAGGCTAGCACATGTTAACATGAAGAACATCCGGAGGTTGGCCAACAAGGGATTAGTTCGTGGCTTACCAAGCATCAAGTATGAAAAAGACAAACTTTGTGATGCATGTCAAATGGGTAAGCAAACAAAATCTGCACATAAAGGTAAAAGCACTGTAAGTACATTTACCGCTTTAGATTTACTTCACATGGATCTATTTGATTGTAGCACTATCATATCATTGAATGAAAGTAGATATTGCTTTGTTATTATTGATGATTTTACTAGATATACATGGACTTATTTTCTAAAATATAAGGATCAAACCTTAGACGTTTTTATTTCTTTTTGTAGAAGGGTTGAAAATGAAAAATCATCAACAATTAAGACAATTAGAAGTGATCATGGAGGTGAATTTCAAAATCAACGGTTTGTAGAATTTTGTCAAGATAGAGGTTATAGACATGAGTTCTCCACTCCTAGAACACCACAACAGAATGGTGTTGTAGAGAGGAAGAATCGTGTTTTACAAGAGGTTGCATGAAGCATGCTTAATGAGTACTCACTACCGAGTTACTTATGGGCTGAAGCTGTAAATACGGCTTGCTACGTGCAAAACCGAGTCCTCATCCATAGGTTCTTAGGAAAGACTCCCCATGAACTTTGGTTTGGGAAACCACCTACGGTCAAACACCTTAGGGTATTTGGTTGTAAGGTGTTTATCCTAAACACCAAGGATCACCTTGGAAAGTTCACGACAAAGGATGATGAAGGGATACTAGTCGGGTACTCCCTCGTTAGCAAAGCCTATCGAGTCTACAACAAGAAATCTAGATTAGTTGAAGAGTCTTCTGATGTTGTCTTTGAAGAAATTCCAGAGGCCAATGAACAACCAGAAGATGAAGTCCAATTCGAACTTAGGAGACTAAGTTTGAATGAGAGTCCAAATGGTGTTGATGGTGATGAGTCTGATGACGGTGAGCTTAGACAATCCATAGATCAGTCGGATCCTGAGGCTGAGCTTGTGTCTAGTGAACCCATTCAAGAAGCACCACCAACACCTAGGCAAACTAGATTAGCCTCTAGTCATCCCCAAGACCAAATTGTTGGAGATATCCATCATGGAGTTAGGACTAGATCATTCTTCCGGAATGAGGCTAATGAAGTTGCTTTAATTTTCGAAATTTAACCTAGAAAAATTGATGAAGCATTAAATGATCCCGATTGGATCATTGCAATGCAAGATGAACTAGGTCAATTCGAAAGAAGTCAAGTTTGGGACTTAGTCCCTAGACCTAAGAAGACCACCATCATTGGAACCAAATGGGTCTTCAAGAATAAATTAAATCATAAGGGAGAAATCATTAGAAACAAGACACGCTTAGTAGCCAAGGGCTATAGTCAAGTTGAAGGCCTTGATTATGATGAGACTTATGCTCCCATGGCACGATTAGAGTCCATCCGATTGATGCTTGCATTTGCAGCACATCGAGGTTTCAAGATATATCAAATGGATGTCAAATCGGCCTTTCTAAATGGTCTAATTAGAGAAGAGGTCTATGTCGAACAACCTCCGGGGTTTGAGAGTACCGAATTTCCAAACCACGTGTTCAAGCTCAAAAAGGCACTTTATGGCCTTAAACAAGCACCCCGAGCTTGGTACGAGCGGTTGTCGACGTTTTTAATTGAAAAAGGTTTTGTAAGAGGCCAAATAGACCCTACACTATTTCTACGCAGAGATGGTGACAATATTTTTGTAGCCCAAGTATATGTCGATGACATAATTTGTGGCTCAAATAACAAGGGCTATTTAAATGAATTCATTGGACACATGGAAAGTGAATTTGAAATGAGTCTAGTGGGAGAGTTGACTTTCTTCCTTGGACTTGAAATCAAACAAACCCGAGATGGGATCCATGTGCACCAATCGAAATACACACAAGAAATGCTCCATAAATTCAATATGAGTGATTCAAAAGAGGTAACCACTCCCATGGCTACAAACACAAGATTAGACAATGATGAGAGTGGTAAACCTGTTGATTTGACTCAATATCGGAGCATGATAGGTAGTTTTCTATACCTCACAACTAGTCGACCTGATATTCTTTTCGCTGTGGGTATGTGCGCAAGGTATCAAGTTTGTGCCAAGGAATCTCATTTAATCGCTGTTAAGAGGATTTTGAGATATCTTAAAGGCACAATAGGAGTCGGTCTTTTGTATCCCGTACCGAATCTTTTGATTTAATTGGCTATACCGATTCCGACTACGCTGGATATAAGTTAGATCGGAAAAGCACAAGTGGGGGTTGCCAATTTCGAGGATCATCTTTAGTTAGTTGGTCAAGTCGGAAGCAACATTGTGTTGCTCTCTCCACGACCGAGACAGAATATATCGCCATGGGAGAGAGCGTATCACAATTGTTGTGGATGATTCACACTCTAGAGGACTATGGATTAAGTTACAAAAGTGTGCAAGTGTTGTGTGACAACATTAGCACAATCAATCTAACCAAGAATCCAGTCCATCATTCTAGGACCAAACATATTGAAGTGCGTCACCACTTCATTAGGGATCATGTTGCTAGGGGAGATATTGTACTCTCACATGTAGAGTCCAAGTCAAACCTTGCTGATATTTTCACTAAATCACTCCCCGAAAATGAGTTTAGCTTCTTAAGAAGGGAGTTGGGAATGTGTCGCACTTCATAGTTTTCAAAATGCTCTCAAAACTCTTCATGATGAGTTCTAATTGCTGGGATACAATTGGGTAACTTTGGGGGCATCTCACACAAACTATAAGGTTTCCCAAAACGTTTTTGTTTGCTAGAAATGGGGTGAGATGTTAGGATCAACTCAATTTCTCAAAATGTCAATGCATCCCTTGAGAAATTAAGTTGACGAGATAAAAATCACTTCGGTGACCAAGTATGGGGAAAACCAATGCATAACACATGTGTATTTGGCTCCATGATCATACTTGGACATTCCAATCAAGGAAACATGATTGGAAACCTGAATTTGACACAATCTTGATTGAAATTATTTGAATGATTGTTGATTGAGTTTGACTCCACTTGAGTGGAGCAAAGTGATTATTGAACCTATAAGGACCTTTGATCCTTGTTTAGGGATCAATTATAGTCAAGGAATCACTTCCAAGATTAATATTCTTCATCAGATTCCTTCAAAAATCGTATGAAAGTCTGAAACTGAAAGTTTCAGATCGTATCAGGGAATATCAGGAACCCTGATCGGTCACTGGACCGATCAGGAGTATGGCTGATCGGTCCCCGGACCGATCTGGCTCCCTCCTGCGTTGATCGGTCCATAGACCAATCAGAGGGGTCGACAGAAACTTTGCTGATTTTTGTCCAACCATTCTATGCTAGCCTGGATTGGTCCCCGGACCGATCTGGCACCCTGTCATGATCGGTCCACAGACCGATCAGGGGGCTTCTCGAATATCATCCGACCCTACTGTTCGCCTCCTGATCAATCAGCTGATCGATCAAGAGCCTGCCTGATCGGTCACCCGACCGATCAGGACCAGGCCAGTCCGATCAGGCAGAAGCCTGATCGTCTGGGAACTCTCAGATCAAACGGTGATCCGTTCAATCGCATTAAAGTCTGGTTGGTGGACCGATCCACCAACCGATTAACTCCTCCAAAACCTCTCATTGCCGAACCCTAGCGCCGAAAACTCCCTCTTGCGCCTCTTCAACCTGCGTGAGAGCCTTCCTTGCGTCTCCTTCTTCCTCTTCCGAGTGAGCTGTTGTGCGCGTGCGTGCGATCCAGAGAAGGGTTCCTACGAACTCTTCCTTCTTCCTGCGAGTTTCTCTCTCGGTGAAGGATCTTGCGTTCATTTCTTGCGCCGAGAGCTTCTCCTGTGCAAGCCTTTTCTTCCAAATTTCAAGATCTCCATCACTCATCGTCAATGGCACCTAAGTAAGTATTTTTGGTTAATTTCCTTTTGGATCAATTCATGGATTGTGTTTTTAGGGCTAACCATGTTTTGGTATTATGCCGTGACCTCCTGTTTTGGCCGTGACCCATCTTTGTCATGTCCTACCTTTGATCAATTCAACCTTATGCTTACTTGATTATTTCTCCTATGATTGAATCTTGGGTCTTTGATTCAAACTATATGTATGATCAACTCTTGGTTAAACCTATGCTTATTTGGTCAATGCTTCATGTACACTTGATTATTCTACACCATGATCAACTCTCGTATTGATTTTGTGATTCTTTAATTTTGTGTCATGATTCCCTTTCTGTGATCAAATTGTTGCAATGATCAACTCTATCAATCCATTAGAAAATCATCTAAGGGAAAGGAACAAATAGAGGGTAGCTCGAGGGGCAAAACCCCTTCCTCATCAGCACCCTCCCGAAGGCCACAACCTTCCTCCAGTTCTCGCTTTCCTAATGCTGCCTACGAGCAGGCATTTCAATCCAGAACTTTTAAATTGCTATCATGTCGTTGAATTGATGTTCCTTTTCTCTCTGAGCATTGCCCCTCGATCATGGAGATAGTCACCTTTTACAACCTTGGCTTTCTACTCTCTCTGGAGAGGACTATCAATTACGACCTTGTCTTCGAATTTTACAACAATCTCCAGCAAGGTCCTCAGGGGGGATTCGAGTTCACTACTCGAGTTGCCAAGAGGAATCTTGATTTCTCCTATGACATACTAGCAGAATATCTGGGTGGTCGACGATCACCCAACCTGTATTCGATCTATCCCGAGCTCCCTGACCCTCTATTGGCTCCTTCTGCGGACGTCACCCCCGACTCCATATATCAGCATTTCTTTGGCCATCCCCGCCCAGCCGGGCTTGATGAGTTGGGTCCCGATTTTTTGACGTTTGCAGCTCTACGACTTGCTCCTATTGACTACATCCTTTTCAAGATAATCACAAACTACATCTTGCCTATCACTTCAAAGCCTTTGACCGAGATCCGTCCCTATCATTGCCTGATGCTCTACGGCATGCACCGCCGCATGGACTTCGATATCATGGAGAGCATCTTTCAGTCCATTTTATCCTATCGAGAGCCGAGTCGCCGCACAGTCTATATGCCTTTTGGTCATGTCATCACCGACTGGCTTATGTCAGTAGGTGTTGATATCACCAAGGGCAGGACAGTGCCCATGGTCCGACAGGATTGCAGACTTGGCCGGCGGGCATTTGCCAAGTCCGGCATTATCATACGGGGTCGCGATGGGGCTTTGGTGTGGAAGGACGGGAGGGGTCTCGGTGAGCTACCTGGGGGAGGATCACATTTTCAGGCACCAGCCGATGCTGCTGCACCTCAGGAGGCTCCCGCTGCTGTTGCTGCTGATGAGTACGACTATGAGCCGGACCCGAATCTACGATGGCAGATTTCCGAGCTGGATCAGACGATCCAGTATGATCTTCATCTGCGAGAGCTTCATAGGGAGGAGATCCGTTCGGGTTTCCGATCTTTTGACCGCAGACTAACCACGGTGAAGTCTGATATCTCCGGGATCCGTACACTGCAGCAGACGTGGTACGATGAGTGGCGCCGTCACACATTTCCGGGAGATGCGCCTTCAGGTAGTGTTGCACCTGGGTCCGTTGTTGCTGATGATGACACGATGGACGACCCTATGCAGGCTGACCCCCCCCTCCCCGCCGACGATTGACTATGCTCTATGCTTGTTTGGTGATTTCAGACTATTTGACGGATCTGTCCATCCCGACTATTGCCTGTTATGGCGTGATATTGACTTTGATGCATTGACTTGCATCGAACTATTTGTCTGGATGTTTTATGTCTTACGACTATGACTGTTTCTGATGTATATCTTGCCATCCTTTGCTTATTAGTGGTTTATCTGCGTGTATGCCTTATTATGCATGATTATGATCTTGCTTATGATGTCATGTCCATATGATACATATGTGTGTTTTACCATGACTTATCTTTGTCATATGTGTTCGTATGTGTTTCTAAAATCAATCATATCTTTGTTGATTTGGGATACCCCTAGGGTTGAAGGGGAGTATAGTTAAACTTAATAGCCCCTCTAGACCCTTTTCGGTGTTCGACAAAGGGGGAGAGTGTGGTTGGTTAAGTTTAGGATGATTATGTTGTAGGGGGAGGATCCTGATTCCCCTATGGTTCCGAATTTGAGAAATTTGATTGAGAATCCCTAAACTTAAATCGGGTTGTGAAACAACAAAAAGGGGGAGATTGTTGATGCAGTCTGACCCTGATTGTTGTTTTGGTGTTGACACCGATTTTAATTTAGGTTGATGATTATGATTATGGTTAAGTCCTGATCGGGGATTAGGCATAGGTATGGAAAATCCTAGCTTGGAAGGCTAGGTGTTGAAAAATCCTAACCTGGAGGGTTAGGTGTGGAAAATCCTAGCTTGGAGGGCTAGGTGTTGAAAAGCCCTAATTTGGAAGGGTTGGGTGAAAAGTCCTAATTCGGAAGGGTTGGGTGAAAAGTCCTAGCTTGGAGGGCTAGGTGAAAAGTCCTAACTTGGAGGGTTAGGTAAAAAGTCCTAACTTGGAGAGTTAGGTGAAAAAGTCCTGGCTTGGAGGGTCAGGTCCTAGCTTGGTGGGCTAGGTGAAAAGTCCTAACTTGGAGGGTTAGGTGAAAATTCCTAATTTGGAGAGTTAGGTGAAAAAGTCCTAGCTTGGAGGGCTAGGTTGGATGAAACCCTAGCTTGGAGGGCTGGGTTTGAGTCCCTGGATCGGTCTGGTGACCGATCAGGGATGTTGGCACGCTGCTCCTTCGTGGATCGGTCTGGTGACCGATCCAGCGATGACTGATCGGTCTGGTGACCGATCAGGGAGTGCACAGTGAGGTTGGGAACCTACTGTGTGGCTCCTGATCGGTCTGATGACCGATCAGGCAGCAGGCCGTTGCCTCGTTGCTTGGCTCCTGATCGGTCCGGTGACCGATCAGGGAGCAGGCAGCTTCCTCACTGCCTTGCTTCTGATCGGTCTGGTGACCGATCAGGGAGCGAACAGTGAGTTGAGTTCCCCCGCTGATCAGCTCCTGAACGGTCTGGTGACCGATCCACGACATAGGATTTGATTTCCGCAGTTACTGTTCACTCAGACGTGGACCGATCAGGCTTGAGCCTGATCGGACAGGGAGCTACCTGATCGGTCTGGTAATCGATCAGGTTTCACTCTGATCAGTTTGGTGACCGATCAGGCTTGTGTCACCGCGAGTGCTGGGAGTCCCAGCAAAGCGGTGGATCGGTCTGGTGACCGACCCACAAGCCCTGGATCGGTCCGGTGACCGATCACTTTAATTCAAAATGCACTATCAGACGCTCTGATCGCGTCTGAACGTATCCGATTCTCTGCGCTTAACATCTGATACACGATTTTCTGTTTGATATGCTGTGCTAACACTTTGATTAAGCTGCAGGTGACAGGGAAGGATTCAAACACTCAAGGAGAGTTAATGAAGGCCTTTCCTTGGAGCAGGTTTGTCTGTTTTCCATCTCAGGTTGTAACGGACACTGGCGCTGGCTGGAGCTGCTGACTGGGGCTGGTCTGAGGGAAGCTCAGGGAGTCCAGAAGAGCTCAGTGGTGGCTGGTGGTTGCAGGGGAGCAGCTGGAGGCTGCAGTGGGATGTTGTCACCTGGCGCTCAAGAGGGAAACAAAAGGAGCGGTGTGGAGCAGAGCAAGAAGAAGTTCTGGTTGCCTTGGTTTTGTGCTGCGACTTCTTGCTGCGTGCTTGTGCTCTTGGCTGATCATCCACTCTTGAGAAAGCTACTATGATCTTTGAAGCAACCAGCCCTTGCTTGAGCACTTGGAGGAAGGAACAAGAGGCTTTGAGTCCAAACAGCGAGATGACACGGAGAAAGGGTTCTTGCGTGAGATCGTCGCTGGGTGGAGCTTGGAGGAAGCTTGCTGTGTTCCTGTCTGTGCTAAGTACTAAGTAAGATCTTTCTTTTGTTTCATTGTGCTTAAAACTATATCATTGATTGAAACGATGTGGAGAGGTTTCTCCACCGAGAAGGAGGTTGCTTTATATCCGGATCTTCCGGGGCTTGATCTGCCGACGATCAAGGGATCACCCACCTTAAGGGCACGCCAAGGAGTAGGGGCAAATTATCCCCGAACCTTGTAAACCCTCTTGTTAGCGTCTTGCATTTGTTCTTAGCTTAGGGTTCTAGTTTTTCTGCATACTCCGTTTCTATTCTTTTCGCTGTGCTACTAAACGGTTTAAGTGCAGAATTTTGATAAGTGCTAAAGTTCAAGTGATTGGCTATATTCACCCCCTCTAGCCATCCAAGTTCCAACAAAGAAGACCCGGAGGAAGAAGACGCTTCAAGCTACGTGGGACGAGTCGTCTTCAGAGGACGAAGAAGAAGCACCTCAATCCAACCTCCTCTCGTTGACGATTTTGGAAGAACTCGTCACTGATTCAGAATCAGAACCGGAAGAATGTCGGGAAACCGGAACGTTATCAATATCAGAAGACGACCGAAACACAGTAAGAGGTTATCCCGAATCTTAATTATATGTTTTAATTTCCTATTTGTCACGTAAGTTGGCCAAAGCCAATGTTCGGGTTGAGTCCCTCTAACAGGAGGTAAAAGTACTAAAGGAGGAGGCCAACTCAAGCTCCTTGACTGAAACTAATCAGGAAGGAACCTCAATTCAAGTTCAACAACTTGAGGAAGAGAATTCTTCCTTGAAAACTCAAGTGAAGGAACCTAGAGTTACGCTGGAATGGTTTGTTGAGGCAATCAACCCTTAAATGATTGGAAGATCATGGTTTTGATGTGTGTGTGTGAATATGTTTAAGGTTAGAGTGTGATGTTGTATTTGATGTGTGTGATTGAGTTTGCAGGACTTGGAGAATCACACATGGTGGACATATCCGAGGGACGAGAGCTGAGGGAGGAGAGCTCCAAGGACAAGCCGGGAAGTGGACTTCAAGGGAACACATGAAGGGTGGCATGGAGGCAAGCCAAGGGATGACTTGTGTGCGCATCCGAGGGACGACAACCAGAGGAAGAGGACTTCAAGAGGCAAGCCAAGGGAGCAGACATGAAGGCATACGTGAAGGAGAAGGTCCGAAGTGGCTGGGACTATGCTTGGGACTAAGCTGAGAGGCAGGGCAGTCGACTGGGGCAGTCGACTGCCAAAACTCACAGAGAGTTTTCGGGCTCGAACCAGTCGACTGCCCCCGGGGCAGTCGACTGGTATACCCCGAAAACTAGCCGTTGGCTAGCAATTAATGCTAGACCAGTCGACTGCCCTTGGGGCAGTCGACTGGTGCGGTGCTGGACAGACTGCGAGTTTGTCCTGTTCTCCTATAAAAGGAGGATCTTTTTGCACGTGAGCGGTACGATTCCGTACAGTGTCGAAGTGCTGCTCGTCTGAAGAGTGTTTTCCACTTCCTCTCTCATATTACTGCATTTTGTAAAGAGGAAGATCACCAATGTAAAGGTTTCTCCACCTGAAGGAGAATTTTTCATAGTGAAACTGGTGTACGACGTGGATCCTTGGATTAATCACCCATCTGGGTGGATACCAAGTAAACGGTTGGTTGTTAGCATTGTTAATATTTTCATTTGCATATTATTTCCGCTGCGCTAACAACTTTGTAGAGATCAAATCGAAAAAGTGCTATTCACCCCCCCCCCTCTAGCACGCCTAGACGATCCATCAGTTGGTATCAGAGCCGGTGCGTTTCGAAAGAACTAACCGTCAATCGGAGCAAGTATAATGGCGTTTCAAGAGGGATACTCCACCGCACGACCACCCTTCTTTGACGGGAACGACTTCGGTTACTGGAAAGGTAGGATGCAATACTACCTTATGAACGATATTGAGAACTGGATTAGTGTTGCAGATGGCTTCGAGGCACCCGTCGATGAAAGACAAGAACCTACACCAATGAGGTCTTGGTCGAAGGAGGTAATGAAGAGGGTGCATTCCAATGCCAAGGTCACCACCACACTGCAGTGCGAGCTCTCAAAGGAGCAACTAAACAAGGTGGAGTCATTCAAGAGCGCCAAGGAACTGTGGGACAAGTTGGTGGAACTGAACGAGGGGTCAAACGAGTTCAGAAGAGCAAAGAAGGACTTGCTCGTGGCCCAACTCCAATCCCTCTCCATGAAGAGCAACGAGACTGTCAGCCAGCTACATGGAAGAGTGAAGGAGGTAATCAATGAGCTCCATGTGATTGGAGAAAAGATCGAGAACCGGGATATCGTCAGGTATGTTCTACAAGCCTTCCCGAGAACCACCTTGTGGGCATCCATGGTTGATGCTTACAAGGTATCAAGGGATTTATCCATTGTTAAATTAGACGACTTATTCTGTGAATTTGAACTACACGAGCAAGCTAATGTCTCGGTCAATGAGAAGGGTATTGCGTTTATTGCAGAAAAGGAGAAGAAGAAGAGGAAGGAGAAGAAGAAAGTGGTCTACTCATCCTCATCAGATTCCGAGGAATCCAGCGGCTCCATGGATAGCGACCAGGAGGCATTCATGGTAAGAAAGATGCGTAAGGCTTTCAGAAATTTCTCTATCAAATCATATGCTAGGAAAGGGTCCAAAGGCAAGGGTAAGGCCAAGGACATTATATGCTACAACTGCCACTAAGAGGGACACATGAAGAACGAGTGCCCTCAATTGAAGAGAAAAGATGACAAGAAGGAGGATAAGAAGAAAGGTGACAAGAAGAAGTCAAAGGGAAAGGAGAAGGGTGCCACCAACCTCAAGGCAACCTGGGATGATCCCTCATCCTCAGAGGAAGAAGAAGAACAAGTTTCCCATTTTGCTCTTATGGCGCAAGACCACTCAGATTCATCAGATGATGAAAGAAGCTCATGCAGTGATGAGAGCGACTCCTCCTCTTCATGATCCGAGTCAGAAGCTTCGGTAAGTGAGGTATACCACTTACCCTCCTCTACTTTAGTTAAGATCATTTCTAGCACTAACATGGACTTAGTTAAGGCTAGAAGTAAGATTAAGGATCTAAAAGAAGAGATTGTCATGCTTAGAGTAGAATCTACCAAACTTGAAGAATTGCATGCTAGCTCCATTACTTCACATGCTTCACATCTTGAAAATGAAAATAGGGAACTAAGGAAAAAGGTAGATGGCCTCACAAAAGCCCTTAGGAAATTCCAAGTAGGATTTAGCAACCTAGATATGATAATCAACAGTCAAAGGGTCGTCTATAACAAGGCCGGTTTAGGATATAGGTTAAAGACAAAGGAAGTGACCTTTGTATCAATCACGGGTAGGATTGGTGCGTCTAGGAGACTAGGGGCTAAGGGAAACACAAAGAAGGTGTGGGTACCTAAAAGATTTTGACACGATGCTTATGGATCAAAGATTTGGGTACCAAAAGAGTATGTTTTTCATGTTGTATAGGTAAAGGTGAAGGTGGCCTCAACTATGTGCATAGTAGATAGTGGATGCTCAAATACATGACCGAGGATGTGAGCAAGTTCACTACTATTAGCTACTTAAGAGAAGGGGCGGTCTCCTTTGGAAATAGTGGAAAATTGAGAATCATTGGTAGGGGCACCATTGAGGTATCTCCCACGATTTCTATACATAAGGTACTTCTAATCAATGATATGAAGTTCAATTTACTAAGTGTGAGTCAATTATGTGATGCGGATTTTAGGGTCGAATTTCATGCTAAGAAGTGCATAATTAAACATAATGAATCAAATAATGTTGTATTAGAAGGGTTTAGAGAGGCAAATTTATACTATCTTGATCTTGCTTATGCTACTAACAATGTTGCTAAGTGTTTCATGTCTAAAGAAGAAGAAGGGTGATTGTGGCACCGGAGGCTTGGACATGTCAACATGAGAAGCATTGCAAGAGTGGCTAAGGAAGAGTTAGTGAAGGGACTACTAATGATCAAGTATGAGAAGAACAAATTGAGTGATGCATGCTAAAAGGGTAAACAAACAAAATCATCACACAAAGGTAAGACCCTAACCACTACTTTACCATTAGAGCTTTTACATATCAATCTATTTGATTGTCATAGTACTCCCTCACTTGTAGGGAGTAAATATTGTCTAGTTATAGTAGATGATTTTTCTAGATTTACTTGGGTTTACTTTTTGAAACATAAGGATGATACCCTAGAGATTTTTATAGGATTTAGTAAAAGGGTAGAAAACGAAAAACATATCAAAATAAACCGACTTAGGAGTGACCACGGTGGGGAGTTCCAAAATGCAAGTTTCACATAATTTTGTGTTGAAAATGGATACAAGCATGAATTTTCATGCCCAAGGACTCCTCAACAAAATGGGATAGTTGAGAGGAAAAACCGAGCCCTACAAGAAGCTGTTAGGACTATGCTTAATGCATATTCTCTCCCTAGCTACTTTTGGGCCGAAGCGGTTAACACCGCTTGTTATATTCAAAATCGGGTTTTGGTACATAGGTTTCTAGGGAAAACACCTTTTGAATTATGGAATGGGAGAGTACCACAAGTCCATTACTTTAGGGTCTTTGGATGCAAAGTGTATATCCTAAATACCAAAGATGACCTAAAGAAGTTTGAGTCAAAAGCCGATGAAGGAATTCTAGTAGGGTATTCATTAACTAGTAGGGGTTATAGAGTTTACAACAAGAGGACAAAAGTGATTGAGGAGTCCTCAAATGTCAAGTTTGATGAAACAACAAATACCTACCCTAGAAAAGCCTCAATTGATAAGGATATAGAAGAGGTCCAACCCCTTGCCCAAGGAATCCAAGACCTAAATTTAGAGGGCAACGATCTAGGGGGAGTAAGAAGTATCCTAGAGGATGAGGAAGAAGTAGGAAATGAACCCACAACATCTAGACCCTTGAGACATCATCAAGATCACCCTATTGACCAAATAGTGGGTGTTGTAACTCAAGGAGTAAGGACTAGGTCCGACTTTAGGGATCAAACTAATTAAATAGTTCTAATCTCTCAATTAGAACCCAAGTCGATTGATTAAGCATTAGGAGATATTGATTGGGTTTTAGCCATGCAAGAAGAGTTAAATCAGTTTGAGAGAAGTGAGGTTTGGGAGTTGGCTCCTAGGCCCAATGATTGCACCATTGTAACCACAAGATGGGTATTTAGGAACAAACTAGATGACCAAGGCAAAATCACTAGGAACAAAGCTAGATTGGTAGCTAGGGGGTTTAACCAAGTTGAGGGATTAGACTATGATGAGACTTATGCCCTCGTAGCTAGATTGGAATCTATTAGAATTCTACTAGCCTATGCTGCTCACATGGGTTTCACACTCCACCAAATGGATGTGAAGTCGGCATTCCTTAATGGGATCATTAAGGAAGAGGTTTATGTAGAACAACCCCCGGGGTTTGAGGACCCTAATTATCCAAGACACGTTTATAAATTAAGAAAAGCCTTATATGGATTGAAACAAGCTCCCCGGGCTTGGTATGAAAGGCTTTCTTCATTTCTAGTATCTAAGGGGTTTAGGAGAGGAACAATTCACCCTACTTTGTTCCTAAAATCTAAGGATAAGAATATATTTGTTGCCCAAGTCTATGTAGATGATATCATTTTTGGGTCAACAAATAATGACTTCTTACAAGAATTCATCAAGTGTATGGAAGATAAATTTGAGATGAGTCTTGTAGGAGAGCTAATCTTCTTTTTAGGACTTCAGGTTAAACAAACTAATGAAGGTACACATGTCTTTCAAACCAAATATGCTAAGGAGATGTTAAAGAAATTTGGTTTAGAAAATGCTAAGGTAGCATCTACACCCATAGGAACCAATGTGAAAATGGATAGTGACCTTAAGGGAAAATGATAGACTCTAAGCAATATAGGAGCATGATTGGTAGCTTCATATACCTAACCGCTAGTAGACCCGATATATTTTTTACGGTAAGTATGTGTGCAAGGTACCAATCTTGTGCCAAAGAGTCCCATTTAGTTGTTGTCAAGAGGATCCTAAGGTATGTCAAAGATACCCTCAATGTCGGACTTTAGTATCCTAGAATTTCTAGTGTTGATCTAATTGGATACACCGACTCGGACTATGTGGGTTGTAAGCTAGATAGGAAGAGTACTAGTGGAGGGTGTCAATTTCTTGGGTCTTCCTTAGTTAGTTGGAGTAGTAGGAAACAACCATGTGTTGCCCTATCAACCACGGAAGCAGAATATGTGGCAATGGGTGGGCGTGTTTCCCAACTCCTTTGGATCATGCACACCTTAGAGGATTATGAGTTACATTACACCAAGGTCAAAGTTTTGTGTGATAATGTAAGTACAATCAACTTGACCAAAAATCCGGTTCACCACTCTAGGACAAAACACATTGAAGTGAAACATCACTTTATTAGAGACCATGTGGCAAGGGGAGACATAGAATTACACTATGTTGAATCAAAATCGAATCTAGCTGACATCTTTACCAAGCCTCTTCCCGAATCGGAGTTTACATCCTTAAGAAGAGGCCTTGGAATGTGTTTTGTGGAATTGTAGAATGAACTTTGAGATATTATATGTGAAAAAGGGTGCTTGATCCATTAGGGTGATACATTTGGCTCACTTGTGCTTATGACACATTGTTGAACCTTTAAAAGTATCAAAATATGAAAATTAGACCAACTATGAGGAAGGCAAGTGTTTAATCAATGGACACTTTGCCCAAAGATCATAGCTGGACATTTTAAACCTTTGAAAATCATTTTATGCTTTATATAATTTGCCATGCTTTTGAAAGTTATATGATTGCAAAATTAGATTGTAAGTTTGGTACAAACTTTAGTGGTTTTCAATGATTTTGAATTTTTATCAAAAGTCATGCATGTTTGAAATTTTATATGGACCAATATTTTTCCTTGATAGACCAGTATCAAGGAAAAGCTGTATCATTTCAAACATGTATGCAAAATTTTATAATTTTTAGATTTTTCTGAATTTTTTTGGAAGTCTCTGAAATTCGGCAAAAAAGCTGAAAATTCAGACTGATAGCGTATCAGTCGACTGCCCCATGGGCAGTCGACTGACACGCTTGTTTTCAGATTCTGAGACCTTATTTCATAAATCCAACTTTCTTTCATTTGATGTCATAGGGTTTGGTTGCTTGAGGCAATCATTTTGATGGTGTCAAAGGGGGAGAATGGGTGGTTTAAGTTAGAATTTCAACCTTGAAATGGATGATTTAAGGTATTTTGTCTAACCTAGATTTTGGATGATTAAAAATGAGGAGAAGACATGGATTAAAGGGGAGGTTACCTCTTAGGTTTGAATATGTCTTACATTTTTAATGATGTTTGGTGTTAAGTGGAAACTTAATTTGGACTATGATTAGAATTGAAAATGGGAGAAGACATGGATTAAGGGGGAGGTTACCTCTTAGGGTTGATATGTCTTATGCTTTTTCAATTGCTATCTTTTGCTATTGCTATTGTCGATTGTTATTTATCTCTAAACTTAAACATATTGTCACACATCAAAAAGGGAAAGATTGTTGAGACAATCGACCCTTAAATGATTGGAAGATCATGGTTTTGATGTGTGTGTGAATATGTTTAAGGTTAGAGTGTGATGTTGTATTTGATGTGTGTGATTAACTTTGCAGGACTTGGAGAATCACACATGGTGGACATATCCGAGGGACGAGAGCCGAGGGAGGAGAGCTCCAAGGGCAAGTCGGGAAGTGGACTTCAAGGGCACACGTGAAGGGTGGCATGGAGGCAAGCCAAGGGAAGGCTTGTGCAGTGCGCATCCAAGGGACGACAGCCAGAGGAAGAGGACTTCAAGAGGCAAGCCAAGGGAGCAGACCTGAAGGCATACGTGAAGGAGAAGGTCCGGAGTGGCTGGGACTAAGCTGAGAGGCAGGGCAGTCGACTGCCAAAACTCACAGAGAGTTTTCGGCCTCGGACCAGTGGACTGCCCCCGGGGCAGTCAACTGGTATACCCCGACAACTAGCCGTTGGCTAGCAATTAATGCTAGACCAGTCGACTGCCCTTGGGGCAATCGACTGGTGCGGGGCTGGACAGACTGCGAGTTTGTCCTGTTCTCCTATAAAAGGAGAATCTTGCACGTGAGCGGTACGATTCCGTACAGTGTCGAAGTGTTGCTCGTCTGAAGAGTATTTTCCACTTCCTCTCTCATATTACTGCATTCTGTAAAGAGGGAGACCAGTGTAAAGGTTTCTCCACCTGAAGGAGAATTTTTCATAGTGGAACTGGTGTACTGCGTGGATCCTTGGATTAGTCACTCATCTGGGTGGATACCAAGTAAACGGTTGGTTGTTAGCATTGTTAATCTTTTCATTTGCATATTATTTCCGCTGCGCTAACAACTTTGTAGAGATCAAACCGAAAAAGTGTTATTCACTCCCCCCCCCCCTCTAGCACGCCTAGACGATCCATCATGGTTTACTTTGGGTTCCAAGAATCTTGACATGATTCTTGAAAAATAGAAATCCATCCTCAACTGATCCAGACTTGGTTACCGAACCAAGTCATGTTACAGATCTTATTAATCGATGTTGAACCAAACTAGAACCCGAGTCCAAGCATGGGCCCCGAAGTTAAGCTTGACTAATCAAGCAGGACTAAATCTCTATTGGATTTCCAAGGACAATATTCATATCCTAGATAGTCCATATCGAGGTTTTAGTCTAGGGGTAGCCAATAGAAAAATAATTTTCATAATTAGATAATTTACTTGCATATAGTTTTCCTGAATTTATGCTTGATGTTTGTTTATTTATATTCTGTAAAAAATGACATGCTTAGAAATAGAAATGGTTAGATAAAGACCTGACTTGATTAAAACTTGCACAACCTAATATTAGGGTGGGGCGAGATGATAGTATGTTAGAGAAGCTTATCCAAAGAGTCAGGTAGGGTAAGGCGTACCCTATTTTCTCTTTTTAGTCCAGTGAAACTAGCCGAAGCTATCTCACCACATCATCGATTAGTTAAACCAGGATTTTTCAAAGAGTGATTTGAAAATAAAATTTATTTAATAGACTTTGTCTAGAAAAGGGTCGTTACTCTGATAACCAAGAAGGCTCCTGTGACTCGCCAAGACCTGAAAGTCAATTATTAAAATCTATTTTCAATTTAATAATTGTTAAACTTGAATCTAACTCAAGTTCAATCAAATCATAGTTCTTAACTTAAATTCAAAGATAAAATTTAATACATCTTACAAAACAAATAAGGGTATCATATTCTGTCACTTAGAAATAGGTGAGATGCTTAAGACTTAAAAGTTTAGTCTAACCCAACCAACCTCATAAAACTGATTAATTTCACCCTTTAATTTATTAAACCTAATTATACCATTTTCAAAATTCAACCTTAATAATTTTCAAAATTCAACCTTAATAATTTTCAAAATTTAACTTAACTCAACCAAATTAAACTAATGATGCTAAAATTATTAGGATATATTCTATAAGTCTAGCTTTTGTATGAAATCTATTTTGAAATAAGAATCATAGTGGTCATATGTTTGCATTTTATATTTGTTATGTATGCAATTGTCTGTTACTTTACATTATAGATAACATGGTGTGTGGTGCCACACAGAAGATCATGTTATCAATTCCTTGTAAAGTATAAGTAGTGGCTCACAACCGAGATGGATTTGGACAAACCATTGGAATGGTTGTAGTGTAATTTGGTATTAGTTTATCTTGACTATAGAATTACACTAGTGCACTTTGTGTGTATTGAGCAGGACCGATATGAGGTGATTCGATTTATACTGACTATATAATCGAATAAGACCTCAAGTGATTATGGATGTACATGCTCTTAATCCCGATATAATAACGGGCACATGTACTTAATATTTATTTCTTTAATTTACCAATGGACGAGATTTATTCGTTAAATCAATAGGACCGATAAATTAAAAAATAATATTATGTATATGGTGTGCCGTTGATTATAGAAGAAAACCATGTCCTAATTATTTTAGGATGATGATGTCCCCTTGAGGAGCTCATAAAGATTATTATGTAAATCCTCCAGGTGGACTTGGTCCGACAAGATGATAAAGTTGAGTGGTACTACTCTTGGAGTTAGATATTAATTAATTAAATTGTCAGTAATTTAATTAATTAATGGGCATGTGATATCTTAAACATGGGGAGAAAATGTACACATAATAAGGTGGAGCCCATATATTAATATGGGGTTGGCGCGGTAGTTCAATAATAACCCATTAGTGGAGCGGATTATTATTAACGGGTCAGGTTGAGGATTCGTTAAGAGACCAAAACCAACTCCTCCTCAAAGTCCCTATTGAAGCCTATAAATACCCTCATAAGCCATGAAACCAAAAATCTAAGCCTTGGTTTTTCTCCCTCTCTCTCTCTCTCTCTCTCTCTCTCTCTCTCTCTCTCTCTCTCTTCTAGGGTTGGTGGCGCCAACGACAAAGAAGAAGAGGAGGTGGCGCTAGGGTTTAGGGAGAAGGAAGATTAACTCTTTCTTCTTCTCCTCTTGTCTTTCTCTTCCCTCCTTGGGCGTGTGTGACCTTGAAGCAAGGAGGGCCGACGGCGTAAGAACAAGGAAAGGCAAGCTTGCGCAAGGGACATCTTCTTCCTTGGAAGCTTATGGCATCTCCTTCCTTGGAGGTTGTTGGCGCAAGCAAGAAGGAAGAAGAAGGTGCTTTTGGTGGCTTTGTTTCTTGGAAGATCGTCGCCCACACGATGTCCAAGAAGATGATAGGAATACAATAGAAGATTAAGAGGTAAAACAAGAGGTATAATCTTGTTTTCATTCTAGTTTAATTGTATTTCATGTTGTTTACTTGGATCCCGATCAAACACAAGAATCGATGATCAAATTTCATCATCTATTCCGCGGCTAATCGATAAAGGAGTTTGATTGCTTGAACAACAAGTTTGTTCAAACGATCGCTCAATCGAAAAGCACGATGATGAAGTAGGTCATTCGGGAAATTTTCTTTCCCTACCCGAATCAGTTCTAATTAATTGAATTTTAATCCGGGGATATAGGGAGGAATCCCGCAACCGAATCCAACAATTGGTATCAGAGCCATTGTTTCCGATTTTGTTTGTTTTGGATTCGGTTACTTTCATGCTTTTCATATATAATATGCCGAATAATAGTAGGATGTGCAATAGGCAAACTTTTTGATTGCAAACATACAATCCAACTATTATGGCTATGTGATTGTGTATGATTGTATTTATTTGAATCCTCGGGGTTGACAAGACCATTTGTATTTAATTGTAATTAAATACGGCAATGTTAGCAGTTTAGTTTTAATTTATTTCGATCTAGATTTTTTGTACACTCGTTTGTGGAGTATAGGATCGATGGATGTAAATTAAAATTAAAGATTTTTTTCTCAGCTCGGGTCCCTTGCTTGCGCGGCTAAAGGAGGAGGAGACGAGGTGGCAACACGACTGGAGGCGTATTGAAGAACAACGGAATCTACAAAGCCATAATAGTTGGAAATTTGATTTTTCATGTTTATTGCTTTGCCGTTTAATATGTTTGTTGTGGTTGCTTGTAAAAATTCCTCATTTTAAATTACTAAGTGGGAGAGAGAATCTTTGAGTCCCATGACCTCAATTACTAATTTGAAAAGTGATGCGAATAAACTTGCGCGTTGGCTCTGAGTGTCTTCCTCCACATCGGATGAGTTTGTTTTGCAGATCACTAGTTCAAACTTCCTTATGGATGATTTTAGGAAGTCATTTAGGAGCATCTGATCTTCCCCATCGAAGGGACATAATCCTAGATAATGAACTTAGTATCAAGTAATGGTGTACACTTAGATGCAATTAGTAATATCCTCCCCATCGGAGTCACTGCTATTATTTGTATGGCCGAAGATAAACTAACTATTAATTTTATTTGTCAAAAAGTAACGTTGACAAAATAGTAAAATTAATGGGTAAAACCTCCTCTTACAAATGATTGAATTAGTATACATCCACACTATCGTGGCATATCAAATTCACGGTGTTTTGAGATGTTGGTAAATTTAAAATTTTATTGTTTGAGGAATCAATATTATTTTAAATTCTAATGACTTGACCAATGTGATTCTCAGAATTTTTCAAAATGGCTTTCAATCCCCTTGCTATGATTTTAAAAGAAAACAAACTTACTGGTGAGGAGTCTAAATTATATTGATTGGAAAAGGAACTTGGATATTGTCTTGACTGCTGAGGAGTACAAATTTGTACTCTTTGAGATCTATCCCGCTAAGCCTAAAGATGATTCTAGTGAAGAGGAGAAAGAGAGTTATAAGAAGTGGGTAAAGGCAGATGAGATGACACGGTATTACATTTTGGCTTCCATGTCAAATGTACTGCAACATCAGCATCAGGCCTTCGCTACTGCCTATGACATGATGCTCAATCTCAAGGAACTCTTCGGACACCAGAATCGGGCTGCTAGGCAAGAGGCTATGAGGAACTTGATGACGACCACCATGGCCGAGGGAACACCCGTGAGGGATCATGTTCTCAAGATGATGACTCATTTGAATGAGATGGAAGTCCTTGGAGCTGAAATCGATGGGGAAACCCAGGTCGATATCATTCTTCAGACTCTACCAAAAAGTTTTGAGCAGTTCCGCTTGAACTATAACATGAACAAAAGGATGTATTTGTTGACAGAACTCCAGGCAGCAAAAAGGCTATTTCGTCAAAGTGCTCAAGCTTATATTGCTGAAAATGTGTCTGCTTCTAAGTCGAATGGCGGTAAGAAGAAGAAGAAACAAGTTGGTTCGGCAAAAAAAGCGGCTGGATCTCAAGGATCACAAGCCGGAGTGAAGAAGCCGAAAGGTAAATGCTTCACATGCAAGTAGACTGGACATTAGAAGGTGGACTGTCCCCGCCGAAAGAACGGTAAAGGTATATCTTTTTCATTAGTTGTTGAAATATGTTTAGCGGTGTTATCTACCGATACCTGGTGTGTAGATACGGGAGTCACTGATCATGCCTGTAATTCATTGCAGAGGTTCCAGGAAACCAGACGACTACGTGAGGGCGAGATTACCGTCTACATGGGCAATGCTACGGAGGTGGCGACTATCGTAGTGAGAGATGTTTATTTATCTTTTGATAAGAATAAATTTTGGTTTTGAGAAATTGTCTTTACGTACCTTATTTTAGAAAGAATTTAATTTCAATTTCTAAATTATTTATGGATAGATATTCTATTTCTTTTAATGACAAAGTTGTTATCAAAAGGAATAGGGAGATTATCTGTTCTGGTTCGTTGGTTGGCAATTTGTATACTCTTAATCCAATAACTCCCACGATGCAAATGAAAATTAATAACACATCTTATAATTCTAATAAGAGAAAAAAACTTTCGAAAATAAACCAAACATATATTTGACATCTAAGGTTGGGTCATATTAACTTGAGTAGAATTCAAAGGTTGATAGCTGATGGACCTTTGGGTTCATTGGTGGTGGAAGATTTCCCAACTTGCGAATCTTGCTTGGAAGGAAAAATGACCAAGAGGCCTTTTAAGGCCAAGGGGTATACAGCCAAAGAAGTGTTGGAATTGGTTCATTCTGATTTGTGCGGTCCTATGTCTATCCAGGCAAGAGGTGGTTTTGAATATTTCGTCTCATTTATAGACGATTATTCAAGATATGGATACATTTACTTGATCCGCCGCAAGTCTGAATGCTTTGACAAGTTCAAATAGTACAAGGTTGATGTGGAGAAACGTCATGGTAAAAGTATCAAGACACTACGGTCTGATCGTGGTGGTGAGTAACTTTTGGGAGAGTTTAGGAGTTACTTATCAGAGGCTGGGATTCAATCCCAACTGTCCGCACCCGGTACACCCCAATAGAACGGTGTGGTAGAGCGAAGGAATAGGATTCTTATGGAAATGGTTAGATCGATGATGAGTTATTCTGAATTACCAAATTCGTTCTGGGGTTATGCTTTGGAAACGACAATGTACATTCTGAACTTGGTCCCTTCTAAATCAGTACCCTCTACTCCCACAGAATTGTGGAATGGGCGTAAGCTCAGTCTGAGACATATTCAGATTTGGAGTAGTCCAGCACATGTGTTGATGGGAGATGCTGATAAGTTAGAATCTCGTATGAAAGTTTGCTTGTTTGTAGGCTATTCTAGAGGAACGAAAGGTGGTTTGTTTTATAGTCCAAAAGATCATAAGATCATCGTTAGCACGAATGCCCGATTTTAGAAGAGAACTATGTAATGAACCACAGGCCCATAAGTAAGATTGTTCTAGAGAAAAATGAGAGGGGAAGTTCCTACTTCAGTACCAACGGTACAGGATGATATACCACAAGTGACTGAACCGCGTGTCACAGATGATACAAAGGTAGTACCTCGTCATAGTGGAAGGGTTGTTTGACAATCTGACATATTCATGTTTTTGGGAGAGTCTTTGGATTTTGTCCCTGGTGAACATGAACCTGATCCTTGGACCTACGACGAAGCACTCCAAGATAAAGATGTGGTATCTTGGCAAAAGGCGATGAAATCTGGATAGAATCTATGGATTCTAGTTAAGTCTGGGAGCTTGTAGAACCACCGGATGGTGTAAAAGCCATTGGATGTAAATGGGTCTACAAAAGAAAGTGAGGATTAGACGGAAAGGTGGAAACCTTTAAAGCAAGGCTTGTTGAGAAGGTGTATACTCAGAAAGAGGGGATCGATTATGAGGGAACATTTTCGCCGGTAGCCATGCTTAAATCTATCCGGATTCTCTAGTCAATTGCTGCTCATATGGATTATGAGGTTTGACAAATAGATGTCAAGACAGCTTTCCTTAACGGAAGTCTAGAAGAAAACATTTATATGAAGTAACCAGCAGGATTCATTGCAAAGGGCAAAGAGCATCTTGTGTGCAAGCTTAATCGGTCCATTTATGGATTAAAACAAGCTTCAAGATCTTGGAACATTTGGTTTGATAAGGTAATCCAGTCTTATGGATTCATATAATGTCCGAATGAGTCATGTGTATACAAGAGGAGTGACGAAAACGTAGTGGTATTTTTTGTACTATACGTAGATGACATTTTGCTGATTGGCAACAATGTTAAAGTGTTGTCAGACGTAAGGTATGGTTGTCCAAACAGTTTGATATGAAGGACTTGGGAGAAGCTGGACACATCCTTGGGATCAAAGTTATAAGAGATCGCAAGAAAAGGATGTTGTGCTTATCTCAAGTTTCGTATATTGACACTATCCTAGCTCGTTTTAGCATGCAAAACTCCAAGAAAAATTTTCTACCTTTTCGGCATGAACTACCTTTATCTAAGGAGATGTGTCCTAAAACATCAAAGGAGATGAGGAGATGAAGGCAGTTCCTTATGCTTCAGCTGTAGGAAGTCTAATGTATGTTATGTACGAGATCGGATATCTGTTTTGTCGTGGGCATGGTTAGAAGATATCAAAGTAATCCAGGACAAGGACATTGGACTGCAGTAAAGCATATATTAAAGCACCTGAAAAGGACTAGAGATTATATGCTAGTTTACCAGGCAGATCATTTGCTCCCTGTGGGTTATACGGATTCTGATTTCCAATCAGAAAGGGATAACAGTAAGTCTACCTCGGGTTATGTGTTTGCTTTGGGAGGTGGAGTCATAGAATGGAAGAGTGTCAAGCAGAAATGTGTTGCGGACTCCACCATGGAAGCTGAGTATGTGGCAGCCTCTGAGGCAGCCAAGAAAGTTGTATGGATCAGGAACTTCTTGATGGACTTAGAGGTGATTCCTGGTTTGCCCAAAGCTATCACAATTTATTGTGATAATAGTGGTGCAGTAGCAAACTTGAAGGAACCACTAGCTCATAAGACAAGTAAACACATTGAGCGCAAGTACCACTTGATACGAGACATCGTAAAGTGAGGAGAAGTTGTTGTTGCCAAGATTGCATCAGTAGGTAACCTGGTAGATCCTTTCATTAAAGCCCTTCCAGCGAAAGCTTATGATAGGCATGTTGAGGGGATGAGAATCAGATGTATGGCAGTTTGATGACAACATAGTCTTTTAGTATAAGTGAAAGATTGTTAGGATATATACTATAAGCCTAACTTTTGTATGAACATCTATTTTGAAATAAGAATCACAGTGGTCATATGTTTGCATTTTATATTTGTTATGTATGCAATTGTCTGTTATTTTACATTGTAGATAACATAATATGTGGTGTCACACAAAAGATCATGTTATCAGTTCCTTGTAAAGTATAAGTAGTGGCTCACAACCGAGATGGATATGGATAAACCATTGGAATGGTTGTAGTGTAATTTGGTATTAGTTTATCTTGACTATAGAATTACACTAGTGCACTTTGTGTGTATTGAGCAGGACCGATATGAGGTGATTCGATTTATACTGACTATATAATCGAATAAGACCTCAAGTGATTATGGATGTACATGCTCATAATTCCGATATAATAACGGGCACATGTACTTAATATTTATTTCTTTAATTTACCAATGGGCGAGATTTATTCATTAAATCAATAGGACCGGTAAATTAAAAAATAATATTATTTATATGGTGTGTCGTTGATTATAGAAGGAAATCATGTCCTAATTATTTTAGGATGATGATGTCCCCTTGAGGAGCTCATAAAGATTATCATGTAAATCTACATGTGGACTTGGTCCGACATGATGATAAGGTTGAGTGGTACTACTCTTGGAGTTAGATATTAATTAATTAAATTGTCAGTAATTTAATTAATTAATGGGCATGCGATATCTTAAACACGGGGAGAAAATGTACACATAATAAGGTGGAACCCATATATTAATATAGGGTTGGTGCGGTAGTTCAATAATAACTCATTAGTGGAGCGGGTTATTATTAACGGGTCGGGTTGAGGATCCGTTAGCAGACCAAAAGCAACTCCTCCTCATGGTCCCTATTGTAGCATATAAATACCCTCATAAGCCATGAAACCAAAAACCTAAGCCTTGTTTTTTCTCCCTCTCTCTCTCTCTCCTAGGGTTAGCGACGCCAGCGGTAAAGAAGAAGAGTAGGTGGCGCTAGGGTTTAGGGAGAAGGAAGATTAACTCTTTCTTCTTTTCTTCTCCTCTTGTCTTTCTCTTCCCTCCTTGGGCGTGCGTGATCTTGAAGCAAGGAGGGTCGGCGGCGCAAGCACAAGGAAAGGCTAGCTTGCGCAAGGGAGAAGGAAGAAGGAGAACATCTTCTTCCTTGGAGGCTTGTGGCATCTCCATCCTTGGAGATTGTCAGCATAAGCCAGAAGGAAGAAGAAGATGCTTTTGGTGGCTTTGTTTCTTGGAAGATCGTCGCTCACACGACGTCCAAGAAGAGGATAGAAATACAATAGAAGATCAAGAAGTAAAACACGAGGTATAATCTGTTGGATCAGGTTGGTCCGGCTAGAGGGGGGTGAATAGACGGTTGGCTAATAAATAAAAGAAATGGAGGAACTCGTCTATTAAAAAAACTTAGTTGCAACTTGGTCGTTGCTTCCAAGATGGTTAAAGCAAAAAAAACTCCTTGTGGCGGAGAAGCCTTACAACTGAAGCACACTAGACTTTAGAGAGAATTATAAGAAAAATTAATTTCCTTGAATCTAAATCTCTAAGCCTATTTATAGGTTGAGTGATATGATCTTGATCGTTGATACAAGATTGAGTTGCATCTTGATCGTAGATATAAGATTATCTCAACCAGATTTTAAACTCTAATTAAAAGAGATAAATATTATTAATCAGAGGCACGCTTCATCTTGATCGGATTAAAAAGTTTCTCCAAGACTTGATAACTTTTGACTTCTTCAAGCCCGCTTCATCTTTGAAAAAGCTTCTTCAAGACTTGATAACTTTTGACTTCTTCAAGCCTTGATAATCGGTTTTAATTAAAAGCTTTAAAAAAAGCTTTAATTAAAATCTATAATCGGCTTTAATTAAAAGCTTTAATAAAAGCTTTAATAAAAGGCATTGCGCCCGTCTTGATCCAAGCCCAAGTCAAAGGCAACTTGACTGTTCGTAAGTAGATCTTCTGGGTGATTTCTGACCAACTGGAATTAGGCTCACCCGAACCCGACTCCAGCCTTTCGCCCCTTGAGCGTCCTTCCTCCCGGCTTCTCGTCCCTCGGACGTCGCGCACGTCCTTCTTGGTCCACCGGCGTACTCTTCCGCAACTTCCGCGTCCCTCGGATTGCACCAAGCCCGTCAGCTCACTTCCCCGCGCAATCCTTCTCGTCCGCTGCGTCTTACGCTCGACTTCCTCCGTACCTAAGTTCCTGCACACTTAGCAGAGGGATTAAAACATCATGACCTAACCTAACTTAGTTGATCACATCAAAACCAACCGGGGCACCAACAATCTCCCCCTTTTTGATGTGCATCAACCCAAGTTTAGTTAGGGATAAACAACAAACAAAAAATATTGTAACAGTATTAAGCATAAAAAAAAATTTGCAATCATATACATAACCTCCCCCTGAACATAAACTACTCTCCCCCTTTGATCACAGCAAAAATGGGACAAAAAATAGAAAAGGGGAAATATAAATTTCACTTAATTTTTTTTTATTATTATTAAATTCATACAAATATGAAAATTATTTAACAAAAATCCTAATAAATTCATGATAAGTATGCCAAGTACTCAAAAATATAAAATTAATTTTCTCTAGTAAACTCCGATCGAAATAATTTCTTAAAAACATTTAACAAATGATAAAGGACATAAAGAAACAAAATATTGGTCAGTTTTGTTTTTCATAAATACCAGAAAAATAATTCAATATTGATTTTGGGACCCAAAATAAATTTTCATCTACGGGGTTAATCAAAAACTTTGGAGGAATATAATTTCTTAGAATTTTTCTAAGCTAGCCCTTATGATTTTTAACATACCAATTCAGATTTTCAGGATAAAAATTCTTTTTAATTCTTAAACATACAATATCATTTTCTAATTTCTCCACTAAATTCTTCAAATTTTCATTTTCTGTTTTCAGTTGGTCGGATAGAACAGATGAGCATACAGTGTCAAATCTTTCTTTTAACTCAGAGTTTTCTATCTCCAATTTATTCATTGACTTAAGCATGGATTTTATTACCGAGTAGATTCGAGCAAGTGGAAGTAGACAAACCTCACTTACCGGGTCGGTTTCGAAGTTAGGATCTTCCTCTTCATTGCTGCTTTCTCCCGAGGTGCTTTCTTCATCTTCATCTTGGTGGTTTGCCATCAATGCAAGTCCGACAAATTCTTCGGCTTCCGATTCATCTGACGAGGTCTCGTCCCAGGTGGCTTTTAGTGCCTTTTTCTTCTTTGGCTGGTTCTTGAGTTTAGGGCACTGATCTTTAAGGTGTCCCTCCTCATTGCAGTTGTAGCATCAGACCGTTCATTTTTTCTTTCTCTGCACCTTTTTTGAGCGGTTAGTATTAATGTATTTACATAATTTTCTTACCGCTAGTGCTGTTTCTTCATCATCCGCTGAAGATTCTTCGTCGAGTTGGATCTTCCTTGTTTTTAGCGCAATATTGTCAGCTTTCCTGTTCTTTTCTACAAAGCGTGATTCGTGAAGTTCCAAAGTAGAAAAACAACTCTTCTAAAGTACTTATTTCTAGATTTTTTGAAATATAATATACATCGATTACCGAGGTCCATTCCGGGGTTCTCGGAAACGCGTTTAGAGCGTACCTTTGAGCATCGCGGTTAGTTACCTTTTCTCCGAGATTTTCGAGGCTTATGATTAGTTCTTTTACCTTTGCATGTAATCTCGCAATAGATTCTCCGTCTTCCATCCGTAGATTGGTCAGTCGGCTTCGAAGAGTATCTCGTCGCGCAAGTTTTGCTTTCGAGGTTCCTTCGTGCAGTTCCAAGAACTTTTCCCAAAGTTCCTTCGCCGATTCATACTTACCGATCCGGTTCACATCTTGCTCTGGGAGGACGGTCAGCAGATGAAATTCTGCCTTTCCGTTTGCTATATCATCAACTTGTTCCTTCTTGTTCCAAGAATCAGGATCCTTGATCTTTCCTTCATTGTCTTTGGGAGCTGCATAGCCATTTTTCATAATAATTAATAATTCATAATCTGTAGTAAAAAAATACCTGCATCTTCCGTTTCCATGCCGCGAACTCCCCCTCAAATTTAGGCGGGTATATTGCTGGTCCAACCATCTTAAAATTTGCTGCAGTTGGCGGTTAGTCCTTCTGCGGCGGCCTGGCTCTGATACCACTTGTTGGATCGGGTAGGTCCGTCTAGAGGGGGGTGAATAGACGACTGGCTAATAAATAAAAGAAATGGAGGAACTCGTCTATTAAAAAAACTTGGTTGCAACTTGGTCGTTGCTTCCAAGACGGTTAAAGAAAAAAAAATTCCTTGTAGCGGAGAAGTCTTACAACTGAAGCACACTAGACTTTAGAGAGAATTATAAGAAAAATTAATTTCCTTGAATCTAAATCTCTAAGCCTATTTATAGGTTGAGTGATATGATCTTGATCGTTGATACAAGATTGAGTTGCATCTTGATCGTAGATCTAAGATTATCTCAACCAGATTTTAAACTCTAATTAAAAAAGATAATTATTATTAATCAGAGGCACGCTTCATCTTGATCGGATTAAAAAGCTTCTCCAAGACTTGATAACTTTTGACATCTTCAAGCCCGCTTCATCTTTGAAAAAACTTCTTCAAGACTTGATAACTTTCGACTTCTTCAAGCCTTGATAATCGGTTTTAATTAAAAGCTTTAATAAAAGCTTTAATTAAAAGCTTTAATAAAAACTTTAATTAAAAGCTATAATCGGCTTTAATTAAAAGCTTTAATAAAAGCTTTAATTAAAAGCTTTAATAAAAGACGTTGCACCCGTCTTGATCCAAGTCCAAGTCAAAGGCAACTTGACTGTTCGTAAGTAAATCTTGTGGGTGATTTCTGACCAACTGGAATTAGGCTCACCCGAACCCGACTCCAGCCTTTCGCCCCTCGAGCGTCCTTCCTCCCGGCTTCTCGTCCCTCGGACGTCGCGCACGTCCTTCTTGGTCCACCGGCGTACTCTTCCGCAACTTCCGCGTCCCTCGGATTGCACCAAGCCCGTCGGCTCACTTCCCCGCACAATCCTTCTCGTCCGCTGCGTCTTACGTTCGACTTCCTCCGTACCTAAGTTCCTGCACACTTAGCAGAGGGATTAAAACCAACAGGACCTAACCTAACTTAGTTGATCACATCAAAACCAACCGGGGCACAAACATAATCTTGTTTTCATTCTAGTTTAATTATATTTCTTGTTGTTTACTTGGACCCCGAATCAAACACAAAAATCGGCGATCAAATTTCATCATCTATTCCGCGGCTAATCAATAAAGCAGTTTGATTGATTGAACAACAAGTTTGTTCAAGCGATCGCTCAATTGAAAAGCACGATGATGAAGTAGGCCATTCGGGAAGTTTTATATCCCTATCCGGATTAGTTCTAATCAATTGAATTTTAATCCGGGGATATAGGGAGGAATCCCACAACCTAATTCAACAAAAATCTGTCTTACAAAAATACCCATAGGAGTAACATGACTGATAACTCAGATTGGGTGAGACAGATTAGGCAGTAAAACTCAATTCATCTATCCTTATAGTTCTACATAAATGAATCCAAATCTGGACACTTTATATGTAGGAACATAAAAATTTAGACCAATGGATATTGGATAGTGGATGCTCCAGACATATGACTGGAGACAAATTGAAGTTCACCAAAATCAAGTAGAATAATCTAGGTTTAGTGGCATTTGGCAACAATGCCACACTTAAGGTAATTGGTTCAGGTAATATTGAACTGAACTCTGATTTTATTATTAAAAAGGTGTTATTGGTTGAAAATTTTAAATTTAACTTACTCAGCATTAGTCAACTTTGTGATACTAGATATATAGTTACATTCACTAATTCAAATTGTCTTATTAGGAACTTACAAGATCCAGAAGTAACCCTTAAGGGAATTAGGAAAAATAATATTTATACTATTAACCTACGATCTTCACCTAAATATTTTCTAACCCAACAAGAAGAAACTAACCTATGACATAGAAGACTAGGTCACATCCACACAAAGTTAATTTCAAAACTGAGTCAAAATGGACTAGTTAAAAGTATCCTTAAACTTAAAAACTTTGAAAATTCAATTTATAACCTTTGTCAACAAGGTAAACAAACAAAGTCAACCTACAAAACTATCCAATCAAACTTAACCTAAGCTACACTTGAACTCCTACACCTAGACCTATTTGATTCTCATGGAACCAAGTCACTAAGCGAAAATTGATATCGCTTAGTAATTATAGACGATTATTCTAGATTTACCTGGGTTAGGTTTTTGAAAATCAAAGATAAAACTTTTGAAATATTTAACACGTTATGTAAAATACTTAAAAATTAAAAAAAACAAAAATCAAAAGCATTAGAAATGACCATGGAGGAAATTTGAAAATCTAAAATTTAATGAATTATGTAAAATTAATGGATATTGTTAAATACGGCACTTCAGACATGACTCAGAAAATTTTTCGAAAATTTTTCCGACAAAGATTTAGGGTTTCCGAGACCTAAACTGAAATTAGAGGGTTAAATAGCTTTGAAACTTAAGTTTAGAGGGCTTAAGTGTGATGAAACCTAAACTAGGAAGGGATGAAATGCTTAAATCCTATATGTAAGGGTGTGGATTTAAAAAAAACCTAGAGGAAGACTAAAATGTAAATGACACACCACTTAAACCCCTCTTCCTTTCTGTTTTCGCTCGCAGCCCAGAAGAACCCGTGCCCTCTCCCATTCCCTCTCCTCTCACGCAATTTCCCCCATCTCCGCCGAGGGCTCGTTGTCTCTGATCTCCAAGCACCACCTCCACTATCTTCACCTTGCGATTGAAGCCATCGAGTCATCTTCGTCCTTGAGCTCAGCCGATCGGAGCATCTTGGCTATTGGTGTCGTCGGAATAGCTACAGGCGACAGGTGAAGGATATGTGGAAGGGGTATCTCCAACTAGATCTAGCCAAATTTGAGGTGGTGGATCTCACTGGTATCATTCCAGGTAAGGTTGCAAGTATTTAGATTGATATTAATGATATTGAGTTCTTGGGGGTTGTTGTCATGTCTTTGGTTGGAATTCTATTTGATTTGTTCTTGGTGATCGATCTTGGAGATTGTGATCAAATCTACTTTTAGTTTTGGATCTAGTGTGGTATGATATGAGTTTCCAGATTGATTTGGATCGGAATTGGATCATAGGGTTGTACTATTGGTGATGATGGCCATGAGTTCCAATTGTGGATGAGCTGCGATATATTTGGTCAATAGCTGTCTTGCCCTGTTTGTTGCTGAGAGCTACATTTTTGGAGCTTGATGGGATATTTGCTATTTGAATGTGTGTTCTTTTGATTCGTTTTCTGCTGCCATGAGCAGTTTCTTTCTTTTGTTTTAGTATAGTGCACAATTAGGGGTTTTGACTAGGTGTTAGCACGCTGTTGGTTTTGTTTTAAGGTTGTTCATGTAGTTAATGAAGCTTGGCGTGGGTTGCTAAAGATTGGTGTGTGTTTGTCCTGTTCATGCCGTAAGATATTGAGTTGGGTTTTTGGATCATATTTTTGAAAGGACTTATGGATGCCAGGTTTTTTTTTTTTGTAAACTTATCTGTTGGAATTCTGTAGTGTTCTGCGATCTTCCTTCCTTGTGTGAGCTCCATCATAAGAATTGGAAGCGGTTTGGGTTTTGTGATTAGAGTTGATCTTGATTCTCGATCTTTTCCTCCGTAAGCTTGATGGCAAATTGTTTGGGTTGTTGAGAGGTGTTGTTTTGTTACTCTTTCGGAAACCTTTGCCATGAGCTCATGAGTGTGAGCCATGTTTTGGGAGCTTGCTGTGAACAGTTCGAGCTGAGGTGTAGGACCCGTGTGACTCTGTTGCTGCCCAAAATATTGCCTTGCACCTCTTTATTTTGGTGTGACGCTTTGTGGTTTTGGATTAGATAATTAGTTAATCTTGTAGTATTGCGAGCATAAATTAAGGTTAGGTTTAATTTTGGGAATAAACCTAAATTGAATCTAATCTTAAGAATGTGTTGTAATTAGGAACTAATCATTTAATTTGAATTAATTAAATGATTACGGTATTAGAATTAATCCTGATACGGTCTAGGAATTTGATTAACTACTTACTACTTGCATAAAGAGCTAAATAGTTTATCCTTTGATACAGGATACCGACTCTGTTGCGGATTATCGTGGACGGGTATTCTCTTTGCTTACAAGCACTTATATTGAAGGTGGGTACTTCTTGCTTGTATCTGTAGTTCACTTTATCTTTATGCATGAGTATTTATGATTATTGGAGTAGCTACTATCGATTTACCTATAGGTTCACCTATAGGTTTATTTATGGTTCACCTATAGGTTTATTTACCTAAATCTGCTATCGTTTGTTATCCTGCTTGATACTTTTGTTTGATCTTTGAGATGATCTATTCCTTTCTACACAGTCTTGTTTATTGATATCTGACTTTGTATAGTAGTCATATATGCATGTCTGCGTAGATATAGAGGCATGTCACCTAATATCTGCATGGTTTGATTTTTGTTATTATTTGTATATACACCTAGATGCATGAAGGTTAGGTTATTATACCTGTGATCGACCTGTGCATGTTAGGTTGAGCTATGTATAATGACCGGGAGGGGTTGCATGTGTTTAGAGTCATGCACCATCTCTGCACTATTGCATACCGACGATCAGCGACTCCCTTGTGGTTGCGCCTATCGTCTTCCGATACATGATATGCATATACGACCACTCATGGGTTAGTGGATACCGTTGGGTGTGTGTATTTGCTCTGTACTGCTCCGCTCGGTCGCTCATGGGTAGTGGTTTCGGAGCGTGGTAGCAGGTTGGGATCCCTTCTCTTTCCATAGACCAGAGGAGATGAGAGCGACGCTCCCTCATATATACATGGGGTAGGGGTGGTCCCCCGCCAGTATCCTGCCCATTCGGTTACTCAGAAGCAGTGATAGCAGAGTGCGTATAGTGTCATAGCCCTACCCACTTGACCGACACATTATCGCATGTCTCAGTGGCTTGACTGGCGTCAGGGGTGACCATGTCATTGCATTATATGCATATGATGCATTGTGCATTTTGATTGTGACTGCTGCATTTATTTGTTGCACTTGTTTGACATGGTCATACAGGATATACCATTTGTGTGGTTTGATGATCATGCACAAGCTTGTATGATACAAGCCTTTTATGATCAAGATAGATTAATTTTCTGGTATGTACAATCATTGGTTACTTTCAGTTATGCATATTCTGATATTCCTGTTGAGACTGTGTCTTGTTGTTTTTGTATAGCTATTTTAGTTATTTTTGTTGAGTCATGCATATCTTTTTCTATACCCGGAGAATCCACCTGGACTCACCACCCGTCACAATGTTTTTGTTTTAAGGTTGATAGCTCGCCGGAGGAGCCTAGTTGTCGGTCCCGTGTCCCCCCAACTCCATTTGGATATGTGCTTCCGCTTGTTTTGTTTCTTTTTATAGCAGAGTCTATATTTTTTATTCATTTCGATACCGTGGGCTTTTATTTGATTTAGTCATGCGGTATTGTATTTTTGAATCCTTTATTAGACTTTGTGATGTGGTTTTTGCTGCGCCTACCCTGGGCAGCTCAAGTGAGTTTTTACGATATTCGGTATTACGATGTCATTATTTTCATATGATATATATCTGTTTTGAGGCCTGAGGTTAATTATACTGCGTGAGTGTTTGTGTGTATATGTAAATTGTCCGCCGGACAGGGGAGATGTTGTCCGATTTTATATTAGAACAGCGGCTCCGTTGGTCTCAGGGCATGACAAATATATTCATGAATTTTCTTACCCTAGAACCTCCTCCCCCTCCCTCCAACAAAATGAGATTGTTGAAAGAAAGAATAAGACCCTTCAAGAAGCAACCAAGACTATGCTTAATGAGTATAATCTATCTAATCAATTTTGGGCAGAAGCAATAAACACAACCTGTTACATCCAAAATAGGGTCATAATAAATAAAAGACATAATAAAACCCCCTATGAAATTTATTATCACAAACTATCTAATTTATATTATCTAAAAGTTTGAGTGCAAGGTACATATCCTAAATACTACTTAGGAAAATTTCAATCAAAATCAAACCCAGGAATTTTTGTAGGGTATTTAACCACAAGTAGGACATATAGGGTCTATAATAAACATACCCTTAAAATTGAAAAAACTACAAATGTAATATTTGATGAAGAAATAGTAACAACGCCAAATAACTCATCTAACTTAATCAACTCACCAAACTTATCCAATCAACCAAGCCTAAATAATTCAGACCAAGATCTAGAAGAAAGAGAATCAATATATGAACCAAACTCAAATCAAATAATTGAACCAGTAATTGAACCAACACAAACAATTGAACCAGTAATTGAACCAAATCAAACAGTTGGACCTAAACCATCTTCTAGGATTAAGTCAAATCATCCAATTGACCAAATCTTAGGTGACCCAACCTTAGGTGTTAGAACAAAGTCATCCTATAGAAACCTAAGTCAAGTCGCCCTGATTTCTAAGATTGAATCCAAGACAATAGAAGAAGCATTACCTGACCTAGACTGGATTATAGCTATGCAGGAAGAGTTAGCTCAATTTAAGAGAAACCCAGTCTGATTTGAGAGAAACCAGGGCGCTCAGGCGCCCAGTGCTCCCAGGCGCCCAAGAACAGGATAAAGTTTGGCCGAATCTATAGATAATGACGCGGGCGAAATAGTGACATGGAGGGCACCCCTATAGCCTATCAGGCGCCCGAGTTCAAATATAAAAGGGGTTTCACCGCTTGCTTCCAGACATCAGTTCAAACTCTCGAAATCTCAACGATAAAGTTTCCGTGTTCAAGTTCTCTGCACCCAAAAAGCTCAAGATCGACGGCATGCCGCTTCAACGAAATTCTTTCTTTAAGTGTCGTTGGTATAATTTCATTCTTTCTGTACTTAATCATTGTTCTTGTTTTCCATTTACGAATTATAGCATTGGCCAACGAAAACGGTCAAGGGCCGTAAGCCTTGGAATAGGAGCCGTCACAGATTCTGAACCAAATAAAAAATAAGGTGTTAACCGTGTTTTTGACTTACTTATTTTTGTTGCGTCGAATCTGATTTATCTAAAAAACGCTATCGATATTCACCCCTCACCCCTCTATCAATCACAACGATCCCACATAAGTGGATCGGCCGGCTTAAACCCGTCTTAATATGGATCGATAAAATTTTAACTCAATTTATTTAAATTATTTGATAGGGCGAACCAATTTGTTGGACTCAACTTAAACTGAAGTCTCTAATTATGAATGAGTGTCTCACGGGGATCTGGAGTGGTTAGTGCATGGGAGTGTTATCTAAGAAGTCTTCGGTTCGAGTCGCGCGAGGCGCACCGGATTAAAACTTTGGGTGTTTGGTGTATCAATTCTCGGCCCAAATGTGCACTAATTACTCCGGGGACCGTGATTTACCTCCCTCGTGATGGCCTTGGGACGGGTGCGGTAGGGGCGCTGGGGGCGAGCGATTTCGCCTTTTTGTCTAATTATGAATGAGTGTGTGTGCGCGCGCGTTAGAGAGCGAAATGGTGATTGGAGAATAAGAGATTGCATCAATTTCAGAGTGAGTTTTTGATCTGTATGAAATTGCCACTTTTTGATTCAGTGAACTAGTTTTTTTTCTATTTAATGATGTAGTTAAAAAATCATGAAAAATTGTATAATTTAATTAAATTATTCTTCAGAATAATATTTCACATTGACAATTTAGCACATAAAATTTATTTGCACATTTTTAATCTCATCGTTTACTATCATTAAGCATAAGCAATTCATTCAGATAGTGAATGCATAAATAACGCAATCTAATTATTAAAATCTTGCATGAATATGATTTAGTGTTGAAGGCAAAACATTGATGCTTCAGTATTGAAGGGGAAAGCGTATGGTGGTTAATGTTTTCTCAAAGAACATGTTTAGCATTAAGTTGTTCAACAAAACAATCTGAACAAGAACTAATCTAGGTGCTCTAAGCTTCGTCGATAAACTAGTACACTTAGTGGACCTGACCAACATCAAGAAGCTATTATAGAAACAGGAAATATCTACATCGATTGCTCCCTATCATGTAGCACCCCCCATCATTAAGTAGAAGTCAAATTATGTAGAATCATGCTGATTGTACCAACAAACCAACCAAAAAGTAATATTCAGTTAAACATATATATCTATTTGCTATATCTTCCATTAGGCCCAAAGTAGAACAAAACAGTGCTAGCTAGTATCTCTTTCTTCTCGAACAACAATTCAAAGAGAAACAACTTATTGATAGATAATAAGATAAACAAAATAGTGAAAAAAGTATATCTAAATAAATAATTTTACCTTGTGAGTTTCTTACACAATGCTCGTTGGGAAGTTATTCCCAAGTCAGGCCTGACTTCTTTGTTCATTCTTCCAGGAATTCTTGGCAGCTTCAGCAGATGAAGAACCAGAATCTCCATTACTGTCCTTTAGCTTAGAAAAGAAAGGATCCCATTCGTGTGCCCCAATTGTTCTCTGCCCACCCTCTAACAAAGCATACTTCCAGCTGTTCTCTTCGATGAACTCCTTTTCTTCTCGGCCTTCAATCATGTCCTTTCTCAGTTTTGTAACTCTGTCGATGACTGCTTGTACGGACACATCAAAGGCATCCTTTAGGGTCTCCATTTTAGATCTAGGGTCGGCGTAAATCAACTTCGGAATGAGACCTATGACTGTTTCTCGCATTTGTTTGATGATATCCGGGGAGATTTGCTTTAACCTTTCTTCAATGCTGACATTCCTCTTTCTAATGTCATCCTCGGGGATAAATACAGAATAAGTTGAGTAGTTTCTTGGGAGATGCCATGTATATTGTATGTATGCAGATCCAGGATGGAAGAAAACAGGTATGCAACCAGCTAACATTGAGTCGAAAGCCGATCTCCTTGTATAAGAATCTCCCTGAGGTTGTAAGCAAAACAAAGAACTCTGGAACATCTTCATTATGTTGCTTGGAGAGTGACACTTGCTCTCTCCAAGATCACACTCCAACAATTTACAGATCTTCGAACTTCTGCACTGCTCTATGATCTGCCCTCTGATTGACTCTGAATTGTCGGGGCGTTGTGCACCGGCAAATGAAAAGAGATACTTCCGTTCCAATTTGCTCATCCTGTCCTGCCAAATGAAAACATCAGCATCGTTCGACGGGTGAAAGTAAGTAGGATATGGTATCCCAAAATCATTAGCATTCCATGGGCTTGCCTCCACTACTAGCATCGACATGTTTCTTGCAGCTGGCAAGAACAAAAGTTTGTTCCCCCAATCGGTTTCATTATCAGTCAATCTTCTAAAATCCCAAGTGATCCTCCCAGCCACCAAGAAATGGTCTCTACCCCCCATCACACTCCACTCAGGTCTCTTCATGAGCCAATCAACCAATTCAAGTGATGCAGCATCCCTGACTGATATATTGTATCCCCAAAGGTATCGAGCTATGTCGAACCCAGCATAGAAAGGAACAAAAACAGCAGCAGCAATGGATGAATCTTTGGTCAAGCAATCATACTGTTTCATTCGGTTGTTGAAGATCACATCGACTACAAATTGATTAGTAGCATACCATCCTGTATTCGAGAAAACTCCATCAGCATCCTCGAGCGGAGGTCCCATACCAACATTACTTATGAACTTGCACATATTAGTCCAAAGGCTCAACTTTCTACAATCTGTGAGCATGTCGGTATGGAACCTCGAAGGGAGATCATGGACGTAGATGTACCTCCCCCCGCACGGATCACTCTTGTTCTCTATCGTCCGGAGGGCTCGTGTGAAAGGAAATGCCTTGAGACCTTGATCCATCTTGGCCAGTTTGAGCACTTCATATGCTTCCGGGAGGTTGGAAGAAGAGGAGTAAAGAACAGATTGATCGGCATCAGGTTTGCCGCTTTGAACGGCGAAGTGGAAGCAAAAGATCATGATCCAGAACATGGCAGATAGAGTTGCCAATAAACACAGCCGCATCGGCGGAGGCTTACCATTGGCCTTCTCCATCTCGTCCTGATGCCTGGATGTGGACGATCGCCGTCTCATCTCGACTGATGAATCTCAATCGATCAAAATCCAACCAAATTGAAAGCCACGGATCCAATTTGACTAGTAGCCTTTCCAGAACCGAAGTGCGACCAGAGTAAGTATGACGGATCGCTCTGCAGAACGCTCAACTACAAGTTTTCACTAAAAGAAAATCACAAGTTTTGCATTGATCACGCCCCACTCGGTTTCAAAAACCCTAAACAAACAAAATTGATGGGGCACTTAAACACAGATCCGGGTACCCCACAAAACGCTATGAAATGGCACTTCAAATCCCGCTTCCTTTCCGCTTTCAAATCTCCACCGGGAGGGAAAACGTCCGACCAGGCTCACTTGGGAAGAACAATGGCGGAAACATCAGCAACAAAAACACACATCTCACAGTGAAAAAAGCAGACCTAGATCCAGCAGAGATAAAGAGGAGAACTCACGAGAGGAGATCGACGCCGCTGACGGAGAGGACGCTTGCACCAGACCCACCGGACCATCACCATTCACGGGCAGACAGCGACAGACGTTGGTCTCTCGAAGCCTCTTGGCAAGTCCGTTGTGGGAAGTGTCGGCCAGCTACGTCCCAGTGGTTAACCAGTTGCCCCCTTCTACTGGTCGGCCCCACCGGGACACCTGTCGGGTTCTATTTAAACTCCAAAATTTAGTGCCTATTTAGCGCCCCAACTTTTCCTACTTCACGCCATTAATGTCCCTAACGGCCGTCAGGTTTGCCGGCCGGAATAGAAAGCGGGACCGCAAGACATGCCCGCACCATGACGCGAAGCCGTCGCTCTTACCGAAACAATTATAACTCTACGTTTATACCCTTCGTGCTATTTAAGTTATGTGGGCCCCACATAACACTGGGAACCATTTTTTTATCCGCAATGCCGGTATATGTTTGGTACGCTCATGCGAGATCAAATCCTTTGTTCCTTTTGTTTTTTTTTTTCGATCTCCGCGTCTCAAAATTATCTATCGTTAGGGGTGAATATTCGGTTAAAATCGAACCGAACCAAATCGAACCGAATCGAATAGACCGAAAATTGAATAAACCGAATTTTTTCCAAAAAAACCGAACCAACCGAATTTATGAATCAAAACCGAGAAAACCGAACCGAAAAAAAATCGGTTAATTCGGTTTTTAACCGAATTAACCGATTTGACCGAATTTTTAAAATTTTATTCGATTTTAATTAAAAAACCAAGATTTTATTTTATTTAATTATATTTTTAAATAAAATAATTAAATTAATATTCTTATTCGGTTTAACCGAATTACAAAATTGAAAACTGAAAACCGAACCGAATTTCGAAAAAAAACCGAAAACCGAATTAACCGAACCGAATTTCAAAATTCGGTCGGTTCGGTTCGGTTAATTCGGTTCGAACCGAATTTTGCTCACCCCTATCTATCGTTGTGGGTAGCATATTCGACATAATCGCTCGGATATCGCTGGCTTTTGACTGTCTATTATAAGAATAATGATTGGTTGAGTAAAAATGAGAGAGTAATATTTATAATGAATGATATGATATTTTATATGCATAATCTTTGACGGGTTCACTATCTTTCCAGTGTATAGTTTAATTCGGAACAGCGATCGAAGGCCACCGATGGTGTCCAAGCGATAATCGGATGTGTGCATGTAAAGTGTCACATCATGCCACATCATTCACTATGATTTTTACTCTCCCATTTTTACTCTCTCTATCATTGCTCCTATTATAATTAGGGGTGCTTGAAGGTGAAAATGAAAATAAAATTTATTTTATTCTCATATATTTATGATATTTGATATATAAAAATTAGAATTAAAGTTTGAATATGATATCCATGATTTTATAACTCAATTTTCATTAGATTATCACTAAATCTATAAATCCCTCAATCAAAATTCATTACTATTCTCATTGCCAAATGTATACCAAGCGCCCCCTAAACTATATCATAAGAGAAGGAAAATCTATTAAGAGTTATTATCAATTACGATTTCGTCGGATAGAAATCGAAATCTGACTAGATCATAGTTGACCATGATGCTCTTAAATTCATCTTCTCTTGTGATATAACTTGATCAGGGTGGAAGACAACGAATAATGTCTAAGCAACAATCGAGCATGGCGATTATTGACAATTTTTAAACACAAGGATAGAAAAAGGAGAGTGTATCCCACTCTGCAAAAATAGTCCAACTAAGAGCATCTGCAACGGTTCATTAACGAGTTGTGCACGTTAATGTCATTGTGGCGAACGCGTTAAAGTGCTAACGTGATGAACACGTTCAGATGTCAAACGCGTTCATCTACCAAAAAGACGAGATTACATAACATCCCCAACCCCAATCGTCGTTGGGGCTGCGATTGGGGATGCCTTCAATCGATTAGGGGCAGCCGTAATCGATTGGAGATCATCAACGGTGACCTAAACGACTAGTAAACGCCCACAAAGGTCATGAAACGGTGACAAACGACTATTTTAATAAAAAAAATTAAATTTTCATCTATAAATATTTATCACCTTACAACTCTCATTTCAATATTCAAACACCTCCCTCCCAATCACTTTCATTTCAATCTTCAAATACTTCCCTCTCTCCCTTTAAAAATCTTCTCTCTACTATTTTCTTCTTAAATTGATGAAAATAATCATGGTTTTTTTTAAAAAAATTTAAGAAAATATTTCTTCCCAAAATTCTCAAACTCCATCAAATTATTCATATTTCTCATATCTACGAAATTATCTACGTAATTCATACCCACTAAATAACTCATATGGTCCATATCCATCAAATTATACATATAATCCATATCCATAAAATTATTCAATGGATAGTGATCCATTTACTCCGACTTTTGTTCCAGAGATTTAAGTGTCCGACTGTGAATCCCAATTGAAATTGTTGATTTAGAGAAGATGAATTATAACGTTACGGGTAGAAGAAAATGATCAACATAGAGTAGGGTTGAAGACGAGATTTTGGCCAGATCGTTTGTCACTATCAGCGATGATCCAATCATCTGCAATGATCAGAAGATGGATGCTTTCTGGGGTCGTGTTGCTAGCTACTACAATGAGAATCATCCTCAAAGTACACTCAATAGAAATGCAAGTATCATACGATCGCACTGGTACAATATGATATAAAAAACTGTATATCACTTCAACGTAAATGATATATTACGGTTTGTATATGAAAAATATCATGAGAAAAATAACGACATTGCCTTTAATCTCGAGCATGTGTGGAGAATCGTAAAAGTTTGTCTAATGATTACTCCACAGTCCGTTGATTACCTTGTTGGCATGAAGAAGGGAAGAACATCGGAGTCGAAAGCAAACAACACCTTATCTAACCAAAATGATAGTTTATATGTAGACCTAAACGAAGAAGAAACTCATCTAATGGGTCAAAAGGCAGTAAAAAAGAAAAAGCAAAATGAAATTAGACATTGAAGGTATGATAACAAATTTGGATAATATGTTTGTAAAGTTTACTGAGTATACAAACATAAAAATTACCTTTAGAATTTTATCTTTAGAATGTTTGCAAAGGTATGCTCGGTCAATTACCTTTAGAATTAATCGAATCATAAAAATATGACGTTCCATCAAAATCATTTTAACTTATTTAGAATCATTTAAAAATTTTATAACACCTAAGAGCTACTCAAACCCTTAATAACTAATATAACATTGTTAGATACTTATGGGATTGTAACAATTATATATAGGTAGCAGTTATAATTATACAAATATTGTAGTAGTTATTAAGTTGCTATTATAAAAAGTTTAAAATGATTTTGATAAAATTAAAATAATTGTGATAGAGTTTAATTACTTTTGATTTAAATTGTTAAAAAAATATTTTGATAGAATAATGTTTTATATATAGTAATTTTTGTTAGAGTGAAATATTATATTTTATCACAGAGCAGTATATGAATTTTGTAAAAGATGTCAATTCGTCCTTAAAAAATAGTTAAATCACTTCAAAACTATAAGATAATTATTATTCTTTTGTTGACTGGAGAATTATAGATTTTTTTAAAATTATTTGATCAAAATATAATTAAACTACAATTACTTCTAAAACTTTAAATTTAAATAAAAAAATTAATATATAATGATTTTAACCAAAATTATTATATCTTTAAAAACATTAAAAATTGGAAAAAATAGATAAGTGAAAGATTTCTTTAATTTTTTTTTTACAAATATAAAAATTAAACTTCTTATATGAATATGTTCATTATTCTTTATAAGTAAACTTCTCATAAAAATAACAACCCATGATTGTAAAACACTTTAAAACGTTCTTGTCAGCTTGGAAATCACAAATACTAAACGCAATCAATCATTAATATAATTGTCACGCTACACCGTTGAATTTGCAAGCTTTGGACCTCAATTACTTAAGTTGATCGCCCAGCCAGGGCCTACCTTAGCGGGGGGCCGAAGTCGACGGCGAGAAGGAGCTGTCGGATTTTGCGACAAGAGAAGCCAGTCCAAAAATTATAAAATTTTGAACTTTGTCATTATCGTTAAGTCAAGTACTCTAGAATAGTCATTCAGTCAAAATGGTTGAATAAATCGACCTTGCCAGCTGCGCAGGTCAAACAAACCAAACAAGTTGGATATGTGGGTCAAACCAGACAATCTACACAAACTAATTAAGTTTGACAAGTGAATGGTTCATATGAACCGATTGATCCAAATGAAATGACAGACCGACCAAACTTAGACAAAGCTGAACAAATTATTTTATTTTATATATATATATATATATATATATATATATATATATATATATATATATATATATATATATATATATATATATATATATATATATATATAATCCTCACTAGCTCAAGTCAAGCACCCAATTTAGGTGCCCAACTGAGGCATCCGACCCAACCGACTACCTCGAAACACTCGACTTGAGTGTTGCGACTCAGGCACTCCCCGACTTGAGAGGGATCATTCCCTAGTGTTACCATATAAGGATTGACAAGCCCAACTCAGAGTAAGAGCCCAATTCAAGATCGGCCAATCTAATCGAGACCATTCCGATTAACTCACTCTATCTCCATCTCCATCTCCATCCCTAATAGATGAAGGTGCAATGGTCACTAGGAACGTGAATGAAATGACAGGGAGAACGTGATCCCAAGAGAAATGCTCCCCTTAACTCCCCATTAAATCCATAATAAAAGACCTTGCACATACGTGGGTTAACAATGGCAAGAACCTCAGGAACGTGGGTTTTTCTTCTCTCTCCTATAAAAATGTATCTTCTCCCACAGTACCGGGTAACTGCGACAACCCTAATTGGCTTTTAGTATCTTCTTCTTTGGAACTGATATCTGACTTAAGCGTTGGAGTGGCTGCGTTGGATGTAAAATGTAATAAAGCAGGCACTTAAGTAGACAATAAAATATTTATATGCAGGAATCTGATAAGGAAAAGAGCCGAGTTAGGAATAGTTATCCGGTTGAAGCGTCGGTGTGCCGACTGTCCTTAGAGAATTGATTGCCGCCCTACGGTGCAAAGGCTCCCGGCAAAACTCCCCCAAGATTCGACAACCACGCGGCGTTCGTAGGTGCACTCCAAGACGAACGCTGCCTTCGGAGACAACCTCAGATCGCACTAGGCGAAGCCTCAAGAACCAAATGCCGAAGAAGGCGAAAGAGGGAAGAAACGAAAATCGCTCAGAGAGAAAGGAGCAGAAGAGAAGAAGCAGTGAATGAATAATTCTGCAATCTTTCCCTCCTTTTATAGATTCGAAGAGGCATTCCTTTGCCTCTTCTCTCTGAGGAATCGCGACCATGCGAGGGTCGCGAGGCGTCGCGCCGAGCGACGCATTTCTCAGAAAAAAACGGTAAAGAAATAAATAATAAAAAATAAGAAATAAAAATAAACCAAACCAAATTGGTTTAGAAAATCAGACCGAAATCTGCAAAACCAAACCGGGCCGCCCGTAAGCGCGAGGCTCACGGGCTGGGGATTTGCACCCCCCTGCGCGTGATAATCGCGCCCGATTTATGGATTTTCGGCCCAGACCCCCTGAAACCATTTGGTTTGGGCTCAACCCGTGCATGCGTGTAGGTCCCCCTAAGCCATCTAAGCATGGTAGGAATGACTTGATATATAAGGCATTCCACCTTTCTTGGCTTAGCAATGTGGGACTAAACATATACACCATAAATATTTGAAATTCAATCAAAAATCAACAATCCCCCACAAATTTCAAATTATTTTTGGAAAAATAGAAAAACAGGTCTTGAGGCTTTGTCGTAATGAGCTTTCAGTGAAAATACCTTCCGGTTTGAATTTTCACCTAAGTAAACCAATCTTATTCACACAGGTTTGAAGTGAACTAAGTCTTGAACTTAAACCTTTAATATGTGAAAATCAATTGGCAACAACTCATCACAGGCGATGGTTGAATCCTTCTGGGTTGGTGCATTACGGCCATGCCACCGAATCTTGTTTCATAAGTGTTAAGGAGAGTTGCCCAGACTCCCCACACTGCGGCCTCACAGTTACACTTACATAGGTGAGTTCTCCAAGGATGTACTGCAAGCATCCTGTCATAAAGACCTTGAACTCATTAAGAGCCTTAAGCTCACCCTTACTACCAGTCAAGCATCTATCCAGGGAAGAGACTTTTGAGATTATATCTCAATCAAATTTATGCTTACGGTTCACCCTTATAGCTTGTTTATACCACATTGAACCTACTTCTTGGGATCTCCAATCAGATAGGTTGGGTTGCCGCTATAGATGAAACCAGAATAGGCCTCAGTCCCATTCCCTTACTGTATCTCTTGATTTTCTCAGAATCAAGTCCTTTTGTGAGTGGATCAGTAATATTGTCTTTTGAACTTACAAAATCCAATGACACCACTCCTAGAGACACTAGCTCACGAACAGACTTCAATCTTATTCGTACATGTCTCTTCTGTTTCTGGTTATACTTGGAGCTTCTAATCCGAGCTATTATTGTTTAATTATCACAGTTCACTGAAATAGGACGTATTGGCTTCATAGTCAAGGGAATCTCAGTATGAAGACCCTTAAGCCAATCAGCTTCAGTTACTGTGGTATCCAAAGCACACAATTCTGCCTCAGCTGTAGAACGGGATATGATCGTCTGTTTAACAGACCTCCAAGCAACCGCGCCGCCTCCAAGTGTAAAAACATAGTCAGTAACGCCTTTACACTCAGCAGTGTCAACTATCCAACTAGCATCACTATATCCCTCCAGGACTGCAGGGAACCTCCCATAGCGCAAGCCCAAGGATATAGTACCCTTTAGGTATCTGAGTACTCTGTCTAATGCATCCCAATATGTTCTGTCCAGACAGCTGGTAAACCTACTCAATTTAGTTATAGCAAACGAAATATCAGGTCTAGAACAATTTGCCAAATACATTAGACTACCAATTATTTGGGAATATCTTAATTGAGACACAGCCACGCCACTCTTATTCTTGTGGAGAGTCTTTGAAGGATCATAGGGTGTGACTACAGATTTTATGCGGCTATAGTTATATTTCTCTAACACTTTCTCAACATAGTGTGCTTGAGAAATTGCTATTCCATCAGTTGAGCGAGTCAACTTCATCCCTAAAATCACATCAGCACAACCCATATCCTTCATATCAAACTTACCACTTAAAAGAGCCTTGGTCTCGTTAATAATTGAAAGGTTAGATCCAAAAAGTAAAATATCATCTACATATAAACATAAAATGATACATTTATCACCTTTCATTTTAGTATAAACGCATTTATCACAGTCATTAATTTCAAAGCCAAATGATAGCATAGCTCTATCAAATTTTTCGTGTCATTGCTTTGGGGCTTGCTTCAAACCATAAAGAGATTTTACTAACTTACAGACTTTATTCTCACTTCCAGAAACTACATATCCCTCTGGCTGATCCATATATATCTCTTCTTCAAGATCTCCATTAAGAAATGCCGTTTTGACATCCATTTGATGGACCTCAAGATGATATATGGATGCCAGTGCTATCAATACTCGGATTGTAGTAATTCTAGTAACAGGGGAATAAGTGTCAAAATAGTCAATCCCTTCCTTCTGTTTGAATCCCTTAGCAACCAGGCGGGCTTTGAACTTATCTACTGACCTATCAGGTTTTAACTTCCTCTTAAACACCCATTTACATCCAATGGTGGTGCAACCAGGAGGCAAATCTACTAACTCCCAAGTGGCATTAGAGATAATAGAGTCCATTTCATTTTTAATGGCTTCTTTCCAGTGTTTAGCTTCAGGAGAAGCTATAGCATCTCTCTATGTCACAGGGTCACCTTCTATATTATAGGTGATATAGTCTTGGCCTAAATCCTTAGACACACGTTGCCTCTTACTCCTTCTCAATTCTGTACACTCACTAGATTCATCTAATCTAGAGTGACTTGAGGAAGGTACACCCACTAAGGATAATGGGACTTCTATGGAGGCAGAGTCATCTTTAGTAGGAATACTAGAAATAGACTGAGGTGTTCTAGTCTTCATAGGAAATACATCCTCAAAGAATGTAGCATCACGAAGTTCTACAATAGTATTTGCATCTATTCTAGAAATTTCTGATTTAATAATCAAAAACCTATATGAGAACTATTTTGAGCATAACCCAAGAAGACACCATCTACAGTCTTTGGACCAAGTTTTTTCCTCTTGTGTTCAGGTACTAGTACTTTTGCAAGGCACCCCTACACTTTAAGGTATTTTAAACTTGTCCTTCGACTTTTCCAAAGTTCATATGGGCTTTTATCCCTTGACTTCATTGGTACTCTATTTAACATATGACAAGCAGTGTATAGAGCCTCCCCCCACAAGAAGTTGGGTAACCCAGAACTTCCTAACATGGAATTAATCATATCTTCAAGGGTTCGATTTTTGCGTTCTGCTACACCATTAGATTGAGGACTATATGGAGCAGTGACCTCATGAATTATACCTGAATCTTGACAGAATTTTTGAAACAGGTTTGAGGTGAACTCTCCACCCCTATCAGACCTTATCCTCTTAATGGTTTGATTTGTTTGATTTTCAGCTTCAGATTTGAAGATCATAAATTTATCTAAAGCTTCATCTTTAGTTTTCAACAAATAAACATAGCAATAACGAGAGTAATCATCAATAAAGGTAATGAAATACCTTTTATGATCTCTCGTTATTAAACCGTTAAACTCACAACAGTCAGTATGAATTAATTCTAAAATATTAGAATTTCTATCAACTGATTTGAAGGGTTTACGGGGTTGTTTATATTGCACACAAACTTTACATTTTTTCTTATCATTTATGGCATGCTTAAGAATCATGTCAAGATTCATCATTCATTTTATGGTTTGAAAATTAACATGTCCTAATCTATCATGCCACACATCATAAGACTCAATGTTATAAGAACAACCAATATCACTAATTTTATTAATAATCGTATTTTCAACATTGAGTTTAAATAAACCTTCATTAAGGTAACCCTTTCCAATAAAGGTTCCTAAATGTAACAATACAACTTTATTACATTTGAAGTTTAGCTCATAACTAGCACGAACTAATTTTGACCCGCTAATCAAATTCCGTCGGACCGCTGGAAGATGATGCACCTCATGCAGTGACAGGACCTTCCTTGAGGTAAATCTCAAGTCAACTCGTCCAATCCCTAATACTCTGGCCGCAGAATGATTTTCCATGGTTACGGAAGTGCCTTCAATTACCTGATAAGTAAGGAAGGCAGAGCGATCAGCATAACAGTGTACATTAGCACCTGTATCAACCAACCACTCATTGGGTTGATAAATCAAATTTAGTTCGGGGTTAATGGAAACGAACCCATTGCTGGTGCTAGTCACAACATTGACCTGTGCCTTGGTGTTGGGCACATTGCCTTGGTTCTTCTGTTTGTCCTTCCGTTCAGGACAGAATTTGAAAAAATGTCCAACTTGTCCACAAGCCCAGCACGGCCTAGTCCCATGCTTCTTCTGAACCTTTGGTTTGGGTTTCATTTTGTTTTTCATTTTTTGGTTTTTGAATTTGTTCTTGTTAGAAGAGAGCACCACATTTGCCTTTGGAGCAAATTCCATAGGTATCCCCTTATCATCATCCTTATGTTGCTTCCGATGTTCTTCCTCGATATTTAAGGCAATCATTAAATCTTCAAGAGAGATTTTCCCTCTCCTGTGTTTATGTGTCATGCCAAAATCTTCCCAACTCGGAGGCAACTTTTCGATGATAGACAAGACTTGAAGTTTCTCGGGTATCGGCATTTCTCCATCGGCAAGACCGTGAATCAAAATTTGAAATTCATGGGTCTGCTCAATGACAGATCTACCCTTAACCATTTTGAAATTTAAGAACTTCCCCACGGTGTACTTCTCTAAACCAGAGTCCTCGGAGTTATATTTTTTATCCAAAGATTTCCATAACTCTTTGGCCGAGGTTGTAGAGCAGTACACATCAAATAGTGCGTCCGAGAGGGCAGACAGGATTCTCCCATGGCAGAGATAATCCCTCTGTTTAAACCTCTCGGTGGAAGCACTACGGGCAGGTTCTTCTTCATCAGGCGAAGGAGGATCCAATTCTATAACGGAGAAAAGCCCCAGCGTAGTAAGCCAAAACTTCATCCGTTGTTGCCAACGTTTGAAGTTTTGCCCGGAAAACCTCTCGGGTTTGGCGCTAGCCTCATCAGACCCCGACGTTCTAATATTTAACATGTCTACTTAGGCACAATTCAATTCTCTAAGATTGTAAAATGTAATAAAGCAGGCACTTAAGTAGACAATAAAATATTTATATGCAGGAATCTGATAAGGAAAAGAGCCGAGTTAGGAATAGTTATCCGGTTGAAGCGTCGGCGTGCCGACTGTCCTTAGAGAATTGATTGCCGCCCTACGGTGCAAAGGCTCCCGGCAAAACTCCCCCAAGATCCGACAACCACGCGGCGTTCGTAGGTGCACTCCAAGACAAACGCTGCCTTCGGAGACAACCTCAGATCGCACTAGGCGAAGCCTCAAGAACCAAATGCCGAAGAAGGTGAAAGAGGGAAGAAATGAAAATCGCTCAGAGAGAAAGGAGCAGAAGAGAAGAAGCAGTGAATGAATAATTCTGCAATCTTCCCCTCCTTTTATAGATTCGAAGAGGCATTCCTTTGCCTCTTCTCTCTGAGGAATCGCGACCATGCGAGGGTCGCGAGGCGTCGCGCCGAGCGACGCATTTCTCAGAAAAAAACGGTAAAGAAATAAATAATAAAAAATAAGAAATAAAAATAAACCAAACCAAATTGGTTTAGAAAACCAAACCGAAATTTGCAAAACCAAACTGGGCCGCCCGCAAGCGCGAGGCTCACGGGCTGGGGATTTGCACCCCCCTGTGCGCGATAATCGCGTGCGTCGCGCCCGGTTTATGTATTTTCGGCCCAGACCCCCTGAAACCACCTGGTTTGGGCTCAACCCGCGCATGCGTGTAGGTCCCCCTAAGCCATCTAAGCATGGTAGGAATGACTTGATATATAAGGCATTCCACCTTTCTTGGCTTAGCAATGTGGGACTAAACACATACACCATAAATATTTGAAATTCAATAAAAAATCAACATTGGAGACCCCTTTGATCGTCCTCCTAACTCATTTTTTCCCTTTCAAATTTCTCTCCCAAAATCTCGTTAGCAATTACTCGAGGATTACCCACCCTTCCACCCTCAAACCATCGGTGAGTTGAACCTCAAAGAATCTAGGTATCATCAAATTGATGTCATATGTGGGAACACTAAGTTGAGAGCTGACTCAAATTTTCAGATTGACAACATCAGACAACCTAACCTCGAGGGTACGGAACGGAGGGGCAAAACCTCATCACCATAACGAGGTAGAAGATTTTAATTGGCTAGTGACTATCACTGTGTAAGCGGTGCTACAAGGCTAATCCCAACCAGCCATTCTTCCCATTCTTCATTCCCCCATCGAAGTGCGTCAACCTATGGAAGCATCGCCAATCTTACCACAAAAATCGACCCATCCGACTCTAACACCCAGAGAAGCATGCCCTCTCCCAATAGGCTTGTCTATCTGGAGAGAGGAATTGCCCGAATCTTCATAATAAGATATTCATCGGAGCCCTCCAAAGGAGAAGTACATCGTAGGCAAAGTCAAAGGCCTCCCTTTCGCCCCTCATGTCCTACAGGATGAACTACCAAGGCATTTTCGGGCATTGTCAATAGGAGAATACAACGGTACCACTGATCTAGATGACTACCTAAGCAAATTTGAGCACATCTCACTGCTGCACCAATATACAAATGGAGTCGAGTGTTCCTACCACCTTGTCAGGATCAGAATAGAAGTGGTTCAACTGCCTACTGACCTCTTCCATCAAGTCTTTTCGAAGACTTCAAAATGAGCTTCATGAGACAATTCACCCTCGGCAAGAGGTATCAACCCCCCCCCCCCCCCCCCCCCCCCCCAACTTGTTCGCTCTCAAGCAAAAGTCAAAACAGGCCCTAAAGGAGTATTTGCAGAGGTTCAAATGAGTGGTGATAGATACCCCTTGGTCACTCCTGAGATTCAGGTTAGTGCATTCTCATAGGGGTTGGTCGACGGGGATTATTTTCACTCTCTGGTCAAAAAGGCCCCAAGAGATTTTAACCAGGATTGACTTAAGACTATTTAAGGCCCTAGGCGAAAAAATAGGTGTTTAATATTGTTTAAAAAAATTTCTACTCATCTTTTTTCATTCAGAGTTGCAACTGATAATCGACTTGGTCGAAAACAAATATATTCAGAATTATTTAAAAACTAAGAAAGATTAAAAAAATGTCTAATTACTCAAATGGAAGACGAAGATAACAATCCTTACAAAAAAAGAATAAATAAAATAGGACAATAGAAAAAATTATGTTTCCATCAACTCATCATCACTGCAAATCACAAAAAATAAATAAATAATATATAAAATAATAAAACTCAATATATTCCTTAAAAAATGAAGATCATAACGAAATCAAACTAGCCATTATCATTTATTAAGAACTAAATAAGTCGCACAGAACAAAAGAAAAAATAAATCATATTTTTCATCACCTAAACTAAAATAGTTGTAAATGATAGAATAGAAACAAATAGGAAATCAAAAAAATTATATCTATAAATATATATAAATAAAATCTAAACTTAATGTCTATCGAGGAAGCAAAATGACAAAGATATCTAACTCACTGTTACTTAAAAATAATAAAATCCTCTATTTCGATCAAACACAATATGAATAAATCCCTCAACATTTGAACATAATCAAGCAAAGAGCTTAATAACACCAACCGGATCAACGTGACAACGTTAGGTGTAATTTTTTCCCCCAATATCAATGAGCCACAGAAATACAAAGAGGGGGAGCTAGTCAAGAAAAGAGGGGGAATTCGAAAAAAGACATATTTTTATTTTGCATTGCATGAATAAAATTTTTTCTACTTTATGTTCCTACCAATCAGAAGAGAAAACATCACTAATAAAAAATAAATGTAACGAGAGAAGTTAGGGTTGAAAGATATTAAAGAGGAATATATTAAATCTTATAAAATAACATACATAATAAAAATTAAATTTAAAATATTAAAAAGAGATCCCCTTATGACTCTATTCGTTGGAACCATAATAAAATTTTTATAAAATCTATATTTTATTGACTAAAAATGAGATACATAAATTTTTTATCAAGACCCTATTCTTTTTCATTCCTTTAAAATATATAATAAAAATATATTTAATATATCAAAAATAATGGGCCCTAATAAAAATTGAGGCCCTAGGAATATGCCTTAATGGCCTATGCCTAAAGACTGTTGGAACTTGGATGGCTAGAGAGGGGGGGTGAATGTAGCCAGACACAAATTTCTTTCTCTTTTGAACTTCTGCACTTAGGGTTAGTCGCAGCACAGTGGAAGCAATACAAAAACAAAGATGCAGAAACTAAACCCTAAACTAAGCACAAGCACAAAACACTAACAAAGAGAATTTACAAGGTTCGGGGATAACTTGCCCCTACTCCTTGGTGTGCCTGTGAGGTAGGCGATCCCTTGATCATCAGCAGATCAAGCCCCGGAAAATCCAGATAGAATGCAACCTCCTTCTCGGTGGAGTAACCTCTCCACAACATTTCAACAGAATGAAAAATTAAGTACAGAGAAACATGAGAAGGAATCTTACAGAGCATTTAGGACAGCAAGAACACAAGCGAACTCCTCACTGAGCTCCACTCAGCACAGATCTCACGCAATAACTCCCTGCTCTTCGTGTCTTCTTGCTGATGGACTCGCCAAGATCCTTGTTTCTTCCAAGTACTCAAGTATCAGAATGTTACTAAAGATTCACAGTTGCTTGCTCAAGATTCACAGTTGCTTGCTCAAAGAGATGGATCAAAATCTTGCTTAGTTGCGTTAGTTTCTTGCCGAGACTTCTTCGCCACAAGCTCTTAAGTCTCTGTCCAAATCCCAGGTGGCAAGCGGGCCTCTGCAGCTCCCAGCTGCTCACCAGCTCGTCTGCAACAGCCTCAGCTACTTTTGACCTCCTCTGGACTCACTGAACTCCCTTCAGCCAAGCCCAGGTCAGCTCGTCAGCTTCCCAGCCGTTGCCAGCCTGTGCCAAACGTCCGTTGAAACCTGAGAAGGTAAACTGCCAAACCTGATGAAGCAAAAGCCTCCGTTTGACTCCCCTTGAGTGAACCTGAGTTATCAGCACACTTAGCAGATCATTAGCACAGCAAATAAATAGAGAATCACATATCAGTAGAATCAGAACAAAGATCAGTAGTGTATCAGTAGCAATCAGAACACGATCAGAGCTCTGACAACGCTTTTGAATTAAAGTTGTCAGCTACTGATCGATCCCCGGATCGATCAGAGTTGTTGGAAACGGATGGCTAGAGAGGGGGGGGGGGTGAATATAGCCAGACACCCACAAGTTGCACTTTGAAGTTTTCTGCGTGATCAGATTAGCAGCGGAAGAAAATGCAGAACAAAGAACAAAGCAGAGAAGGAATCGCAAGCCAAACAATCGCTAAGACGAAGATGTACAAGGTTCGGGGATAACTTGCCCCTACTCCTTGGCGTGCCCGTAAGGTGGGCGATCCCTTGATCGTCGGAAGATTAAGTGTAGCGACCCGCCTTCTCCTGCCTTAGACGGATCGTTACTTTTCTCTACTTCTCGACTTCTGATGCATGACTGAAAATGCGGAAATCTTTTTTTTTTAAACTTTTAAATTCATCTAACAATGATATTCTAACTTAAGTGATCATGCCTGATAACATATCACACCTCCTTTCTCAAAACCCGTTAAATAATACTTATTGAAGCTTTTGATACTTGCCTCGCCCAACTCACACTTCGGGTATCAGTCGACTGATAGGCCTGAAATCAGAATTTCAGGTTTCGGCATTTGCTTCAAAGCTCCACCAAACCTATACCTTCGAACCATATAGAACCATGACACCATTTCTATACTCTATGCCAGTTTTCAAATCAATTTAGCCAATCAAAACGGATCCATAAACTTGAAATTAGGACTTTTGCGGAAGAAAATAAACTATTCAAGTTATATGAACTTTAACAATAAAGTTTGTACCAATCTTGACTCCTATGTATTCATAACACCAAATACATGTTCTATAACCTTGCTAAAGTATTATGAAATGTAAATGCAACTTTTCTAAACATATTTAAGAAGTAAAAACTTGATTCAAGGAGAAATTGATACTATCATGGCACATGCATCTATTTCTCTAACAAAGTATCGATATCTCCAATTACTCACATTTCTACTCATCCAATGCAATCATAAGAATATGTAGGCTAAAAGAAATAATAGGGAATCTATACTCTAAGAAACTGAGTATTTAAAACTATCCAAAACTTATATGTTCGCTAACTCCATAAACAAGAACTTGAAATCTGAATAAACTATAACATTGTAATTTAAATAGTTAAATTGTCTCGTCTCAAAGATCTCTCCAAAATCAGCCACCACACACACTTTTCTCAGCACCGCCTCGTCGCCTTCCTTCAGAATTGCTTGCCTTTACCTTTATCTGCAGTAAGAGGAAATGCATCTAGTAAGCAAAAAGCTTAGTAAGTACTATCTAGCTCACAAAATCTCGAAATGTGCAAACATGCTTGTAGAACAATATGAAAATCATATGAGATACTAATATGCTTGAAAGGAAACTAAGAACATGTATAACTCAAAACATGCATACTCAAGCAATAATAAATCTCAATTTACTTTTCTTGGCTCAACTTGAAACTTTAGCTATTCTTTAACTTTTGAAAACTTCCTTAAACTTTCGAAACTTTGCTAAAGCATATACTTGAAAATAATAATCACTTGGATCCACTGAAGACGTAAGTACCATCTCATATGCGCGTTCCCTAAAAGGTTGGGGTAGCGAGCCACCAATCCTAATAGAGCAGACCTTGGTCTACCAGGGCCAAGACCTTGGAATTGGACACCTGGATTTCTTTAACGACGCCCTTGGACGCCGGGTACTGGCCTTAGAAAATAAAATAGCTTTTCTTTCTTTTCTTTCTTATCTGTAAATGCCTTGGCATTTTCTCGAGCACCTTGCGTGCTAAAATCCCTAAGTCTTAACTTTTGGGGATTTCTTAAGGCCTTGGCCTTTTCTTTTCTTATCTTTATCTTCTCTTTTCTTTTCTCATAGCTTTTCTTGGACCCTAACCTCATATAGGGTACTCAATAAAATATATATAAGCATATAATGAACTAAGATCACATGCAAAAATCTTAACAAGAAGGAAATATCTCTTTTAAAAACTTTTAAGGGAAATTCTTGCAGAAAAACCGCCTCTTACTGCAGGTGAGCAGTACTTACATTGATATCTTGGACTTACAACCAAGATTGACGTCTAGGACTCGGGAGAAACTTGAGATCTCGGAGAATTCTTCGCGCCTACGCGTTCCTCTCGTCGCGGGGATCCCGAATATAGGAATATCTCTCGGAGGAGAGCCTTGGCCGGCCCTCTTGGCCTTGGTGTTGTTTCGCCCAAGAGAGGAGAGGGGAAGGGTCGCACGGCTAGGGTGAGGAACAGAGAAAACCAAAAAATCCAATTTCCTCTCTTAACTTATCTATTTATATTTATGGGGCGGATTGACCTAACCACAACTTAAATATATGTCTCTCCACCCTTTGCTGTGCTTGATACCCTAGCCTGGCTGGTCGCGCGCTTGCCTGGTTTCGTGCTGGTCGCGGGTTCGAACCCCCTGCTGCCCTTAACGATTTTTTTCTCCCCTTTTTTTTTCTTCCTTTTTAAAATACTAAACGGACTCGGAAAATTCCATAAAAATATTCTAAAAATCCCTAAAAATATCTAGAATATTTCTAAACCATTTTTAAATAATTCTAAGGACTTTAAGAACTAAAAATTAGAATTTTGGAACGTTACATTAAGCCCCGGTGAACTCCGGATAGTAGCAGCCTCCTTCTCGGTGGAGAAACCTCTCCACAAGCTGTCTCACAGATGGATACAATCTTAAGCTCACGAGACACTCGAGAGGACAAGCTCACAAAGATGTACAAGAAAGCTCAAGCACAAAGCAACAGAGAACACGAACACAACCCAGCCAAACTTCTCCCAGTTTTCTGTCTTGTTCGCCTCTACTTCCAGCTTCGCCACTTAAGCTCCTGCTCAACGTCGCCAGCTCCATCAGCACCACTAACTCACACCCTGACCCACTGACCTCTCTGAGCACTCAGTCCACTGGACACTCCTCCAGCTGAGCCTCTGTCAGTTGCCAGCCACGCCTTCGTCAGTTGCCAGTTGCGCCAGACGCCGTTGAGACCTGAAAACAGAATAGATCCAAATCTGCTGCAAGGAAAGTCTCCCATTGACCCTCCTTGAGTGTTTGAATCACCTGCTATCACCTGCACAATCCAACAGAGGCTTAGCAATGCATATCAAAAAGAAATCAGCAAGTAGCAGAGAATCGGCAGTGAAAACAGACTTCTGACAACATATTTGAATTAAAGTGATCGGTCAACGGACCGATCCAGGGCATGTGGGTCGGTCACCAGACCGATCCACTGCTTCGCTAGGATTCCCAGCTCTCGCGGCTATACATGCCTGATCGGTCACCCGACCGATCAGAGTGAAGCCTGATCGGTCACCCAAACCGATCAGGACAAATGAACAGTGATTTTTTAATCAGATCCAAAGTCCCTGATCGGTCACCAGACCGATCCAGGACTTTGATCAGCAAGGGAACTCACTCACCGTCCGCTCCCTGATCGGTCATCAGACCGATCAGGAGCAAGGCAGTGAGGAAGCAGCCTGCTCCTTGATCGATCACCGGTCCAATCAGGAGCCCCACAATAGGTTCCCAACCTCACTGTGTGCTCCCTGATCGGTCACCAGTCCGATCAGACATCGCTGGATCGGTCACTAAACCGATCCACGAAGGAGCAGCGTGCCAATGTCCCTGATCGGTCACCAGACTGATCCAGGGACTCAAACCTAGCCCTTCAAGCTAGGAATTCATCCACCTTAGCCCTCCAAACTAAGGATTTTTCCATCTAACCCTCCAAGTTGGGAATTTGCACCTAACCCTCCAAGTTAGGACTTTTCACCTAGCCCTCCAAGCTAGGACTTTTCACCCAACCCCTCCAAGTTAGACCTTCATCCAACCTAGCCCTCCAAGCTAGGATTTTTCACCTAACCCTCCAGTTGGCACTTTTCACCTAACCCTCCAAGTTAGGACTTTTCACCTAGCCCTCCAAGCTAGGACTTTTCACTCAACCTTCCGAATTAGGACTTTTCACCACCTGGCTTCACTCACCAGGACCCGGCTTCACTCACCGGGATTTTCAACACCTGGCTTCACTCACCAGGACCCGGCTTCACTCACCGGGATTTCCAACACCTGGCTTCACTCACCAGGACCCGGCTTCACTCACCGGGATTTCCAATCACCTGACTTCAATCACCAGGACCCGGCTTCACTCACCAGGATTTCCATCATCTGGCTTCACTCACCAGGACCCGGCTTCACTCACCGGGATTTCCATCACCTGGCTTCACTGACCAGGACCCGGCTTCACTCACCGGGATTTCAATCACCTGGCTTCACTCACCAGGACCCGACTTCACTCACCGGGATTTCAATCACCTGACTTCACTCACTAGGACCCGGCTTCACTCATCGGGATTTCAATCACATGGCTTCACTCACCAGGACCCAGCTTCACTCACCGGGATTTCAACCTAGCTTCACATGCTAGGACCTGGCTTCACTCACCAGGGTTTTATGCCCAGTCCCCGACCAGGACTTCAACCCGAATTCGCTCAACCAAACTTAAATCTAAACTTAAATCGGTGTCAACACCAAAACAACAATCAGGGTCAGACTGCATCAACAATCTCCCCCTTTTTGTTGTTTGACACCCCGATTTAAGTTTAGGCATTGATGATCAATTAAAGGCAGTTCAATTATCGTAAGGGAGTCAAAATCCTCCCCCTACAATAACCCTAAACTTAATCAACCATTTTCTCCCCCTTGTCAAACATCGAAAAGGGTATGGTTATTAAGTTTGAACACACCTCCCCCTCAAACACGGGTCTCTCCCCAAACCCAAAATAATCAAAGGATAATTTTTGAATTGCATATGAAAACATATACAGAGTAATTTCATGGTCAAACATGTATATGTTTCATATGACGAGTAAGTCAAAGGAATGATTTTAGAATTGCATATGAGAGGCATATACCATAAATGTATCATGGCAACAATGTATATGCGTCATACGGCAATAAGTGTTGATTTTTGAATTGCATATGAAAACATATACCAAATAATATCATGGTCAAGTATGTATATGTTTCATATGACAAGTAAAGAATGCATCTGTATCTGATATATAGTCCTGATTGGTCTCCATGACCTATCAGGTTCGTTGATTACTGGATACAGAAATATTTTGATTAGTCTGGGGAGCGATCAGATTTCAGAAAAATTTCTGAACCTCTGATACGTTCCTAATCAGACTGCATTGACAATTTGTACTCCGTAACCGGGGAGTAGACTCTATTGATATTTGATATTTCAGAAAAATTTCTGAAACATGACATTAAGAACAAGAGTCATGACTTAACAAACTCTTTCTTATGAATTTGAACATTCCAACATAGGTTTGTATCAAATCACTATTAATTACCAGGTTTGTATCACTTGAACAATTTTGTGCTCCCTTAGTACCAGGTTTGTACTAATGGATGATCAAAAATGTTTCAATTGTAAACGGATTGTATCAAATTTGTGTGTGGTAGTATGGTCAGGTAATCTGATACAACTTGATGCAACGTGATTGATCTGGAAAGTTTTTGGATCAAATTGGAATGATCTGGGAGTTCCTTGATCAGAGTTGATCTGATCAGTCATAGGACCTATCAGAGTGATCCCTGATCGATCACCAGACCGATCAGAGTGTGTCCTGATCGGTCCGTGGATCGATCTGGTTCGATACAGAGAGGTTTTCTGAATCAGATTTCAGAAACCGAGTTTCAAAAATTCTGAGAAGTTTTATAACCTTGTTGTTTTTTTTTCTTCTTAGCCATTCCCGAACCCCTAACTCAATTAATGATAATCCATTTGGTCCTAAGGGTTCCCTTAATCAAGATATATGTCATGATCTGTGTCAAAGCATGATGAGTATGTTCTTAATCATGAACTTGAGTCCCAAAACCAGGTTTGTATGATCAGTTATGTTCTAAGCATGTTCTTGGCATGATCATGTGTGAATCAAAATATTCCAAGTATGATCAAATTTCATGATACACAAGGTATGATCAAATTTTCAAAACACACTTGTATCAAATTAGTATCTAACTATGACCAGATTTCTAAAACAAGCATGCATACAATCATTTAACAAGAAAATTCATAAACATGGACAGCTTACAAAAACATAAGCATGGATAGCACACAATCCCTGGATGTATATAACTATTTGATAAAGATGAACTAGTTACTTTCCTCTTTGTTTTGGAAACAAAACTGATCATAGTAAAACTTTAACACAAAAGTAAACTACACTTATGCATGATTAATTATGTTCCAATTGTATTCATAACATTCTTGCTTCAATCAATTTTGGTAACTTATAGATCTAGATTTGTCCCAAGTCTAGAATCTTAATTCTCCATTCTATTGATAGTTCATAGATTGGATTGGAGGATTCATAGTCCCACATTTCTATCAAGTTCATGATTGAAATCAAATTTGTATGCCATATATTAATGATAATAACACACATTGTAAAATCTTGGCATATTTGATCGTGTTCACCAAACAAAAACACCTTAAGCTTGAGTTATGGCATATCATAAATCATATCTTGTAGTAAGACATAAATTGCAACGAGAAAACTAATTATCCTAAGCAATTCATGGCAAGAGCAAGTTATGTGTGAATCTAAACCCTTCAAACAATTTCCAAGGCTTGTTGACTTATTTTGACACTAGTGTAACCTTAGCCTTGGTTTGGAGCACCACTTATCAACAACCTATGTTGATAGATGCTCCCCCTCAAATAATGCTTATACAATTCGAAATATGGAGATTTTAGGTACCCAAATTTTGGGACCTAATGCATCAACAATGAGGGACTTAGGCACCCATGCCTTAATCAATTTCTTTCTAACCTTTTGAACCCTAGAATCATTTGATGATCTAAATTGGGTTCTTGACATTAATGATACAAAGGTTGGTTCCTTAGGTCGGTAACCTATACCGGCCTTATTGTAAACCGCCCTTTGGGAATTGAGTATCATGTCTAAGGTTTTGGAGCTAGATGAGAATTTTTCAAGAACATTCTTGAGATTTTCAATTTCGCTCTTTAAGTCCTTATTGTCATTCTCAAGGGTCTTAACATGCAAGTCATCAATTACCTCATCTTTAGAGGTTTTTAAATGTTCTACTTCCAATTTCAAAGATTTAACTTTGGCCTTAGATTTTTTAAGCATCTTAGTTAGACATGCGATGGCTCGATAGCACTTATCTAACTCGGGAGAAATTACCTCTTCATCATCCGAAGATGATGAAGGCGCGGTTGAGGAGCTTGACTCGTTATCACTTTCTTCTCTCGAGTCCTCTAGTGCCATGAATGCCATGTGACAGTGAGTGTTCTTCTCCTCCTTCTTGTTGTCACCTGCCACTAAAGCAATCCCTTTCTCTTTGGGACTTTGGTTAGAGATCTCATGTAATTCCATCTCACAAAAGAAATCCTCTAACTTAACAAAAGATAAGTCCTTGGAAACCTTGTAAGCATCCACCATGGATGACCACAAGGCATTCCTAGGAAAGACTTTGAGTACATACCTCACTAGGTCTCTATTTTCTACCTTTTCATTGATGGAGTGGAGACCATTCAACACTTCTTTAAACCGTCCATGGAGTTCACTTACCTTTTCATTTTCTCCCATGGTGAGGTTTTGGAGTTGACTATGAAGCAAATCCTTCGTGGCTCTCCGGGTGTCTTGAGTTCCCTCATGAAGCTCAAAGATTTTGTTCCATAGGTCCTTGGCAGAGGTGAAGGGGCCAACCTTGATGAGTTGGTTCTTTGTCATCCCACATCGCAAGGTGACCACAGCCTTAGCATCCGCTTCTCCCCTTTTGATTTGCTCAGCTGACCACATGGAGAAGTCTAGCTCTTTTCCTTCACCATCTCTTGGAAGGACGAAGCCCTCCTTCACGGCAAACCACAAACTGATGTTGGTCTTGAGATAGAACTCCATCCTTGACCTCCAATATGGAAAATCTGTGCCGTCAAAGAATGGAGGTCGGTTTGTGCTCATTCCTTCTCTTCCAACCATCTTGTTGTAAGCTCTCGGATGTTAATCCGTGAACAGAGCCCCAAGCTCTGATACCACTTGTTAGAAACGGATGGCTAGAGAGGGGGGGGTGAATATAGCCAGACACCCACAAGTTACACTTTGAAGTTTTCTGCGTGATCAGATTAGCAGCGGAAGAAAATGCAGAACAAAGAACAAAGAACAAAGCAGAGAAGGAATCGCAAACCAAACAATCGCTAAGACGAAGATGTACAAGGTTCGGAGATAACTTGCCCCTACTCCTTGGCGTGCCCGTAAGGTGGGCGATCCCTTGATCGTCGGCAGATCAAGCCCCGGTGAACTCCGGATAGTAGCAGTCTCCTTCTCGGTGGAGAAACCTCTCCACAAGCTGTCTCACAGATGGATACAATCTTATGCTCACGAGACACTCGAGAAGACAAGCTCACAAAGATGTACAAGAAAGCTCAAGCACAAAGCAACAGAGAGCACGAACACAACCCAGCCAAACTTCTCCCAGTTTTCTGTCTTGTTCGCCTCTGCTTCCAGCTTCGCCACTTAAGCTCCTGCTCAACGTCGCCAGCTCCATCAGCACCACTAACTCACACCCTGACCCACTGACCTCTCTAAGCACTCAGTCCACTGGACACTCCTCCAGCTGAGCCTCCGTCAGTTGCCAGCCGCGCCTTCGTCAGTTGCCAGTTGCGCCAGACGCCGTTGAGACCTGAAAACAGAATAGATTCAAACCTGCTCCAAGGAAAGTCTCCCATTGACCCTCCTTGAGTGTTTGAATCACCTTCTATCACCTGCACACTCCAACAGAGGCTTAGCAATGCATATCAAAAAGAAATCAGCAAGTAGCAGAGAATCGGCAGTGAAAACAGACTTCTGACAGCATATTTGAATTAAAGTGATCGGTCACCGGACCGATCCAGGGCGTGTGGGTCGGTCACCAGACCGATCCACTGCTTCACTGGGATTCCCAGCTCTCGTGGCTATACACGCCTGATCGGTCACCCGATCGATCAGAGTGAAGCCTGATCGGTCACCCAAACCGATCAGGACAAATGAACAGTGATTTTTTAATCAGATCCAAAGTCCCTGATCGGTCACCAGACCGATCCAGGACTTTGATCAGCAAGGGAACTCACTCACCATCCGCTCCCTGATCGGTCACCAGACCGATCAGGAGCAAGGCAGTGAGGAAGCAGCCTGCTCCCTGATCGGTCACCGGTCCGATCAGGAGCCCCATAATAGGTTCCCAACCTCACTGTGGGCTCCCTGATCGGTCACCAGTCCGATCAGACATCACTGGATCGGTCACCAGACCGATCCACGAAGGAGCAGCGTGCCAATGTCCCTGATCGGTCACCAGACCGATCCAGGGACTCAAACCTAGCCCTCCAAGCTAGGAATTCATCCACCTTAGCCCTCCAAGCTAAGGATTTTTCCATCTAACCCTCCAAGTTAGGAATTTGCACCTAACCCTCCAAGTTAGGACTTTTCACCTAGCCCTCCAAGCTAGGACTTTTCATCCAACCCCTCCAAGTTAGACCTTCATCCAACCTAGCCCTCCAAGCTAGGATTTTTCACCTAACCCTCCAGTTGGGACTTTTCACCTAACCCTCCAAGTTAGGACTTTTCACCTAGCCCTCCAATCTAGGACTTTTCACCCAACCTTCCGAATTAGGACTTTTCACCACCTGGCTTCACTCACCAGGACCCGGCTTCACTCACCGGGATTTCCATCACCTGGCTTCACTCACCAGGACCCGGCTTCACTCACCGGGATTTCCAACACCTGGCTTCACTCACCAGGACCCGGCTTCACTCACCGGGATTTCCATCATCTGGCTTCACTCACCAGGACCCGGCTTCACTCACCGGGATTTCCATCACCTGGCTTCACTCACCAGTGTAGGACCGGTGCCTTCGATAGAGGGGGGGTGAATATCGGACGTTCAAAATCTTTCGGAAATCTTCGTAAAGCTTTCGTTCGTTCTAGACTTAGAATATTAGTAGCACAGCGGAAAAGTAAAAACAAAAAAATAAATGTAATACAGAAGGACACGCGGGATTTATTTACTTGGTTCCCGACCCCCCTGGGTCAGTACGTCAAAGGCCTATGTACTCGGCGTGAGTCCACTATTGGTCTCCTTTCCAGAATTTTCGGAGGCGGAGAAAACCTGTCTTACAGTTTGATTTACAAGCAAAAGGATAATTAAAATTAATTGCAGAATGTAAATCAAACCAAAACAACTTATGTCGAAGTGTCAGCCGATCTGGACCTCCGAAGTGCCGCGCACTTCCTCCTGGAGCCTCCCGGTCATAGAGCCTCGTCTTTAGCATGTTGTTGTCGGTCGGAATGATCAGAATGGCTATGGAATGTTGTATTTGAAGAAGAGGGGTCGAAGCCCCTTATATAGGCCTCCTGGGGGCGCCATGGACGTTGGGGCGCCCCGGAAGACTCGGTCAAACTTTATCCCTGCGCCTACTTCGCCGCAGCTGATAACAGCTTTGACCAGGGCACCCCAGACCTCCCGGGTGCCCTCATGATGGCTTATCTGTGTTTTGGGTTCGAAACTGCACATATAGCTTTGAACCAGGGTGCCTCGGACGCTCAGGGCGCCCCGCTTGACACCTGTTCTGCCTGCTTCATCATACCTGCATTTTTACCTTTGGCTCAGGGCGCCCTGGCTGTTGAGGGTTCCCTGGTTGATGAGGGCGCCCTCCTTGATGGGGGCGCCCTGCTTAAAGCCTGCACACTGGTTTCTTTTGCTTGCTTTGTCTCTGGTTCTAGTTACCTGCAAGATACGCAAACACAAAGCATATATACATATAATATTGGTCTTAAGGACTTGGTTCTGACTTCGGATTTGCATGAAACCCTAGGTCGAACCAGCACAAGTTCCCATCCCCGAGAACTTGCCCTTCACCTACTCCTTTCAGGAGACAATTGCCACCCAGCCCTTTGGGTGGACTTTGCTTAGCTTCCGATACTTCCGGACCTCGAGACGCCCAAACCCTGACTCGTCTCTACTCCTGTCCTTAGTCATCGCTCAGCTAAGTTGCTTAGTCCCTCGGACCAAGACTTTATTCCCTAGCAATCCTTCGCCAGGTGCCTAGCAGTCCCTCGCTAGGTGCCTAGCAGCCCTTCGCTAGGTCTTCTATGCCTATTGGTCCTTCACTAGGTGCCTAGCAGCCCTTCGCTAGGTCTTCTATGCCTAGTAGTCCTTTACTAGGTGCCTAGCAGCCCTTCGCTAGGTCTTAGGGTTAAGATACCTAGCAGCCCTTCGCTAGGTGCCTAACAACCCTTCCTTAGGTCTTAGAGTTTCAATACCCAGCAGTCCTTCGCTAGGTGCCTAGCAGCCCTTCGCTAGGTCTTTAGGGTTCCGATGCCTAGATTAACTAGGACTTTTCTTCAACTAAGGTTACTTCTCTCTTACTCCCCTTTGTCTATTTAGTGTATCACTGACTTAAGTATATTGTCAAACATTAAAACACTTCAAGAGGGACATCATTGATGCAACTTGCACCAACAATCTCCCCCTTTTTGATGTTTGATAATAACTTAAGTTAGATTGGTTTAAGGGGCTAACTTACTATCCTTGGGGAAAAATTGACTTTAGTTTTGAACATATTTTTGATCCTCTAGAAAAAAATTCTAGAAAAAATAAGCAAAAATTTCTAACTTCTAACTTAAGAGCATTTCTAACTTCTAACTTAAGAGCATACCTCTCCCCCTTTGTCATACATAAAAAAAAACACAGAAAAATACTTGTACCAACAATGAGAAATTTTAGTTCTTTTGAAAAATACTTGGTGCAGAAATTTTGAAAGCATTGTAATTTGAATGATATATTGCATTTTTGAAAAAAACCTGCATAAGTTTTAAAAAAGATGTTATTCGCTTTGAAAAATACAAGTACATCATGTAAGTTCTTTTGACAGAATTTGTAATTTTTGAAAAATATAAAGTACTTTTTGGAAAATGCATAACTTTTGAAAAAATGTTATTTTGGAAGGTATAAGTATTATGCCTATTTTGGAAGTACTAGCTGTTTTTGAAAGAGATGAGACTTTGAGAAATATAAGTAATTTTTGAAACCTAATATTTTACTTGACTAAGTTTTTTTTCCAGTCTGACACTATCCTGGGAACCCTTGTTGACTACAAGGACATTTTCCTAAGTGTCCTGGAAATTTTCCAACCCAAGTAAATATTATTACAAAATTTCATAAGTTACAGAATGTAAGTTAATTTTGAAAAAAATATAAAAAAATTTAAAGTTATAATACTTGATTCGGTTTATCTTCCAGTCTGACACAATCATAGGAAACCTTGTTGACTACAAGGACATTTTCTTAAGTGTCCTGGAGGATTTTTCAAACCCAAGATATTATTTCAAATTGATCAAAATCAGATGAATTTTTGAAAATAAATTTTTTTTAAAAAAAAATTGATAGCATTTTTAAAATAATACTTATGTTTTCAACAGGATTTGAAAATACCGCGCATGAAAACATTTGAAATATTTAATAATTCTTTTAATTTGACCTCCCCCTAAACTTGACCCAGTCCCGGGAAGCTTGTTGACCACAAGTACTCTTCCTCTAAGTCTTAAGTTTTGATTCAGATCAAAAGAATAATAATTTTCAAAATAATTTAAAACTTGTTAGACTCCCCCTAAATTTGACACGTCCTAGGAGTCCTTGAAGATCATAAAGTGGACCTTTCCTCTGTGTCTTTAGGGTTTATCAAAGTCAAAGAACCGATAATTTTTAAGTAGATAAATTTTGAAGCCACAATTTGGAAAGAAGATAATTTTGAAAACATATGTAATGCTAATTAAGGTGTAGTTTTCGAAAAATATTTTTTAATAAAAAGAACAAAACACTTCCCCTGCATCCAACACCGTTTGACTCTATCTAAGTGCCTTAAGGAACTTTAGTGTTGTCCTAAGAGGTTTGTGTCTAAATGAGTGAGTCAAACAATTTTTGAAAGGATATAATTTTTGAAAAACGTATAGTATGTATATTCAATCAGACAAGCATGAATTCCATAAAAATATTATTATGTTGAGACACTATTTTGAAAATATATTTTTAGAAAAATATTCTAATAATTTTGAAAAACATTTTTCAATTTATTAGTCCTTAACATCTCACCCATTTTAGATGTATCAATACAACAAGTATGATTGCCTTATAAGTGTATTGTGAGATGCTTGAATCATTTTTCTTTAATTTATTTTTAATTCTAAGATTTAATTGAAGCTTGTGTTAGATTTGAATTTGCCAAGAAGTAACTTGAATTTGAATTTCAAAAATTGGCTTCCAGGTCTTGGCAAGACACTAGGCCTTCTTTGGCCGTAGCCTTATTGGATCATCAACCCTTTCCTTGACAAAGCCTTTTAATGAAATTTCATTTTCAAAATTACTTTTTGAAAGATTCTGGTCTAACTAGTTTGGATCTTGGATCGGTAGCTTCGGGTAGTTTCACCAGTCTAAAGAGACCAAGTATACTTGACCTTATTAGAATTGATTTCCCTAACGTACTATCATCTCACCGCCACCCAATACTAGGTTAATCAAGTTTCAATTATTCTTTTTCCTATAGCCATTCTAATATATACATAAAATTTAAATATGTATGACATGTTATATAAAAAAGTAGCAGATGCATGACATGACAATTATGCATGAGTCAAACAAGTCCAAAGCATTTTATTTAAGTTTCTAAAAATGTATCAAATTCCCGATTTGATACATGTCGTGTGAACCCGCGAATAAGCCAACCCACTTTGACATATTTAATGTTATTAATTACAGTTTGCATAAAATTTTATTTTAGTTTGATTTTAAGTTATTTAAGATTTGAAGATGAGTTAATTGAAGTTTGAATTAATTAGCTTTATTTAAATTACATTGATTTAATTGACTTAATCAAAATTTTAATTGAATTGAATTTAAATTAATTAGAATTTAATTTAACTTAATTTAATTTAAATTTAATTTAATTTGAATTTAATTTAATTTAATTTAAATTTAATTTAATTTAATTTGAATTTAATTTAATTTAATTTGATTTAATTTAATTTGAATTTAATTTAATTTTAATTTAATTTAATTTGAATTTAATTTAATATGAATTTAATTTAATATGAATTTAATTTAATTTAATATGAATTTAATTTAATTTAATTTGAATTTAATTTAATTTAATTTGAATTTAATTTAATTTAATTTTAATTTAATTTAAGTTTGAATTTCAAATTTCATTTAAGTTTGAATTTCAAATTTAATTTAATTTGAATAATTAAGATTTAATTAATTTTAATTTAAGATTATCATGATTAATTAATAATTGTGGGTTTAAATTCATCATTTTCATTATTTCGAAAATTTCTTCTTCATCTTTATCTTTCTTTTCAAGTTTTTCTAATAATTTTGATTTATTTGAATTTTTATAATTTTTATTGATTATGGCCTTTGTCTTAGATAGTTCCATATCCTCCTTAGGATTAGTTTTTTCAATATCCTCACAGTAGGTGGAGTAAATTGGGCCACTAGTTAAAGTTTTATAATAATATTCAATATTATCTATAATTAAATTATTATCTAGGAGAATTTTATCTTTACCATTATCCTTAGAATTATCCTCAGATATATTTTTAACATTAATCTCTAGATTATCTTTAAGATTTTCAGAATTAATTTCTGAATTAATCTTGAGATTTTCAGGATTAATTTTAGATTTATCCTTAAGATGTTCAAATTTGAATTCGAATTTATCCTTAGGATTTTCAAATTTGAATTCGGATTTATCCTTAGGTTTAATTTTGTCTGAATTAAAATTATCAGATAAATTATCAGAGTTAATTTTATCAGATAAATTATCAAAATTAATTTTATCAGATAAATTATCAAAATTAATTTTATCAGATAAATTATCAGAATTAATTTTATCAGATAAATTATCAGAATTAATTTTATCAGATAAATTATCAGAGTTAATTTTATTAATTTCTGAATTGATATTCTGAATTAAACAATTAATTTCTAATATTTTGGTCATATTCACGTTTTGTAATTTAACATGCAAGAAGTTAATTTTACTATGCAGTAAATCTACTTTATCAGAAAAATTAACTACTTTATCACATGGCAGTGCAGGAACTTGTAAAATTTTTGGAACATAAATCTTGTGTACCTTCACCGGACACTTGTTTTTGTAATGTCCGTATTTCTTGCATTTGAAACATTGTACGTAACTTTTGTCCCTCCGGTTTCCTGGCGCTGGTGCCTCCTTTGCCACCGGTGATGTAGACCGAATCTTACGAGTAGGGCACTGATTTTTATAGTGTCCTCTCTCCCTGCACGTGAAACAAATAATATGGAATTTACAAATGGACATTTTTAAATAAAATATACCTGATTCACCCCTGGGCTCCCCCTCAACTCCTGGCGTCTTTGCTCCGTCGGCGGTTAATCCGGTGAAGAGCGGCTCGGCTCTGATACCAATTGTAGGACCGGTGCCGTCGATAGAGGGGGGGGGGGTGAATATCGGACGTTCAAAATCTTTCGGAAATCTTCGTAAAGCTTTCGTTCGTTCTAGACTTAGAATATTAGTAGCACATCGGAAAAGTAAAAACAAAAAAATAAATGTAATACAGAAGGACACGCGGGATTTATTTACTTGGTTCCCGACCCCCCTGGGTCAGTACGTCCAAGGCCTATGTACTCGGCGTGAGTCCACTATTGGTCTCCTTTCCGGAATTTCCGGAGGTGGAGAAAACCCGTCTTACAGTTTGATTTACAAGCAAAAGGATAATTAAAATTAATTGCAGAATGTAAATCAAACCAAAACAACTTATGTCGAAGCGTCAGCTGATCTGGACCTCCGAAGTGCCACGCACTTCCTCCTGGAGCCTCCCGGTCGTAGAGCCTCATTTTTACCGTGTTGTTGTCGGTCGGAATGATCAGAATGGCTATGGAATGTTGTATCTGAAGCAGAGGGGTCGAAGTCCCTTATATAGGCCTCCTGGGGGCGCCATGGACGCTGGGGGCGCCCTGGAAGACTCGGTCAAACTTTATCCCTGCGCCTACTTCGCCGCAGCTGATTACAGCTTTGACCAGGGCGCCCCGGACCTCTCGGGCGCCCTCATGATGGCTTATCTGTGTTTTGGGTTCGAAACTGCACATACAGCTTTGAACCAGGGCGCCTCGGACGCTCAGGGCTCCCAGCTTGACACCTGTTCTGCCTGCTTCATCATACCTGCATTTTTACCTTTGGCTCAGGGCGCCCTGGCTGTTGAGGGCGTCTTGGTTGATGAGGGCACCCTCCTTGATGGGGGCACCCTGCTTAAAGCCTGCACACTGGTTTCTTTTGCTTGCTTTGTCTCTGGTTCTAGTTACCTGCAAGATACGCAAACACAAAGCATATATACATATAATATTGGTCTTAAGGACTTGGTTCTGACTTCGAATTTGCATGAAACCCTAGGTCGAACCGGCACAAGTTCCCATCCCTGAGAACTTGCCCTTCACCTACTCCTTTCAGGAGACAATTGCCACCCAGCCCTTCGAGTGGACTTTGCTTAGCTTCCGATACTTCCGGACCTCGAGACGCCCAAACCCTGACCCGTCTCTACTCCTGTCCTTAGTCATCGCTCAGCTAAGTTGCTTAGTCCCTCGGACCAAGACTTCATTCCCTAGCAATCCTTCGCCAGGTGCCTAGCAGTCCCTCGCTAGGTGCCTAGCAGCCCTTCGCTAGGTCTTCTATGCCTAGTGGTCCTTCACTAGGTGCCTAGCAGCCCTTCGCTAGGTCTTCTATGCCTAGTAGTCCTTCACTAGGTGCCTAGTAGCCCTTCGCTAGGTCTTAGGGTTAAGATACCTAGCAGCCCTTCGTTAGGTGCCTAACAACCCTTCCTTAGGTCTTAGAGTTTCAATACCCAGCAGTCCTTCGCTAGGTGCCTAGCAGCCCTTTGCTAGGTCTTTAGGGTTCCGATGCCTAGATTAACTAGGACTTTTCTTCAACTAAGGTTACTTCTCTCTTACTCCCCTTTGTCTATTTAGTGTATCACTGACTTAAGTATATTGTCAAACATTAAAACACTTCAAGAGGAACATCATTGATGCAACTTGCACCAACAACCAGGACCCGGCTTCACTCACCGGGATTTCAATCACCTGGCATCACTCACCAGGACCCGACTTCACTCACCGGGATTTCAATCACCTGGCTTCACTCACCAGGACCCGGCTTCACTCACCGGGATTTCAATCACCTGACTTCACTCACCAGGACCCGGCTTCACTCACCGGGATTTCAACCTAGCTTCACAAGCTAGGACCTGGCTTCACTCACCAGGGTTTTATGCCCAGTCCCCGACCAGGACTTCAACCTGAATTCGCTCAACCAAACTTAAATCAAAACTTAAATCGGTGTCAACACTAAAATAACAATCAGGGTCAGACTGCATCAACAAGAGTGACTCCTGATCGGTCACCAGACCGATCAGGCTCCAGCCTGATCGGTTCCCAGTGAGGAATCAGAAATCGCGACTTCTTCGTGATTGATCACCAGACAGATCCCAAGTTGTGGATCGGTCACCAGACCGATCCACCCCTTTGCAGAGTAATTTTCCAGCATCGCAGCACCAATCCACTGATCGATCACCAGACCGATCAGGATGTGGCCTGATCGGTCTAGGGACCGATCAGAGTACCTCCTGACCGATCAGGCTCCAACTGATCGGTTATAGTGAGAGGCTCGCGACAAATGATCGTTCACCAGAATGATCTGAATAGTTTCCCTGATCGGTCACTAGACCGATCAGGAGACGATCAGTAGCCTCACAAAGTCACTGTATTCTCCCTGATCAGTCACCAGATCGATCAGTCATCACTGGATCGGTCTGGAGCTCCGTGCCAACTTCCCTGATCGGTCACCAGACCGATCCAGGTAAGGTCAAATCCACTCTAAGTCAAGAGAATGGGCTCCCAGCCTTCTCTGACTCGTGCTCAGTCCCTCGGACCAAGGCTCTATGCCCAGTCTCACTCACCGGGACTTCAACCTAGCTTCCCAAGCTAGGACCTGGCCCTCCAAGCCAGGGTTTCATCCAACCTAGCCCTCGAAGCTAGGACCTGACCCTCCAAGCCAGGGTTTCATCCAACCTAGCCCTCCAAGCTAGGACCTGACCCTCCAAGCCAGGGTTTCATCCAACCTAGCCCTCCATGCTAGGACATGGCCCTCCAAGCCAGGGTTTCATCCAATCTAGCCCTCCAAGCTAGGACCTGGCCCTCCAAGCCAGGGTTTCATCCACCTAGATTCCCAAGCTAGGATTTCATCAAACTCCGTGCCCAGTCCCCGACCAGGACTTAATCTCAATCATCTCATTAACCTAAACTAAAATCAGTGTCAACACCAAAACAACAATCAAGGTCAGACTGCATCAACAATCTCTCCCTTTTTGTTTTTTGACAATCCAATTTTATGTTTAGGAATTTGAATTCAATTGTCTCAAATTTCAGAATCATAGGAGAATCAGGATCCTCCCCCTACAACAGTTAAACTCATAGTAGTCCTAAACATAACCAACCACACTCTCCCCCTTTGTCAAACACCGAAAAGGGTGTAGACCGGTTGTTAAGTTTAAACATACTCCCCCTCAACCCTAGGGGTTCTCCCAAAATAACAAAGATATGATTTAATTTTGAGAACATATGAAACCATGTGATAAAGATAAAACAAGATATAACAATCACATGCAGCATATGAATCAAGGAATAGAAATAGAACAAGAACTAGGAATAAGCATAGAGTAGCAAGACATACATGGAAATAGTCATAAAGGCAGATGCATAACACAACATCAAAGCATAGTCAAGTACAACACCAAGTAATGACAATCAGATCATAAGTTATAACAGGGAAATACATCATCAAGTCATAATAGTCAACATCAGAATCATCAATCCTCGGGGGGGGGGGGGGTCGTCGTCAAATGTATCATCAATAGGTATGATGCTCCCTGGTGCAGTGCTACTGGAGGGCGCAACTCCAGAAGATGAAGGCTGGTACGGATGACCAGCAGTCCAAGCGCACCACTCCTCGTACCACGCCTCCTGCCAGGAGCGGACCCCAGAGATGTCAGACTCGATCGTGAGCAGTCTGCGGTCGAAAGACTGAAACTCAGAGCGAACCTCCCGTCGCTAGAGCTCTGACATATGAAGACCATGCTGGATCGTCTGCTCCAGCTCCGCAGTCTTCCAACGAAGATCCGGATCCGGCTCATAGTGGCCCTCTGCAGCAGCAGGCGGCTCCTGATGAAAAGCCAGAGCTACGGGTATCTGAACATGGGCCGCCCTAGGTAATTCCCCCAGACCTCTCCTATCCTTCCACCTCAGCCCCTGTGGTCCGACGATAATACCAGACTGGGCCAATGCGCGTCGGCCAAGTCGGCAGTCATGCCGAACCATCGGCACGATCCTGCCCTGTGACACGTCGATAGCAACCGAATGAAGCCAGGCAGTAATGATATGTCCAAATGGCATGTAAACCATCTGACAGTCGATCTGACTGTAGGTGATGATGGAGAAATAGATGGTCGCTATGATGTCAAAGTCTAACTGTCGATGCATCCCGTAGAGCATCAAGCAGTGGAATGAGCGAATTTCTGCTAAGGGCTTCGAAGTAATAGGTATCAGACAGTTAGTGATAATTTTAAATAGAACATAATCAGCGGGGGAAAGACTGAGAGCGACAAATGTGGGAAAATCACCGATAGGCTCACCGGGACCCCTCGGCCTGGGATGGCCGAAAAAGTACTCGTGGATAGAGTCAGGAGTGACTCCATCAAAGAGAACTGGTAGAGGATTTGGAAAATAAGGGTAAAGCGTAAAATCATTATCTGAACGACGACAAGCTAGAAAGTCAGAGAACGCTGATAAATCAAAATCAAGGTTGATACTGGCCACTCGGGTCTTATACCCCGTACCCTCTCCACTGACCATGTTGTTATAAAATTCAGAGACTAAATCAAAATTTATTGGCCGCTCAAGGAAGAGAATGGATTCTAGCTCGTAGAACTCAATAATCTGGCGTACTAAAGGACAGTGTTCGTAAACAAACTCTCAGTCAACAGTCCGACAAGGTAGGAGTTTGAAGGTTTGACTGTGAAAGAAAAATTCGAAATGAGCATTTTGAAATCGATCATCAGGAGGAGGTTGGTGTCTAGCATAAGAGGGAGCCCCGGATCGGGAGGTACCCTCAGTCGGTTTTTTGCCTTTCGAAGATTTCCTAAGGGATTAGAAGGATTGATCATGACAGTTGAATGAATCCATATGAGGTTAAGGGTCACACACAAAAATATTGATCAATGAAAAGGGGTTTAATCAATGAAATAAGGTTTGATCAACAATCAAGTGAAGAACCAAATCATGACACACACCCAAAATTTTGATCAATAATCAGTGAGGTTTAGGGTCAAGACAAGGACATGACAAACACCAAAATGAACCACAAAATGAAATAACATGGTTAGCTCTCAAAAATCATGATAACTGCAAGAATGATAAACACCAAATAAAAATCACACAAAGTGCTTACTTTGGTGCCATCTCAGTAGGTTGGTGGGATCGTGTGGGGAGAACAGAGAAATCGCTCAATACTTTGGAAGGCCGAGAATGGAGCTCAGAAACTGCTTCGTAGAGACCTTGCGTAGGAAAGAGAACCGCAGACTAGCCTCCGAGACTTGCCGATGTACGGAGAGAACTCGAGGCCACTCGACCTCTAGAGAAATTCCAGAAGACTCGGGTTGCGGTTTCACAAGGATCTTGCAGGAGAAAACTCACGCACTCACAAAAACTCACGAGCAGATCTCGTAGGAAGAAGAAGCGCAGGAGGAGGAAGCTTAGGGAGAGGACGAGAGTTTAGGTCGGCTAGGGTTGAGGAATAAGGTGGATACGCGATTAATCAGGTTGGTGAACCGATTACTAACCAAGATTTAATGCGATCAAACGGATCACCGTTCGATCCAGGAATGCCCAGACCGATCAGGCTGTGGCCTGATCGGTCTGGGGACCGATCAGAGCACCTCCTGACCGATCAGGCTCCAGCCTGATCGGTTATAGTGAGAGGCTCGCGACAAATGATCGTTCACCAGAACGATCTGAATAGTTTCCCTGATTGGTCACCAGACCGATCAGGAGACGATCAGTAGTGTCACAAAGTCACTGTATGCTCCTTGATCGGTCACCAGACCGATCCAGGTAAGGTTAAATCCACTCTACGTCAAGAGAACGGACTCCCAGCCTTCTCTGACTCATGCTCAGCCCCCCGGACCAAGACTCCATGCCCAGTCTCACTCACCGGGACTTCAACCTAGCTTCCCAAGCTAGGACCTAACCCTCCAAGCCAGGGTTTCATCCAACCTAGCCCTCCAAGCTAGGACCTGGCCCTCCAAGCTAGGGTTTCATCCAACCTAGCCCTCCAAGCTAGGGCCTGACCCTCCAAGCCCGGGTTTCATCCAACCTAGCCCTCCAAGCTAGGGTCTGGCCCTCCAAGCTAGGGTTTCATCCAACCTAGCCCTGCAAGCTAGGACCTGGCCCTCCAAGCAAGGGTTTCATCCACCTAGCTTCCCAAGCTAGGATTTCATCTAACTCCGTGCCCAGTCCCCGACTAGGACTTAATCTCAATCATCTCATTAACCTAAACTAAAATCGGTGTCAACACCAAAATAACAATCAGGGTCAGACTGCATCAACAAAGACGACCTTGATTTTAACGGATTACAAACCCAAACCCAGAAGTATGTCCAAGTGAAGGAGTCTCAATTGGAAAAGAAAAAAGACACGTCGGCCTCTACGCCCCTGAATACTCTCATAGACCGAAGGGCTCCACCTCCTCCTTGAGGTAGAGACCTCCTGACTCAAAAGGAAAGGACAATTGTGGTGGAGTCCTTGATCCATGCCTCAGGGGTGGATTCTCAGCCTTAGATTTATTGTGACTAACCAAGACCCATTCTACTCGAGAATGCCAACAATACACCCAGGAGCTGCAGATGTTGACTGACAAAAGAAAGGCAAGTAGTAAGCAAGCGACCTGAAACTCCTTCGAGCCTTACCCCTGCCGCCACAGCATGAAAAGAGAAGAGGTTCAACCTCGAATTGATCGGCGAGGTCATTCGCCCGAGCCAGGTCTCGACTCACGATGTCATACTCAGTCTCCATCTGAACTGAGACGAAGGGAAGATGCCAAGGGCAAGCTAAGGTTCCCGCTGGGATGGTCAACATCATATATAGAGGCCCCACGGATGGGTCTCCGCTTGGGCCCAGAAATCCCACACTTGTTATCCGGAGAATTATGGGAGCAGCTCCCAATGGAATGCCTCCCAAGGTCCCTCAATCACCTTTGGGCCATGAGACATGGAAGGAGTAGAAATGTCTCATGAAGACGCGTTGGTGATCCAAGCCCTGATCACCAACTACATAATCAAGAGAGTGTTTGTAGATATGGGAAGCTTCATGAACATCATCTTCAAATATGCCTTCGACCAATTACTAATAGATGGTGAAGAGTTGTTGCCCATCAATACCCCCTTGTATGGATTCATGGGGCACTGAGTGGGACTGATAGGGTAAATTCATCCCTCCCTCTCCTTGGGAGAAGAGTTAGTTTAGTGAATGAGGTGCACTCCATTTCTCATGGTCAACACTAAGTCTGTCTATAATGTGATCTTAGGTAGACCGACACTAATCGCCTTTTGATAATCCAATTTTGTCATAAATTGAATATCAAATAATAAAGTACCGAAACCCCCACTGCACTAGTATAGCATAGGGAATAACTCGGATCGTCTCTCATAAAGAATGCAGACAATGAGGAGTTTGGATTTTGGGGTTCTAAACTTATTGACAACGAAGATAAGTCTAACCTAATCTAATCTACGAATGCAAGAAATAAGGAAGAACAAAACATTAAGTTACAATACTTGCATCAAATAGAAGATAAAGGAAACTAACTATGAAATCAAATCACTTATAGCATTGGAAAGGAACAAAGTGTCTAAACTAACCTAACTTCTAAAGTTTACACATCAAACATGAACAAAAATACTCAGAACACTAAGATGCAACAACCAACGGGTTCACATTCAAATGCGTACGGGATCAAACCAAACATCCTATCGACACTCAATTGTATGGAAAAGAAACTATAGCTCAAGAATGAATGAATCTATGAATGCAAATAGCGCTTACAACTCGAGCAAGGGCATCCCGAACTCGTGTTGGATTGGATTCAAAGTAGATAACTAGGTGGTGATGCAATAGGGAATAGCGATAGCTGGAACTGAGATGTCGAGGTCGAAGCTCAGGATCATATCTAAAGTAAGTGTAGGGAAACTCCTTTTCGGTTTTGCAACTTCGGCGAGGTCGAAATGGTGGTCGGCGGTAGTGGGAATTGCATATATATGACGGCAAGACAACAACCAAATCTGGATTGATGCAGCTAAATCTGGATCTAGAGAAGGAAGGAGCTCACTTCTTCTTCGATGATCAGATTCCAATGTTAGGAATGAAACTCCAATAGCTGATGGTGGAGGTGATTCAACGATCTCTACTCCCTCGTGCGCATCTATTTATTCATCCAAAATCGTGATCCATGGCATTGTAGCTTCCCGTTTCTTTTAAATCTCCTCAGATATGATCGAACGACTCTGATTACTTTATATCTGATCGAGCGGATGAACTGCAATCTAAATGAATGGACCAGATCAAGCAAGCCTCCATGGAAGGTCAAGATGGTTGGATCTAAGTAGACGACTCAAATTATCCCATATCTGATCAGATTGAACAGAATTAATCACATCTTGATGGATGGCTAAGATCGACCAGATGTTGATCTCTTGATCAATTGGCTTCAGATTTGAACCAACTGCTCCGAGTAAAATAGATTTGACTTTCTCTTATGTTTTAACCTTTAAGCCCAATTTGAATCAACTTAGGTTCCATCAAATTGTCATCTTGATTCCATACAAAGAATAATTACACAATTTTAATTTAAAATTCATAAAAATAGGATGTATTATACCAAAGCCCTAAAAATGAATCCAACTCCATAACATGATATAAATCAACGATTAATTATATGAGAGGATTAAAACGTGGAAAGTAAGACCAAAATAATGTGTAAAAAAAATAGTGTTATCACCTTCCAGGCTGTAATCTCTATCTTCCACCAGAAGCTTAAATTCCCAATAGGAGACAAAGTCAAGGAAGTCAATTGGCTGTCCGAAAATGCTACATAGATATAATTCGGGTAGATATCTGAAAGACCAGAAAGATGCACCACACGTTCCTTCAAGTCTCCAAGAAGTCCCTATTAGCCCGACATGAGGGAGGACATCACGAGGTATGCATTCACCCCTATAGGTCCAAAGGAATCATGAGAATCTTCTTAGACCTGTACGAGGCTCGAAGACAGGAGCTAGTCGACTGCCTCACGCGCAACCATGACGTCTTCACCTGGACGGCTAAGGAGGTTACCGGTGTTTCTCCATCAGTGATGGTGCATAGGCTGAACACCCTGTTGGTGCCCCGGTTGGTTTTGATGTGATCAACCAAGTCAGGTTAGGTCCTGTTGGTTTTAATCTCTCTACTAAGTGTGCAGGAACTTAGGTATGGAGGAAGTCGAGCGTAAGACATAGCGGACGAGAAGGATTGTGCGGGGAAGTGAGCCAACGGGCTCGGTACAATCCGAGGGACGCGGAAGCTGCGGAAGAGTACGCCGGTGAAGCGGGAAGGACGTGCGCGGTGTCCGAGGGACGAGAAGCCGGGAGGAAGGACGCTCAAGGGGTGAAAGGCCGGAGTCGGGTTCGGGTGAGCCTAACTCCGGTTGGTCAGAAATCACCTAAAAGATCTACTTATGAACAATCAACCAAGTTGCCTTTGACTTGGACTTGGATTAAGACGATAACTTAAATTAAAGTCTTTTATAAAAGACTTTAAATTAAAGCTCGTCTTTTATAAAAGCTTTTAATTAAAGCTTTTTAAAGCTCTTATCACACGTGGATAAGAAGTAATCGGATAAAAGCTTTTTAAAGCTTTTAATTAAAGCTTGTTAAAGCTTCACACGTGGATCAAAAGTCAAGCCTTATCTTCTGCGCAATCGAAACGTTGGTTGGTCAAGAAAAGTTGGTCAAAAGCAATCGCAACGTTGGTGAAGAAAAATCCTGAGATTTCTTCTGCGCAAGAGCCGATTAAATATTTATCTTTTTTTAGAGTTTATCCATCCTGTACTATAAATAGGCTTAGAGATTTAGAGGTAAGAAATTCATTTTTTTTCTTGTAATTCTCTCTAAAGTCTAGTGTGCTTCAGTTGTAAGGCTTCTCCGCCACAAGGAGAGTTTTTTTGCTTTAACCGTCTTGGAAGCAACGACCAAGTTGCAACCAAGTTTTTTTTAATTAGACGAGTTCCTCCATTTCTTTTATTTATTAGCCAGCCGTCTATTCACCCCCCTCTAGCCGGACCAACCCGATCCAACACACCTGACCAGAGAATAAGCTCGTATGACACAAGAAGAGGAAATTCTCACTTGAACAACACCAAGTGATCCAGGGTGAGATGAATAAACTATTGATAACTAGATACATACAGGAGGTACAATGCTTGACTTGGTTTTCTAATGTGGTGCTAGTCCCCAAGTCGAGAGGAAAATGAAGAGTTAGCATCGACTTCCGAGACTTCAATAAGGTATGTTCCAAAGATTGTTATCCCTGCCCCATATCGACCAGCTAGTCGACTTGACTACAAGATGCAAACCCATATGCATGTTGGATGCCTACTAGAGATATCACCAAATCCCTTTGTTGCGGGACGACTAAGAAAAGGTTAGCTTCATAACTCCTAACGGAACCTTCTGCTTTACTGTTATGTCATTTGGCTTAAAGAATGCTGGGGCAACCTATCAGCGACTCATGGACTGCATTTTTAAATACCAAATTAGGAGAAACATAGAAGTCTACATAGATGATATTCTCATCAAGTCACGACAGGCAGATATTCTCATCAAGGATGTCGAGGAAACCTGCAACACACTCTTAGTATGGGCTCAAGCTTAATCCCCAAAAGTGTCTTTTCGGAGACAAGTGGGAAATTTCTCGACTATATCATCACAGAGAGGGGGATCGAAGCTAACCCTAGTAAGGTACAAGCCCTACAAGATATGCTGGATGCCTACCAGAAATTGCTTTCCCCAAGTCGAGAGGCAAATGGAGAGTTTGCATCGGCTTCCAATGCCTCAATAAGGTATGTCCCAAAGATTGCTATCCCCTGTCCCATATCGACCAGCTAGTCGACTTGACTACAAGATGCATACTCATATGCATACTGGATGCCTACTAGAGATATTACCAAATCCCTTTGGTGCGGAACGACTAAGAAAAGGTTAGCTTCATAACTCCTAACGGAACATTCTGCTATACTGTTATGTCGTTTGGCTTAAAGAATCTAGGGGTAACCTATCAACGGCTCATGGACCGCGTTTTTAAATACCAAATTGAGAAAAACATAGAAATCTACATAGATGATATTCTCATCAAGTCACGACAGGCAAATACTCTCATCAAGGATGTCGAGGAAACCTGCAACACACTCCAGCAGTATGGGCTCAAGCTTAATCTCCATAAGTGTCTTTTTAAAGTCACAAGTGGAAAATTTCTTGGCTATATCATCACAGAGAGGGGGATTGAAGCTAACTCTAAAAAGGTACATGCCCTGTAAGATATCCCCCCCGGGTGTAACCTTAGAGAAGCACAGAGGCTGGTTAAGCATATAACGGTCATGTATCGCTTCATCTCTCACTTCTCCACTCGGAGTCTACACTTTTTCAATATACAGAGGAAGGTAGCCAAATTTGAGTGAGACGAGAAGTGCAATTAAGTTTTGTCAGAGCTAAAGACATACTTGGCTCAGTTACCGCTCCTCTCCAAGCCTATAGTGGGAGAAATGCTATGGGTATTCCTATCAACCTCCAATGTCACCGCCGCAACAATTCTACTTTGGTAGGAGGGTAAGATCCAACACCCAATCTACATTTTCTATCATATATTTAAAGATGTTGAGAAAAGGTACACCACTTTGGAGATGCTAGCCTTGGGGTTAACCTTAGCCGCTAGGAGATAGCGGTCATATTTCTTTACCCATCACATCACAGTTCTCACCAATAGTGGCCTAGGCTGGGTCTTAACTAACCCCGAGGCTTCCAAGAAGTTTATCAAGTGAATATCTGAGCTGAGTGGGTATGATATTCAGTATCAACCGAGGATGTCCATCAAAGCTCAAGCGTCGGCAAACTTCCTTGTAGAATCACAGGGTTAACATATGGTGGAGAATGGAAGGTCTACGTAGACGAGTCCTTTAATCAACAAAGAAGTGGAGTAGGGGTGCTCGTCATATCTCCTCAAGAGGATATGCTCTCACTCTCTATCAGACTCGACTTCAAAGACTCCAATAATGAAGTCGAGTATGAAGCTTTGTTGGCGGGGCTCCAAGCGGCCAAACAAGTTAGAGCCTCCAAAGTCACTATTTTCTCTGACTCGCAACTGGTGGCCCAACAAATGGCGGGTGATGATCGTAGATTTGATATCTTTTTATTCTTATTTTCACGCTTATTTACTAGCTTTTATTGACTTTTATTTACACTATTATATCCTTAGTTTTTATCAGCATATTTTTTTCTCCTAGTTCAGAGATCAGTTTTTCTCTTATTTTCACTTTTAGCCAGCAATTTGGAGCTGAATGGACACGAAAAGGAGCAAAACGAAGTCGGAAGACTTGAAGAGACTATAATCGTGCCCCGTGGATGGAGCACGACCATGTGGCATTCCAGGATCCTGCTACACCCCATGGCATGACCCGTGCCTCTTCACCAGCCACGACTATGGTCGGAGTCATGCCAAATGGCATGACCATGGCTAGGTGGCCTGCCACCCAGGCACGGTGTAGCGACCCGCCTTCTCTGCCTTAGACGGATCGTTACTTTTGTCTACTTCTCGACTCTAATGCACGACTAAAAATGCGGAAATCTTTTTTTTTCTTTCAAATCTATCTAAGAATGATATTCTAACTTAATTAATCATGCATGATACCATGTCACACTTTCTTTCTCAAAAACTCGTAAGAAAATTTCTTATTGAAACTTGCCTCGCCCAACTCAGCTTACGGGTATCAGTCGACTGATACTGTACCAGTCGACTGATAAGCCTGAAATCTGAAAATTCAGGTTTCGAAACTTGTTTCAAAAGCCCACCAAACATATAGTTTCGAGCCATATAAAATCATGACACCATTTCTATACTCTATATCAGTTTCCTAAACAATTTAGCCAATCAAAACGAATCCATAAACTTGAAATTAGGACTTTTACGGAATTTAGCAAGTTATGAAAAATCTACATAGACTTTAAGCTAGAGTTTGTACTAAACTTAACTTCTAACCATTGAAACTCATCACACAAAATTCTGAAACATCCCTAAGGCATTATCAAATGAGAAAACAACTTTTCTAAACATACTTAAGCAATAAAAACTTGACTCAAAGGGAAATTACTACTATCTTGGCACATGCATCTATTTCCCTAACAAAGTATCAATATTTCAAACTACTCACACTTCTACTCATCCAATGCAATCATAAGGATATGTATGCTAAATGAAATGACATGGAATCTTTACTCTAAGAAATTGAGCATGTAAAACTATCCAAAGCTTAAATGTTCGCTAAACTCCATAAAGCAAGAACTTGAAATTGAATAAACTAAAACATTGTGATTCAAATAACTAAATTGTCTCGTCTCAAGGATCTCTCCAAAATCAGCCACCACACACACTTTACTCAGCACCGCCTCGTCGCCTTCCTTCAGAATTGCTTGCCTTTACCTTTATCTGCAGTAAGAGGAAATGCAACTAGTAAGCAAAAAGCTTAGTAAGTACTATCTAGCTCACAAAATCTCGGAATGTGCAAACATGCTTCTTGATCAATATGAAAATCATATGAGATACTTATATGCTTGAAAGAAAACTAAGAACATGTATAACTCAAAACATGCATACTCAAGCATTAATAAATCTCAATTTACTTTTCTTGGCTCAACTTGAAACTTTAGCTATTCTTTAACTTTTTGAAAACTTTCTTAAACTTTAGAAACTTTGCTAAAGCATATACTTGAAAATAATAATCACTCGGATCCACTGAAGACGTAAATACCATCTCATGCGCGTTCCCTAAAAGGTTGGGGTAGCGAGCCACCAATCCTAATAGAGCAGACCTTGGTCTACCAGGGCCAAGACCTTGGAATTGGACACCTGGATTTCTTTAATGACGCCCTTGGACGCCGGGTACTGGCCTTAGAAAATAAAATAGCTTTTCTTTCTTTTCTTTCTTATCTGTAAATGCCTTGGCATTCTCTCGAGCACCTTGCGTGCTAAAATCCCTAAGTCTTGACTTTTGGGGATTTCTTAAGGCCTTGGCCTTTTCCTTTTCTTATCTTTATCTTCTCTTTTCTTTTCTCATAATTTTCTTAGCCCCTAATCTCACATAGGGTGCTTAATCAAACTTATACAAGCATATAATGAACTAAGATTACATGCAAAAACTTAAACAAAAAGGAAATATCTCTTTTAAAAACTTTTAAGGGAAATTCTTGCGGAAAAACCACCTCTTACTGCAGGTGAGCAGTACTTACCTTGATATCTTGGACTTACAACCAAGAACGGCGTCGGAGGTTCCGGAGAAACTCGAAGTCTCGGAGATTTCTTCGCGCTCACGCGTTCCTCTCGTCGTGGGGATTCCGAATATAGGAGAATCTCTCGGAGGAGAGCCTTGGCCGGCCACCGGAGGAAGCCTTAGGGCTTGGTGTGTTTTCGCCCAAGGGAGGAGAGAGAGACGGCGTGAGGGTTTGGGGGAGGAAAAATAAAACTTCTCTCCTTAATTATCTATTTATACTTATGGGGGCGGATTTACCTAATTATACCTTATCTAATGTTTCGCTCAATCTATTTCAATAAAACCATCCAGCACAGCTGGTCCGCCCATTTGTCTCTCAGGCTAGGTGAAGGGTTCGATTCCCACCTATGCGATTTTTTGTTTTTAACCCTTTTTGCCACTTTCGTTTACGGTAAAATTCCATAAAAATATCCATAAATTCGGAATAAATTCTAAGATATTTCTAAAATTAGTTTCGAGAATTTTGGGGCGTTACACACGGTCATGTCGTGCAGCCCCCACCGAAGGTGGCACGGGAAAGTCATGCCACCCTACATGACCCATGCCCTAGGCCATGCCGCCCAGGGTTGGTGCCATACACCCCCACTATAAAAGGGGCTTTTCCACCCTTTTGGAAGGGGAGGAAGTTTTTCCTTTGTGGGGAACGGGTTCAAAGCTTTCCACATCATCTCCGGTGATTTCCGATGACTTCAGAACTTATCTGACTCTCTCCCGTATCATCTGAGGCTTGGGTTAGTTCCAAAGACTCTCCATAGTAGAAGGATAAGTTTCTCTCCTTTTTCCCCTAACTTTCTTGTAGAAGTTTTCCTTCTTTAGAGTCTTTGTGTTCCATTCATGTCTAGTGAGTAGATCTCTACATGTTCTAGGGTTATGGAGTATATGTGATATGTATTTGATGTAAACTTTATAGATTGCATGATGCCCTTGGATTATGACATGGTTGACACATTTCTTGTTTAATCAAATGCCTTAATGAATATTTTACTCTTATTTCTATTAAGTGTGAGCATGATTGTTGTGATGGATTGAATGGACGCGTGGATCGATCTCCATTAGGGAGATGTTCAAAGTTGTATGCTCGGAGAGCCATCCGTGATAAGGGTAATCCTTTTAACCAGACAACTAGGAGCACTCCCTCAACTTGGAGACCATTTCCACGCAAGGATAGACCTAATCCCTACTCAATGAGTCTTCTCGGGGAGCCCTTGTGACAGGGAAAATCCTTTAACCATACATTCTAAGTTACCTAGTCTATCTAGTGGCATTGGATAACCAATAGAGGAGGCATTATGGTGTGAAATTTGTGAGCCACACCGATAACCTAGTTAGGCTACCTATTGTGCTAGACCATATATAGACCAAGGCATTGCCGACTCATAGAACATCAAATATCATGACAAGGAAACCTAAACCTTAGGACATTCCCCTCATATAGCATTCCCTTCTTTTGAGCCCATACTTCCTCCTCTCTCTCTTCCTCTAAAAGCTTGTTTTTGTGCGACTGCAGAACACTCCCGTGTAGTCTAGCTAGTTCATCCTTGTGAACTCCCTAGTGTTTTTTCAATTGTTAATCCCTGTGAATTCGAAATCTTTTATTACTTGATGACGTTCCCGAGTACTTGCAGGATCGCTATCAAGTTTTTGGCACCATTGTCGGGGACTGAGAGTGCAACATTAGGTGACTAGCATACTGAGTTAGACTAGACATTTCATTTTTTAATGTATATATTTTCTGCATATTTGTTTAGTTTACCTTTACTTACTTTTGGATATTTGCTGCACTTGATTCTGCTTCTCTATATAGAAAACACAAAAAAAAAAATACTTGTTCATATTTTCTTTTCAATTACATTGTCTTCTTTCTTGCTATTTGCACACGTACATAAAACTCCAAAAATATAGTTATTTTGTTTTTACATCTTTCATAGAAATACCAAAAATACTATTTTTTTTGCCTGTGGATTCTATCTCTTGAGCATGCATAGACTTCTTTCTGCAATGAACCTATTGTCTATTAATCCTGAGATTGACAGGATTTTCAAACATAGAAGAAGAGAACAAAGAGCATAGTTAGATTCAGAATAGAATCAGAACACCATGACACACAACCACAACAACAACAAGCTACTTAAAGATTATGCAACCCCTCATACCAGAGCATTCAGTTCAAGGATTACCAGACCTACTATAGAGGCCAACAACTTTGAAATCAAGATGTCCTTCATTTCTATGGTTCAACAACACCAATTCGGCGGTGGACCTTCTAAAGACCCCAATCAACATCTAGAGACATTCTACGTCATCTGCAACACTATGAAAATGAATAGGGTGCCTCCAGATGCAGTGAAGTTACTTCTTTTTGGATTTTCTCTTTGAGATCGAGCAAAGGCATAGTTGAGCTCTCTTCCTCCAAACAACATTTCTTCATGGGCTCAGTGCGAGCAAGCTTAATTAGATAAGTTCTTCCTGTTGAGGCAATCTATGGTCCAGAGTGACCATGAGTTTTGATGTTTAGGCAAAGGGTTTAAGTTAGGTTTACCCTTGTGTATTTGATATATGTATGTTGAGTGTACAGGTTGCGCAGGTTACACATATTGGCTTAACTGGACGGCCTCGGTACAGTGAAGGGTGGCATGGAGACAAGCTGGAGGCTTGTGTGCACCCAAGGGACCTTGGTATGGCAGGGACGATGAGCTGAGGGACGCGGACTTCGAGGCATGCGGGAAGGATGGCATGGAGGCAAGTTGGAGGCTTGCGTGCATCGGAGGGATGGGAGCCGGAAGATGAAGAGGGCGCGAAGGCAATAGTCGAGACTGCTGATGAGGAGTCAGTCGAGTCGTGAGGGTACGAGTGCTGTGTGATTGTACTCGGGAAATCCTATGGTTCGAGTGCGGAGTGAAATGTACTCGGGGAGGGTAACGTTAGGTGTGTGAGTAGATCAGTCGACTGTCCTGGGGGCAGTCGACTGATGAAACTCACAGAAAGGTTCTGGCTGGGGGACCAGTCAACTGCCCTGGGAGCAGTCGACTGGTAGTGGTTGGTGAGTTGGCTGAAAATTCGAACGTTGGGGTTGCAACGGTCGATTTTCAGTGGCACCAGTCGACTGCTTCAGGGCAGTCGACTGGTGGCGAGGGCTTCAGTTTTAGTTCTATTTAAAGAGGACTTCGTGGTGGCTGAAACGCTTGATGAAACAAGCTTGGGTAAGGCTTGTTAGTAGTCTAAGGTGCTCAGAGGTGTTGTGGCGAGGTTTCTCCACCCACAAGGAGCGACAAGGGCTAGCCGGAGGTTATCCGGGGAGTGATCCACCGACGGATTCTTGGATTAGTCACCCTTAGGGGTGGATACCAAGTAAATCTCTTTTGTTAGCATTGTTTACATTGTTAGTTTTTGTTTTATTGTATATTCTGCTTGCGCAACTAACCGTGTAGAAAGAAAGAGTTCGAAAAATTGCTATTCACCCCCTCTAGCAACCAAATCGATCCAACAAGTGGTATCAGAGTCGGGGTCGCTCGTCCACAAACTAACCGCCGGGAGAGCAAAAGGCTAGAGGAAAATGGAAGGAGAAGGTCCGCTAGGATGGGATATCCGGATTCCACCTTCGTACGACCGCGACGATTTCGCATATTGGAAAGGTAAAATGTCATATTTTCTAATGACTAATATTGAAGATTGGATGTGTATAGAAATAGGTTTCGATTCTCCCAAGGACAAGAAGGGAAGGATTCTTAAGAAGAAGAAGTGGACCGAGGAGCAAATTCATCAATCCGAAATCAATAATAAGGTAACCAAAATGTTGATCAATTTAATACCTAATGACATTTTGGATAGGATAGGTGAGTATAGGGATGCTAAGGAATTATGGAGTAAGCTAGTAGCGCTTCATGAAAACCCTACACGAGTAGAAGAAGAAGAAGAGCCCAAGGAAATGGGCTCAATGATCCAAGAAGAGGAGAAGGACAAATCGGATGAGGAGAGGTGCTCGACATATGAAGAGGAGAAAAAGGAAGAAGAATCATCTACCTCCTCAAGTGAAGTGACACAAGAAGATAAGAGACCATCTCCAATGCCGGAACAAGAGAAAGCATCCACTTCATCCAAAATTGAAGAAGAAGTCAACCTAGTCTCAACCTCCACCAAAGCAAATAAAAAGGACCACATCTTATGCTTTGGTTGTAATGAAAAGGGACACTACAAAGATAAGTGTCCAAAGGGTAAGAAAAAGGAGGTACACTCTAAACCTATCTCAATTCTTTTTAAATCTAACATGGGGTGTAGGAATGAAGAAGCCCAAGAGAAGAAAAAGAAGATTAGATGCTTCACGTCTGGCCAGTTAGGACACTACCACACGAAGTGCCCAAAGAGTGGAAAGCTCATGAAAATGGAACATCTAAGAAGATGGGAGCAGGAGGAAAGAAAGAAGAGAAGAATCTCACAACAAGGAGGGACTACAAGGGTAAGGGAGGTAATTCCTAACCCTAAGTTAAAGCGTAATGCTAATTTGAGTTCCTCCATGCATATTAAAAATAGTGGTAATTATCCATCCATGCATGCTAAAATTAGTGAAAATTATTTACTTGTGCACAATTTTGGATTTAGATATAATGATAGGACTAGGGTTAACAAGGTAGATCAAAACCCTAGGAAAAGCATGCATCATGATAGACCCAAGACATTTGTACCTAAGGATCAAGACATAAATCCCAAGAAGGGGAGGAATGTGCCTAGAAAGGAGGGTAGGTCTAGGGATGTCCAAAGTGGACATAGGAACACTAAAGTTAGAAATTTGGAAAGAGAAAATCAAGCCTTGAGTGCAAGGCTTGATACTTTGGAAAAGACCCTAGAAAGATTCACAGTTGGATCAAATGGTCTAGACATGGTGTTGGGTAGTATAAAACTCAACTATGATAGATCGGGATTGGGATACCGGTCTAAGACCGCCAAGGCCAATGGAAAGAAGTATGCTGGGGAAGCATATACTCATGGTAAGAAGGAGAAATCCAAAAATGGCAAGGGAGTGCCATTTGAAGGTAAAAAGAACGACTTAACCAAGGACAAGGTGTCCAAGGTTAAGAAAGTTAGGTTTGTAGGCCAAGAATCACCGGAGGCTCACCGGTGTGGCCTAGTGTGGATAGAGTCACCTAGGGAGGTGGCTAAGGCTAAGAGCTCAAGGGGGAGCTCTAGAAGCTTTTGGGGTCCATGGTGAATGAATCTCAAGAAAGATTCTCCTAAGAAATTAGATGAAATGTGCCAAATGGGTTGGAAGACTTAGGTAAGTCTTAATCCTAGGAAATTGACACATTAAAAGGATTTTTAGAGAGAAAAATGTGAAAATAGGCTTAAAATTGATCAAATTAGGCTTTAATGTGTGAATACCATACAATTCAATGATAGAAATGAACTATGATCAAGGATAAGAAGAAACATTGAGGAGAACTCATAATTAGGACTTTTGGAGAAGGGTTAAATGATACAATTTAGGAGAAGTTGAGTTTCGTACCAATCTTGGGATTTGGAGTACATTTATTTGGAAACATATTTTTCCCAAGTAGACTTAGGATCCACAAATCTCTCCAAGAAATTTCAGATTTTTTAGAGATTTGTGGAATTATTTAGGCATTTCTGAAATTGGGCTGAAAACCTGAAATTCAGGTATCAGTCGACTGCCCTGGGGGGCAGTCGACTGATCCGAGTGAATTCAACCTAAAAACCTTCTGTTCGTTTTAGCAGTCAACTGCCCCAGGGCAGTCGACTGATCCATTAGGGTTAGAGAGAAAAGGTATATTGGATGATAAGATATGACCTTAAAATTAAGATCCTTGATTATACTCCATGACTAAAGGTTTGTCTCATGATTAAGTGAAATAAGGTTATGTGGATATCATGGAAGTCAAGGAAGAGTGATAAGTTTCCCATATGTATCTAAGGTCAAAAGATAAATAGGGGGAGGCTTTCGTCATTTTAAGGATATGAAAAAGGGAAAATTGAGGACAATTCCTTGTGTAAATTGATAATGGTTGGAATTGACAAACACAAAGAATCATAGATAGAATTTAAAGTTGATTCAAGATGCCCATTTTTAAGGAAATTAGGAGATATACCAAAAGTCAAGCACATTTGATATTTTTCATAAAATCATATTTTTCTAGGATAGGGTATATCCTAGCAAATGTGCTTGCAAACCTTTAAGATTTTTCAAGGTTTTGTAGAGTTCTTTTTGGCACTAGGAATAAGGTTGCTTGGGGCAATCCTTAATAGTGTCCAAAGGGAAAAGAACTTGGAAGTTGAGTTGGGTAGAACTTGACTTGGTGTCATGGTGTTAAGTTGGGTAGAACTTCACCTAGGAAAATTGAAAATTGGGAGAAAACATAGGTTAAGGGGGAGGTTGCCTCCTAGTTGCCTTAGTTTTCATAGAAAATTTTTGGATTTTATGTCAAACTTAGGAATGGTGATAGATACATGGTGGAATATATTTTTCTCAAGTAGGTATGGGTACCACAAACTTCTCTATAAAATTCGGGAATTTTTGGAGATTTGTGGAATTTTTGGCGCATTTTTGAATGTGGCCTGAAAAACTGATTTTCAGAGTATTAGTCGACTGCCTGGGGGGCAGTCGACTGGTCAGGGCTGATTTGTGTATCAGCAGCTGGTTTGGTGTCCAAATGGTGGAAAACAAGTGTATGGGGGGTTAATACACTGTGTTTATGACCAGTAGGGATTAAAATAACCAATGATTGAGATATTGTTGGGTTCTTTTTGATGTTAGGCAAAGGGGGAGAAGTGTTGGGTTTAATTTGGGAAACCAAACACGACTTTGCGGAAAACCCTAGGTTTAGGGGGAGCTGAGATTAAGGGGGAGCATGCTTGCTCCATTCTTGGCGTAAGGGGAACCTTGGAGAGGTTCTTTAAAAACCTTTGTAAGTCCAATGTAGGGGGAGTTTGGGAGAAGCTTTAAAAAGTCTGTTTTGGTGAAAAGTCCTAACTTGGAGGGTTAGGTGTGGAAAAGTCCTAACTTGGAGGGTTAGGTGTGGAAATTCCTAACTTGGAGGGTTAAGTGGGAAAATTCCTAACTTAGAGGATTATGTGTGAAAAGTCCTAACTTGGAGGGTTAGGTGTGGAAAATTCCTAACTTGGAGGGTTAGGTGTGGGATGCCTTGGGACAAGATCCATGCATTGCATATGCATTGGCGGTGTAAGTCCAAGATGGAGTCTTGGCAGTGTAAGTCCAAATGTTTATTTAGTATTGTTTTTGCTACTTATTACTATTTGTTTTCCCTAACTTAAACGTATTGCCAAACATCAAAAAGGGAGAGATTGTTGAGGCAATCTATGGTCCGGAGTGACCATGAGTTTTGATGTTTGGGCAAAGGGTTTAAGTTAGGTTTACCCTTGTGTATTTGATATGTGTATATTGAGTGTGCAGGTTGCGCAGGTTACACATATTGGATTAGCTGGATGGCCTCGGTACGGTGAAGGGTAGCATGGAGACAAGCTGGAGGCTTGTGTGCACCTGAGGGACCTTGGTATGGCAGGGACGATGAGCTGAGGGACGCGGACTTCGAGGCATGCGTGAAGAATGGCATGGAGGCAAGCTGGAGGCTTGCGTGCATCCGAGGGATGGGAGCCGAAAGATGAAGAGGGTGCGAAGGCAATAGTCGAGGCTGTTGATGAGGGGTCAGTCGAGTCATGAGGGTACGAGTGCTGTGTGATTGTACTCGGGAAATCCTAGGATTCGAGTGCGGAGTGAAATGTACTCGGGAAGGGTAACCTTAGGTGTGTGAGTAGACCAGTCGACTGCCCTGGGGGCAGTCGACTGATGAAACTCACAGAAAGGTTCTGGCTGGGGGACCAGTCGACTGCCCTGGAAGCAGTCGACTGGTAGTGGTTGATGAGTTGGCTGAAAATTCGAACATTGGGGTTGCAACGGTCGATTTTCAGTCGATTGGTGGCGAAGGTTTCAGTTTTAGTTCTATTTAAAGAGGACTTCGTGGTGGCTGAAACGCTTGACGAAACAAGCTTGGGTAAGGCTTGTTAGTAGTCTAAGGTGCTCAGAGGTGTTGTGGCAAGGTTTCTCCACCCAAAAGGAGCGACAAGGGCTAGCCGGAGGTTATCCGGGGAGTGATCCACCGACGGATTCTTGGATTAGTCACCCTTAGGGGTGGATACCAAGTAAATCTCTTTTGTTAGCATTGTTTACATTGTTAGTTTTTGTTTATTGTATATTCCGCTTGCGCAACAAACCGTGTAGGAAGAAAGAGTTCGAAAAATTGCTTTTCACCCCCCCTCTAGCAACCGAATCGATCCAACACTTCCCACCGAGCAAGATAGCCTATATGAGAAATCTTATTGCAAGCTTCCGCAGAATGACTCAAAATCACTTTACGAAGCTTAGAATATTTAAAGGGATGCTAAGAATATGCCTCCATCATGGTTTGGAGATATGGTTGATGATTCACATCTTTTATAATAGAATCAACCACCAGACCAAGGTGTCACTGGATTCCGCAGCAAGCGGAGTACTCATAGAATATCGAAGACCATCACAAGGAAATCTAAAACCTAGGACTTCCCCTCACACAACTTTTCCTTCTTTTGATCCCAGACTTCCTCTTCTCTATGCTCCTCTAAAAGCTTATTTTCGTGTGACTGCAAAACACTGCCATCTAATCTATCTAGCTCATCTTTGTAAACTCCCTAGTGCTTGCCAATCCTCAGTCCCTATGGATTAAATATCTTTTATTACTTAACGACGTTCCCATGCCCTTGCGGGATCGCCATCGGCTGGGAATTTCGAGATTCGAAATGAGCGACTACAAGGCTATGTGAAAGCCTTTGAGAGACTCCAATCCCACTTTCAGGAGATTAGTTTGCGGAAAATCCCTTGAGCCAAGAACTAGAAGGCAGATGAGCTAGCCAAACTAGTCAGTGCTCTATCACAATAGAGGACCAAGGACCGTGTATCACAAATAGAGTCATCAATTTGGGGTTGAGCACATTGGGTTGGCCCACCCCACCAAACAATTTAAGTGGGCTAAGTTGGAATTTTAGCAACCCAAGTCCACCACAGACCGACCCGCCTAGGCCCGCGACCTGCACAAGTTGGCCCGTGACGGGCTTGGGTTGGCCCGCGAGTTGATAACCATATGTTAGTCAAGTTTTATGCTAATTTATTATTTTTCTTTGTTATAATTTTAAAATAAAAATAATATTTTTCACTAAATATGAGTACTCGTTTGTATCCATTTACATTTAAAATATATATTTCTGGATATATTAGATTGATGAAACCTTTTCGAATTAAAACGTTAAAGATGCATTTTTTTTTTAAATTTTTGATAGGTTCACAGGTTGGCCCACCCAATCCATATTCGCCTTAGATTGGGTTGGGTTCATAATTTCTCAACTCGCCAAGATAACGGGTCAGCCCGCCCGTCCGGCCTCGCTAAATTGTTGACCCGCTATGGGTGGACCCGCCCCACCACTGGTTGGCCCGTCTGACCGCTCTAATCACAAACCTGATTATGCAACCCCCTATACCAGAGCATTTAGTTCAAGGATTACCAGACCTACTATAGAGGCCAACAACTTTGAGATCAAACTGTCCTTCATTTCTATGGTTCAATAACACCAGTTCGGCGGTGGACCTTTAGAAGACCCCAATCAACATCTAGATACATTCTACGTGATATGCAACACTATGAAAATGAATAGGGTGCCTCTGGATGCAGTGAACTTGCTTCTTTTTGGATTTTCTCTTCGAGACCGAGCAAAGGTATAGTTGAGCTCTCTTCCTCCAAACAACATTTCTTCATGGGCTCAGTGCGAGCAAGCTTAATTAGATAAGTTCTTCCCACCGAGCAAGACAGCTTATATGAGAAATCTTTTTGCAAGCTTCCACAGAATGACTCAAAATCACTTTATGAAGCTTAGGATATTTAAAGGGATGCTAAGAATATGCCTCCATCATGGTTTGGAGAGATGGTTGATGATCCTCATCTTTTATAATAGAATCAACTACCAAACCAAGGTGTCACTGGATTCCGTAGCAAGCGAAGTACTCATAGAATATCAAAGACCATCACAAGGAAATCTAAACCCTAGGACTTCCCCTCACACAACTTTTCCTTCTTTTAATCCCAGACTTCCTCTTCTCTCTGTTCCTCTAAAAACTTATTTTCGTGTGACTTCAAAACACTCCCATCTAATCTAGCTAGCTCATCTTTGTAAACTTCCTAGTGCTTGCCAATCCTCAGTCCCTATGGATTAAATATCTTTTATTACTCGACGATGTTCCCATGCACTCGAGATTCGAAATGAGCGACTACAAGGCTATGCGAAAGCCTTTGAGATACTCCATTCCCATTTTCAAAAGATCAGTCTATAGAAAATGTTGGTGCAAGATGCATCAGTGATGTCTTCCTCTAAGTGTTTCAATGTTTGACAATATGCTTAAGTCAGTGATACATTGATCAAGGGAAGGGTAGTCAAGAAAATTGGACCAAAGTGATGAAAAATCCTAGTTAACCTAGGCACTAAGTCCTGATTAAGGATTGGGCACTAAGTCCTGGCCGAGGGCTGGGCACCTAAGACCTGACCGAGGGTTGGGCACTAAGTCTTGGTTCGTGGAATTGGGCACTAAGACCTGGTGAATGAAGTTGGACAAAAGTCCTGATGAGTGAAGTTGGGCACTAAGACCTGGTGAGTGAAGCTGGGCACTAAGACCTGGTGAGTGAAGCTGGACAAAAGTCCTGGACCTAGGGTTTGGGCATGAAGTCTTGGTCCGAGGGATTAAGTAACTTAGCTGAGTGATGACTAAGGATAGAAGTAGAGACGGGTCAAGGTTCGGACATCTCGAGATCCGAGAGTCTCGAAGGCTAAGCAAAAGTCCAATCGAATGAGCCGGGTGGCAATCGTCTCCTGAGAGGAGTAGGTGAAAGGCAGTTCCCGGGGATGGTGTAACGCCCCAAAATTCCCATTTTTAGTTCTTAAAGTCCTTAGAATTATTTAAAAATAGTTTAGAAATATTCTAGATATTTTTAGGAATTTTTAGAATATTTTTATGGAATTTTTCGAGTCCGTTTGGTATGTTAAAAAAAAAAGAGAAAGAAAATAAAAAGGAAAAACCACTTAAGGGCAGCCGGAGTTCGAACCCGCGACCAGCATGAAACCAGAAACGCGCGCGACCAGCTGGGCTAGGGTATCAAGCACAGCAAAGGAAGGAGAGACCTATATTTAAGGTGTAGTTAGGTTAATCCGCCCCATAAGTATAAATAGGTAATTAAAGAGAGAAGTTTTATTTTCTCTCCTCTCCAAACCCTCACGCCGACCCCTCCTCTTCTGGGCGAAACTACACCAAGCTCTAGGGGGCCGGTCAAGGCTCTTCTCCAAGAGATCTTCTAATATTTGGAATCCCCGCGACGAGAGGAACGCGTAGGTGCGAAGAATTCTCCGAGATCTCAAGTTTCTTCCGAGTCCTAGACGTCAATCTTGGTTGTAAGTCCAAGATATCAATGTAAGTACTGCTTACCTGCAGTAAGAGGCGGTTTTTCCGCAAGAATTTCCCTTAAAAGTTTTTAAAAGAGATATTTACTTCTTGTTCAGATTTTTGCATGTGATCTTAGTTTATTATATGCATATATATTTTATTGAGTGCCCTATATGAGATTAGGGTCCAAGAAAAGCCATGAGAAAAGAAAAGAGAAGATAAAGATAAGAAAAGAAAAGGCCAAGGCCTTAAGAAATCCCCAAAAGTCAAGACTTAGGGATTTTAGCACGCAAGGTGCTCAAGAAAATGCCAAGGCATTTACAGATAAGAAAGAAAAGAAAGAAAAGCTATTTTATTTTCTAAGGCCAGTACCCGGCGTCCAAGGGCGTCGTTAAAGAAATCCAGGTGTCCAATTCCAAGGTCTTGGCCCTGGTAGACCAAGGTCTACTCTATTAGGATTGGTGGCTCGCTACCCCAACCTTTTAGGGAACGCGCATGAGATGGTACTTACGTCTTCAGTGGATCCAAGTGATTATAATTTTCAAGTATATGCTTTAGCAAAGTTTCGAAAATTTAAAGAGTTTTCAAAAAGTTAAAGAATAGCTAAAGTTTCAAGTTGAGCCAAGAAAAGTAAATTGAGATTTATTATTGCTTGAGTATGCATGTTTTGAGTTATACATGTTCTTAGTTTTCTTTCAAGCATATTAGTATCTCATATGATGTTCAGTTTGATCTAGAAGCATGTTTGCATATTTCGAGTTTTTGTGAGCTAGATAGTACTTACTAAGCTTTTTGCTTACTAGTTGCATTTCCTCTTATTGCAGATAAAGGTAAAGGCAAGCAATTCTGAAGGAAGACGACGAGGCGGTGCTGAGTAGAGTGTGTGTGGTGGCTGAGTATGGAGAGATCTTTGGCACGAGACAATTTAGTTATTTAATTCACAATGTTATAGTACATTTGAATTTCAAGTTCTTGCTTTATGGAGTTTAGCGAACATTTAAGTTTTGGGATAGTTTTACATGTTCAAATGCTTAGAGTAAAGATTCCATGTCATTTCTTTAGCTTATATATTCTTATGTTTGCATTGGATGAGTAGAAATGTGAGTAGATGGAGATATTGATACTTTGTTAGAAAATAGACGCATGTGCCAAGATAGTAGCAAATTCTCTTTGAATTAAGTTTTATTGCTTATAAATGTTTAGAAAAGTTGCATCCACATTTTATAATGCTTTAGCAGGGTTATAGAACATGCATTGGGAGTTATGAGTACATAGGAATCAAGATTGGTACAAACTTTAGTGTTAAAGTTCATATATCTTGAATAGTTTATTTTCCTCCGCAAAAGTCCAAATTTCAAGTTTATGGATTCGTTTTGATTGGCTAAACTCATTTGAAAACTGTCATAGAGTGTAGAAATGGTGTCATGATTCCATATGGCTCGAAATTATAGGTTTGGAGGAGCTGAGAAGCAACTGCCGAAACCTGAGTTTTCTGATTTCAGGCCTATCAGTCGACTGATACAGTATCAGTCGACTGATACCTGCAGTTTGAGTTGGGCGAGGCAAGCTTCAATGTTTATCATCTTGCGAGCTTTTGAGATAGAAGGGTGATATGTTATTATGCATGATTGCTTAAGTTAGAATATAATTGTTAGATGAATTTAAAAGTAAAAAAAAAAAGATTTCCGCATTTTTAGTCATGCAAAAGAGTTGAGAAGTAGAGAAAAGTAACGATCCGTCTAAGGTAGAAGAAGGCGGGTCGCTACAGGTGGTATCAGAGCAGTTCCCATTCTCCAGCATCACACACACATCAGCATCAACCTTGCCGTCTTCAAGTAAGAAAGCTTTAAGTTTCAGTTTTTTCTATTGCTCCTTTATTTAATTGCAGTATAGAGAAATGCTTAAGTACTACTCACATGTGCATAGAACAAGGAAGCATGTTTAATCCCTTAGTATCACGGAATCATGTTTAATCCCTAGAATGGATATTAGATTTCTAAGTAAGAAGACAAGTTTATACCTAGAGATGTAGTAGTGATTTCTTGTTCCTTTATGCATTATTAGATGGCAAGAAGAGGCCGAGCTCCTAATGCTAATAACAGAACTCCAGTTCAAGATAACAGTGAGCCTGGCACAGAACAGCCAAACCTGATGGCAGTCATTGCTCAAATGCAAGCTCAGATTACAGAACAACAGAAGACCATCGCCACACTGATGGCGAATCAGCACCCAGTGCCCCCTACACCACCCACAGCAGGAGTGGGAACTCCAGTAGTGGCTGAAGTTCCACCAGTCCCACAGGAGACCCCTGCTGTGAACCGAAGACAAGAAGCATACCTCGTCCAGTGGCAGAGGCTGAAACCCGAAAGCTTCTCAGGCACGACTGAGCCCTGGGATGCCCAGGCTTGGTTCAAGACTTTAGAGAGCACGATGGAGCTTCTTGACTGGCCAGAGGTGAGAAGGTCAAATGTGCCTCCTTCTGCCTAACTGGAGATGCTCGTATGTGGTGGGAGCGAGTCAAGAGTAAGAAGATAGTCAACCAGATGAGCTGGGCAGATTTTGAGCAAGAGTTCTATGAGGATTCTTCCACATGAGGTTACCAACAAGCACTACGAGGACTTCATGGAGTTCAGACAGGGTAGCCTACCAGTGGGAGAAGCAGTCGCAAAGTTCAACAGACTAGCTCGCCTCTGCCCAGAGCTAGTCAGCACAGAGAAGGAGCGAGTCAGACTGATGCTCCGCATGCTGAACCCTGAGATAGCACTCAACGTGAACAGCGGGATGCACCGACCCCAGACCAGCGAGGAGTTGGTCAGTAGTGCTCTAATCTCAGAGCACTACCTGAATAGCATCAAGGCACAGCAAGCACAGCAGAAGCCAGTCCTGATTGAGAACAAGACAATAGGAGGCCAGAAGCCTCAGCCAAATAGCCAGAACTGGAAGAACAAGAACCACAAAAGGAAGCAGTGGCCTGGCAGCCAGAAAGGAAAACCAGAGAATAAGCAAGCTAGGTATCCACCTTGTCCTAAGTGTGGGAGGAACCATCCAGGAGCATGCCTTTTGGGTGTAACTGGATGCTATTCATGTGGACAAGAGGGACACAGATCCAAAGACTGCCCAAACAAGTTCAAGGTACTTCCTCAGCAGTCCGTACAGTATGGAGGCCAGCCTCAGTTACATTACATGCCTACTATACTGGAGGGACCTCAGATCAGTCAAGGAGGGTTGGGAAGCAGCACCAGTTCCAACCAATGCCAGAGTCTTTGCCCTCACGAAGGAAGAAGCTGCCAGCGCCTCCACGGTCGTAACAGGTCAAATAGTTATTTTTCAGCATTTAGCTACTACACTGTTTGACACTGGGGCGACCCATTCTTTCGTATCAGTACCTTTTGCTAGTAAGTTACAGGTGCCTACAGAGAGTTGGGAGTCCAGATTCCTGACAACTCTCCCTTCAGGGGAAATCATGGAGTCCACCCAGAGGCTCCGGGCTGTGCCAATCAAGATTTCAGACCGAGAGCTATATGTCGATCTGATAGTCCTTGCGATGCAGGACTTCGACATCATACTGGGCATGGATTTCCTCAGTAAGTACAGCGCCTCAGTGGGACTGCCGTAGAAGGAAGGTGGTTTTCAGCCCAGAAGGAGAACCACCATTCGAGTTT
>JAGFNQ010004354.1:198228-222608 GCA_024364735.1 Boesenbergia rotunda
GTACCATATACATACATCCATCATTTGCGTGCATCCCTAAGTAAATGCGAGGTAGCTAGTCTCGACCTACTAGGGTACTAGGTTACCTTCAACCTAGGGACCGCTACGGTAGTCCAGAACCGAGGCTTTCATAAGGACCCCATCCCCGTTGGACAGCTACGGTAGTCCCAGAACCGGAGACAGCTACGGTAGTCCCAGCACCGAGGCTTTCATAAGGAGCTCATCCCTTGGACCTTACTTGGGTCTGGTACAAGCCCATCTATAAAGTAAAATAGCTTCACATGCTTCTTTTTACATCATAAGAAATGCTCTTGGCAATTCATCATTCATAGAACTTACATGGCATAATTAAAGACATAAGCATGATCTTAATACATGAAGCATGGTTTAAAGCATACTTAGCATTTCATCATTCATAGTTAATACATAACATCATTATGCCTTAAAGGCACAAACATAGACATGCTTCATAAAGTATGTCATGCACACATCATTATGCCTTAGAGGCATGAACATCATCTTCATTCATAAGGCATGACATACATACATAATTATGCCTTAAAGGCATAAACATTAATGCATAAACATCATCTTAGTTCATAAAGCATGCATAATCATGGTACATAAGTTAATCATGCATAAATATGTTTTTTACATACATGGATCATATCACATAGCATACATGATCATGGAATCTATCTTAAAGCATGCATGGGTAGTATCCATATGAACATGATACATACTACATAGGTTCATGACATTTAACATAAAGCATGCGTAGGTCTACATAAACATAATATATATGTCATAATACATAGGTTCAAGGCATTTAACATGATGCATACTTAATTCTATTAAAACATGATGTCTACTTCACAAAACATGTGATCATGGTATATTGTTTAAAACATTCATAAATAAAACCTACTAAGACATGGCACATAACATAAGCATACAAGGTCATGATGCATAGTATATAAAGTTAAGGTTTAGGCATCATAAAATTCATACAACATGCTTGAGCATATATCTACATCATAATAAGCCATAAACAAGTGTACTTGAAACCTTAGACTAACCCAAACCCTAGACTTGGTGCTTGGCCGAAAATTTTAGATGGGAGTCCCATTATTCAAGTAACATGTGAGGTACCATAAGTAACATAACCCCCAATACAATACATACAATGCCATAGGAAGCCATTAGAATACATGATTGGGGCTAACCCTAATTCCTAGCCCTAGAATAGGTCTTGGCCGAAACCCTTGAGGGGTCACAAGTACATAGAAAATTCATATAACTCACAATTAACATCCATTGTATCATAGAGAATCATAATAAGCATGCTTGGAGGGTTAGATCTAATCCTAACCATTAAATGGGGGAGGTGGTCGTAACTTCATGAGGGACTTAGGGTGCTAAAAAAATTCTACAACTCACAATTCATTCTTTATTTATCATGAGAAAGCATTAGGAATCATAAGTGAGGTTTTAACATCATCCCAAACCCTAAAAGGGTGCTTGGCCAAAACCCTAGAAAGCCCTAATCCCATGGTTTTCTCAACATAGAACCCAAACAAAATCTTAAATCATGAAAGACAACATAAAAACTATCACAGGTGAGGTAGTCTTACCTCTTGTTGTCTTGGTTATAAACGTTAAATAGAGAAAAAGTGAAGACCTTCTTGACCTTAGAACACCCCTTGCCCTTGTAGCCTTGTAGAAAACCTTGAATCTTCAAGAGGGAGTCCTCTTGTGAAGTTTTCCAAGGGTAACCCCTTGGTGAGTCTCGGCAAGGAGCAGGTAAGGAGGAGGAAGAAGAGAGGAGAGGAAGAGCCTTGGTGGAAGAAAAGATGAGAAAGTAACTTAAGTGTCTCTTCACTCCTCATCCCCCTCTTTTATACTAAGTGAAGGGGCATGGTGCCTCTTCACATGGTGCCTCTTCAACTTCCTTTAGCCTCAACTAAATTCTTCTTTCTTTCCCAATAGCACTCCCTTGCTAGGTAAATTAGTTAGTACATGCATGATGAGACTTTGCCTCTATTCTAGGTCCAAGGTTCAATCCTTGGTGCATGCACTTTTCTTTTTATCCTATTTACTCTTATTTTTGGCAAGGCCCACATAAGAGCCCACCAAGAGTCATGCTAATATTTCTAATTGGAACTCATTTCTATTTATGTTAAAATTCTACCCAAGGTCCACTAATAGCCATGGTACTAGAAGGGCCCATGTAAGACCCATTAGTACTTAGCTTTTTAATCTATATAAGAAATTATGTTAAGGTTCAAGCTAGTATTCATATGTTACCCAAGAATCTATATAGGCATGATCAATATTTTAAAGAAAAATATTAAGAGGATTTTACGGGCGTTACACTTATGAACAACTTATGTTGATTCCTATATCGTGCTTTATTGCTATACTTATCATCGCTAAATTATGATGTTAACATGTTATACCATGATAGGTTCATTTAGAACAATATGTTGGCTTTAAGCTTGATGGTAGGATAAGTTATGTTTAATGCAAGCATGTTTAGGAATGTTATGTCTCACATGCTATGTCTTATGATACGAAAATGTTAAGTTTACCAAGTAACCATGTTTAAGAATGATAGATAAGATATGCCAACATGATTCAAGCTTTAATTGCATATTTTAAACGCATATGTATGAAGTTTTAAATTATTCCGCTGCATTAAGATCTCTATATGCGTATATGTATGTTCGCGTAGCGCTGCCTTTCGCCTACATCGTAGGGCAGGAAGGGCGGGCATTACATAAAGCCACTCTGAGCTCCTTGACTTGAGTTTTCAAGGAGGAATTATCTTCCTCAAGCTTTTGAACTTGAGTTGAGTTTCCTTCTTGAATTTTCTCGGTCAAGGACCTCGAGTCGGCTTCCTCTTTCAGGCGTTTTACTTCCTGTCGGAGGGACTCGACCCAGATTTTGGTTTTCTCCAAGTTGCAAGATAAATAAGATATTAATTTGGATAGTTCATACTCAGAATAACCTCTTACCGTTATTTGCCCATTTTCTAAGATTGTGAGCCTTCCGTCGTCTGGCTCTGATTCCGATCCGGTGTCGACGTCTTCCGAAGTGGTTAAGGCGAGAAGATTCGCGTGCAGGATTTCTTCTTCTTCAGAAGAATAAGATTCATCCCACGTAGCTGGGAGAGCCTTCTTCTTTCGCGCCTTCTTTGTTTCCTTCAAATTGGGGCATTCTGACTTGTAATATCCCTTTTTGTTGCATTCGTAGCAGGTGACATTAGTCTTGCTCTTTGAAGTTGTTGAAGGTTCAGCTGGATCTTCCTTTCTTCGGCTTGCTTTCTTTTTGTTTGTTTGGTGCTTCAGCTCCTTATAGTAGTCCCGAGCTAGCCGAACCAACTTGGGTTGATCCCCTTCACTGTCTTCTGAGTCTGAGTCTGAGTCTGAGTCAGACTCGGGTGCTGGTAGAGGCTTCTTCTTGGGGACTTTTCCTTGAGGTTTTCCTGCAATGAAAGTAATACTTTTCTTGACCAAAGTGCAGTTAGTCTGTTCATGCAGTTCTAATTCAGAGAAAAGTTTATCTAGTTTAATTTTGGAAAGATCCCTGGAAACCTTATAGGCATCTACCATGGATGCCCACAGTGTGTTCCTTGGGAATGCGTTTAGAGTATACCTGATTTGGTCATGGTTCTCGACCTTATGACCTATCGTATGCAGGCCATTCATCAGCTCCTGGATTCTGGCGTGGAGCTATGCTGCTGATTCTCCTTCATTCATCTTGATCATGTAGAGTCTGTTCAGCAATATATCTCTTTTGCTGATCCTGATGTCGGAGGTACCTTCGTGCAGCTCAATCAGCTTGTTCCAAAGCTCTTTGGCGTTGTTGAAGGGTCCCACCCGGTTCAACTCCTCCTTGGTCAATTCGCATTGCAAAGTCTGGGTTGCCTTTGCATCAGTCTCGATCTTCTTTTTCAACGAGGCATCCCATTATGTATAGTGTTGTGCCACTCCTTCTGTGTTCTTGGGAATCTCCAAGCCAGATTGGATGATTATCCACATGTCCACCTGAGTTTTTAGGTGGACTTCCATCCTGCTTTTCTAGTAGGAGAAATCTTCTCTACTGAAAAGAGGTGGTCTGGCAGTGCAGAATTCCTCTTGCATGGCCATTAATAGTTTCTAGAAAAAATTAACAAACAAAACTTTTTCCAAGGCTGAGTCTTGGATTAGTAGTGCGGAAGAAATTAATAGCAACGAAAAATGATCGAGTGGAGTTGCACCAACATCGATTAACGAGAAAGATATGAATTTTTTTTAAAAATTTAGTAAATCCGAAAAAAAAACTCTCAAACTGGTGGTTGCACCAAGTTTGAGCCACCCACTCTGATACCACTTGTCGGATCGGAGAAAATCGATAGAGGGGGGGGTGAATATCGATCTAGAATTTTTCAAAAAAAAAAAGCGATTACGCAGCAGAAAATGATAAAACAATCGCGAACACAAGTTGGTTTTACTTGGTTCGGAGTCACGGTCGGCTCCTACTCCAAGGCCCACGGTCCTTGACCGTTTCCATTGGGCAATTATATATTTTTGGAAAGATCTTTTACAACTTCAAGTACAGATATAGAATTGGAATTAAAATAGCAACACCTTTCATAAATTAAATTTACCGACGCCCGAGGTGGATCGAAGTTCGGAGCAGAGGGTCATTGTCGGTGCTAGACTCTCGAAGTCGAAGCTTGTCGGAGCGTAGCACTCGAACGAAAGTGCATGGAGCATTGTGTGCGAAGTTCTTTGAAGCCTTGGGAGTGAACCCCCTTTTATAGCACCCATAGGGGCGCCTGTGTCGATGGGGGCCCCTGACATGTGGCCTCTCCTGCGAGAACTCCTATTCGCTGGCTCGGTCAGCGCTTATCCACTCGACTGGGGCGCCTGGGCTGATGGGGGCATCTGTGTTGATGGGGGCGCCTGAGCTGACTTGGTCCAGAGGCTTCATGGCAGTTTGCTTCGTTGCCTTGGTTTAGCCTTGCACTGGGGCGCCTGATCCATACGGGCACCTAGCCCCAGTCAGGCGTCTCACTCCATTGAGGTGCCTCAGCTGCAGAAACTTGTTCCTTCGTTCCCTGCAACCAAGGTTAGTTCCAAAACACAAGAAGCAAAATAAGTTAGCCATTATTTACAGCCTAAGATGTCTTGGTTCTGACTTTGGGTTTCCAAAATGGAACCCTAGGTCGAGCCGACGCCTACTGTTCCCTCACACGGGGAACGCGTCCCCACCTACTCCTCTCAGGAGAGTTTACTTTTTGCCAACCGGCTCCTCCAGTTGGACTTTTGCCCAATCCTCCAGGAGTCTTCGTGCCCAGTACGCGACCAGGACTTCTTGCCCATGTTCCGGTCAAGTTTTTTGGTGCCCAGCCCTTTGCCAGGACTTCTTGCCCAGTCCTCGACCAGGACTTCCTTGCCCAACTTCCGGTCAGGTCTTCTTGCCCAGTCCGTGACCTGGACTTCTTGCCCAACTTTCGATCAGGTCTTCGATGCCCAGCCCTTTGCCAGGACTTCTTGCCCAGTTCTTGACCAAGACATCTTTGCCCAACTTCCGGTCAGGTCTTCTTGCCCAGTCTTTGACCAGGACTTCTTGCCTAGTGTACCTAGGACTTTTCTGCACACTTAGTAAGCTTTTGTTGGGTTCTCCCGGCACAAAATAATAAAAACGTAGCGGAAACAAGAACCCACGAGCGATCCAAGCGAAAGAAAACTCGTACAAAGTTATCTATCTAATAGATCTATCTACTGTGTATACCTTTGGAGCGTGCCCTTTGCGTATCCCGCTCGTCCAAGAAGTGTCGGATCTCTTGCACGTTCAAACGTCCGTGCCTCTACTCATATCCACACGGACACAATCTCTCAACTTCGGGAGAACTACCTTAGTTGTGCTAGCAACTTGAGGTAGCTCGAAAATACCATGAACTCTACAGTAGAGTTTCGGCCAAGAGTGGAAGAAAGGAAGAAGAGAGGAAGGGAAGAAGAAAGCACACTTAGTTCCATTCAAAAATGACTTGACCCCTTTTATATTCATCCCATGAATACCAAGAGTCATTTGTCTCTTTGTCTTCCCTTCATTAAAGCCAATAAAGAGCACATCTTTCCATGTAACTCTTCATCTTCTCTTCATCCAATGAAGAGAGACTTTTTCTCTTTCCTCCATGAAGCTTCGACCGGGCCTCTCGGACTTTCGACTTGGTCTCCCGACCAAGTCTCCCGAGTGGCGAGCTCCTGACCCAGTCAGCCGAGCTCTGACCTAATCTGCTGAGTGCCGACTCGGCCCGTCGAGCTCCGACTCGGCCTGCCGAGTGCCGATCCGATCCGCCGAGCTCCAACCCAATCCGCCGAGTTCTGACTCGATCCGCCGAGCTCCGACTCAGCCCGCCGAGCGCCGAGCTCCCGATCTGCGCTCCTGAGTTCCCAACTCGAGCTCAGATCTCTCGAGTTCCCAACTCAGGCTCGGACCCCCGACTTCTCCAACTCGGGCTCGGACTCCCGAGTTCCCAACTTGGGTTCGGACTCTCGAGTTCTCCAACTCGGGCTCGGACTCCCGAGTTCCCAACTCGGGCTCAGATCTGTCGTTCAACCTTCCCGAAGCATTGTGTCCTTTGTGTGTGACCCAATAGGTTCTTGTGACATTGGCAATGCGCCTAAACACTTTAGACACATAAGCAATGAGCGGCATCTAGCAATGCATCATTGCTACCCAAGTAACAAGAAAAAGTCGAGATCCGACTAATCCTCCGTGGCTATGATAAAGTATGACCTTGTCCTTCTATCCTTGATATCCAGATTGACCAATGAGGCATAGACCGTGTCATCCTCGATCAATCTTGTGTTTCTTGATCCCCGAGTAGACTCACTCAAACAAATGAGCTCAATATCTCATATTGACTCATTTGAGCATGGTCATGTGTTTCAGTAGTCCTACTCAATCAAGGGGCCCAGAGATATCACTCCCATCATATGGGAGGGATAGATCCCATCTACATCACTCACATCCCTCCGCATAATTCATTACATACCCAGTGATCGCCTTTATAGTCCACCCTGTTACGGGTGACGTTTGACGATACCAAAGTACATAACTCCTTATGTAGGGAACCATGGTGACTTCAGTCTAAGGACAATTCATACCAATAGTCACATGAGAAATCTATGACACTCATATGACAATCTATGAATCTTTTTTATGGTGGGTCATTCAGTACACATTCTCCAATGTATACTCATGTGTCAACTTGATATCACATATCCATGACTTATGAGCTCAAGTCATCAGTTGACCTACATGCTAGTCTCCATGACTTAATATTGTCCCTGAATATTAATGCTCGACTAGGAATAATTTAGTATAGTGTTCTCTACATTATCTCACTATCGATTCAACCAATCGATATAATATAGATAGGAACCTACTACACAAGGACATTATTATACATAGTCATTCGGCACAGAATACAAAGTAAGTATAATAACCAAACATGCCTTTATTAATAATAGAATATGATACATAATGCCTCTAGTCAATCATCACATAATTGGCTCTAGGGCTCCTACTAACAGCTTGTTATATCACAATGCCACCTTAACATCTCAACCCTTTGCCATTATCAAAACACAGGTTTGACTTAGGTGCTTCCTGCACCAACACAAATTACAATCACAAAGATATAAAACTAAATTCTGAATTACAATCACACAGGTTCGATACTCTCGGATCTCAAGACGTCCGACCCTCGACCCGTCTCTACTTCTGTCCTTAGTCATCGCTCAGCTAGGTTGCACAATACCTCGGACCAAGACTTCATGCCCAATAGGATCAGTACTTAGATGCCCAACCCTCGGCCAAGACTTCATGCCCAATTCCCCGAACCAGGTCTTTGGTGCCCAACCCTTGGGCAGGACTTAGTGCCAAATTCCTCGAACCAGGTCTTTGTGCCCAGCTTCACTCACCAAGTCTTAGTGCCTAGGTTAACTAGGACTTTAGTTCACCTTGTTACACCTTTCTTGACTAACCCTACCTTTCTTCAATGTATCACTGACTTAAGTATATTGTCAAACATTGAAAAATTTAGAGAAGGATATCACTGATGCAACTTGCACCAACAATCTCTCCCTTTTTGATGTTTGACAATATCTTAAGTTAGATTGGCTGAAAGGGCTAAATTACTATCCTTGGGATCAAAAGAAAATAAAAAATTGATCTATGTTTTGAAAATACATTTTGATCATTGGAGAAAAGTATTTCTATCATAAGCTCACTCTCCCCTTTTTGAAGAAAAATATTTTGATTTTCATTGATCCTTGGAAAAAAAAATTAAAATTTTCTAACTTAAGCACACTCTCCCCCTTTGTCATACATCAAAAATCACCAAAACACTTGCACAACAATGAAAACATTTTTTTCATTTGAACGTACTTAGTATAAATCATTGAAAGCATAGCAAAGGGCTAAATAATTACACCAAAACATTACACTTTGAATAGTATTGTGCAAAATTTCAATTGAGAAAGATTTTCAAAATATATTTTGAATATTTTGAAAAATTCAAGTATTGTTGAAAAATGTATTGAGCTTTTGAGAAATTCAAGTATTTTTTTAAAAAAAATGTATTGAGCTCTTGAAAAGTGCAAGTACTTTAGAAAAATATATTGAGTTCTTTGAAAAATGCATTTTTGAAGGATATTTGAAAACATAATATTTTACTTAACTTGGTTTCTTTTCCAGTCTGATGCAATCTTAGGAAACCTTGTTAACTACAAGGACATTTTCCTATGTGTCTTGGAAATTCTTCAAACTCAAGTAAATATTATTTTCCAAAAGAATTTTCTAAACAAAAAAATTTGAAAGTGATAGTATTATATTTTCATAAAAGATAACAGTATTATTTTTTCAAAAGGATTTAAACAATACAGTACATGAAAACATATTATTTTGAAATGTTTAATAATTCTTTCAGTTTGACCTCCCCTAAACTTGACCATGTCCTAGGAAGCTTGTCGACTACAAGTACTCTTCCTCTGAGTCTTTAGGATTTGGTTTTAGCCCAAAAGAATTATTTAATTTAAAAAATAGTTTTGAAAATTATATGTCAGAAAATCTTCTTTTGACTTAGACTCCCCCTAAATTTGACACATCCTAGGAGTCCATGTAGATCATGAGGTAGACCTCCTCTGTGTCTTTAGGGTTTATCAAAATCAAAAGAATAACTTTTTGAATGAAAATGTGGTAATTTTTAAGAAGATAAGTTTTTAGAAAATTCAATTTGGAATATGAATAACTTTTAAAGCATGAGCTTTTTCAAAAACATAAGTGATAATAATTAAGGCACAGTTTTCGAAAGACATTTTTAAAAGATAGTGATTTTTAAGGCACAATATTTTGAAAGATAAAAAAAATTTAAAAGAATAAAACACTCCCCCTGTACCGTTTGACTCTATCTAAGTGCCTTAGGGGACTTTAGTGTTGACCTAAGAGGCTTGTGTCTAATTGTGTAGGTCAACCAATTTTTCAAAAGAATATAATTTTTGAAAATCTATAATATGTATAAGCAATCAGACAATCATGAAATTCATAAAAACATTATTATGTTAAAGTACTATTTTGAAAATATATTTTTAGAAAAATATTCTAAGAGTTTTGGAAAATAATTTGAAAAAAAAAATATTTTTCAATTTTAATCCTTAACATCTCACCCATTCTAGATGTCTCAATATAACAAGTATGGTTGCCTTATGGGTGTATTGTGAGATGCTCGAATTATTTTTCTTAATTGATTGTTAAATCTAAGATTTAATTGAAACTTGTGTTAGATTAAAAATTATCAAATAGTAAAGTGAATTTGATTTTCGGTAATCGGCTTCCAGGTCTTGGCGAGGCATAGAGGCCTTCTTTGGCTGTAGCCTTATTGGAGCAAAAACCCTTTCCTTGACAAAGCCTTTTATCAAAAATTCATCTTCAAATTACTTCTTGAAAAATTTTGATCTAACTAGCTTAGGTTTTGGATCGGTAGCTTCGGCTAGTTCCACCAAACGGCTTCCCTAACGTACTATCATCTCACCTCCACCTAATACTAGGTTGTTCAAGTTTCAACTTCTCTTTTTCCTATAACCATTCTAAGTCATTCATAAAATTAAACGTGAATGACATGACATATATTTTAAGAAAATTGAATATGCATGACATGACAGTTATGCATGAGTCAAACAAGTTAAATTATTTTACTTATGTTTCTAATGATGTATCAAATTCCCAATTTGATACATGTCATGTGAACCCGCGAATATGCCAACCCACTTTGACATATTTATTTTTATTAAATTAATTGTTGTGGTTTGGGTAAGATTTTATTTAATTCGAGTTTAAGTTATTTAAGAATTAATTGGATCTGAATTCAGAATTAATTATAGTTGAATTAATTAAGAATTACTTAAAGTCAATTGAAGTTGAATTAATCAAAGATATGAAATTAAGGGTTAATTGAATTAATTAGGAATTACTTGAATTTGAATTGATTAAGGATTAGTTAAAGTTGAATTAATTAAAGATTAATTGAATTGAATTAATTGAAGATTAATTTATTTTGAATTAATTAAAGATTAATGAATTTGAATTAATTAAAGATTAATTGAATTTGAATTAATTAAAGATTGATTGAATTAAAGATTAATTGAAGTTAAATTAAATAAGAATTAAGATTAAGTTAATTAAGGATAATTAAAATTAAGTTAATTAAGGATTATTTAAGATTGAAATAAATAAGGTAAAAATTGTTAAGATTTAATTAGATTTAAATTTCAACATCTTTGGGTTAGATAATAATTGTGGGTTTAGCTTAAATTTCTGATTCCTTTACTATTTCCTCTTTATTTATCTTTTCAAGTTTTTCTAATAATTCTGATTTATTTGAATCTTTGTGAACATTATAAACTATAGCTTTGATCTCAGATAATTTATTTTACTCCTCATCCTCAAAATTACATCCTTCAATATCCTCAAAGTAGATGGAGTAATTTGGGCCACTAGTTAATGTTTTGAAATAATCTTCAACATTATCTATAATTAAATTATCATCTAAACGATTTTATCTCTATTATCCTCAGAATTATTAGAAATATTTTTAATTTTATCCTTATGATTTTTTGAAATATCATCTTTGACCTCAGAAATATTTTCAATATTTTCAGGATCAATCTCACAATTTTCAGAGTCATCAGTAAGAATTTCAAATTTAAATTTAGTGTTATCATTAAGATTTTCAAATTTAAATTTAGTGTTATCAGTAAGATTTTCAAATTTAAATTCAGTGTTATCAGTAAGATTTTCAAAGTTAAGAGTTATCAGTAAGATTTTCAAATTTAAGAGTTATCTATAAGATTTTCAAATTTAAATTCAGAGTTATCAGTAAGATTTTCAAATTTAAATTCAGAGTTATCAGTAAGATTTTCAAATTTAAATTCAGTGTTATCAATAAGATTTTCAAATTTAAATTCATAGTTATCAGTAAGATTTTTAAATTTAATTTCAGGATTAACATTAAGATTTCAGAATTAATTTTAATATTATCAAAATTAATTTTAAAAAACATTAAATTTACATTCAGGATTAAACAATTAATTTCTGACATTTTAGCAATATCTACATCTTCTAATTGGGTATGCAAAATATTAATCTGACTATGCAGTGAATTTAATTTTTCAGAAATATTTTCTAACTTATCATATGACAGTGCAGGAATTTGAAAATTTTTCAGAAAATAAATTTTGCGTACCTTTGTCAGACACTTATTCTTATAGTGTTCATACTTTTCGCATTAGAAGCATTTGATATGACCTTTATCCTTCTGGACTCTGGGCGCTGATGTCTCCTTTGCTTCCGGTGGTGTAGACCGAGTCTTACGAGTAGGGCACTGATTTTTATAGTGCCCTCTCTCCCTGCACTTGAAACATATAATATGTAATTTTAAAAATGACATTTAAAGAAAGTGTACCTGATTCACCCCTGGGCTCCACCTCAACTCCTGGCGTCTTTGCTCCGTCGGCGGTTAGCCCGGTGAAGAGCGGTCTGGCTTTGATACCAATTGTAGGACCGGTGTCATCGATATAGGAGGGTGAATATCGACCGAAAACAACTTTTGCGGAAACTCGTAAACATTCGTTCGTTCTAGACACAGAGTTAGTAGCACAGCGGAAAACACAAAGAACGAACAAACACTGAAATGCACACGGGATTTACTTAATTCGCGACCCCCCCAGGGTTAGTACATCCAAGGCCTAAGCACGGGAACGCTCGTCCACTAATGGTCTCCTTTCTGGATTTTCCAGAGGTGAAGAAACTCGTCTTACAGTGCACAAATTACAATCAAAAAGATATAAAAATAAATTCTGAATTGTAAATTCAAATCGAAATAGAAACGTCGAATGCCCGGCCGATCTGAACCTCCGAAGTGCCATGCACTTCCTCCTAGAGCCTCCTTGGTCCCAGGGCTTCGTCTCTAGTGCTTTTCTTTAGCTCAGAATGGTTTCGAAAAATTATGTTCTGAGCCAGGGGGTCGAAGCCCCTTTATAGGTTTCATTAGGGCGCCTGTGATCACTGGGGCGCCTCAAAGGACTTGGTCAAAATTTATCACCACGCCGAACTTGGCGCAGAAGATAACACACTTGACCTGGTCGCCCTGGACCTCCCAGGTGCCTCATTGATCCCAGTCAAAGCTTATCTCTGCTTCGAACACGCAGCAGCAGATACAGCTTTCAACCAGGGCGCCTGTATCATATGGGGCGCCTGAATGAAAGCCTGGTTTGCCTACTTTCATTAAGACGCCTTACATGATGGGGCCGCCTAGCAAACTGGCTTCCAGTCGTGTGGTGTGTTGTTTGCCTTTGCCTCCTTTCATTGAGGTGCCCTACATGATGGGGGCGCCAAGCAAACTGGCTTCCAGCCGCGTGGTGTGTTGTTTGTCTGCTTTGTCTTCCATTCTAGGTACCTGCAAGATACATAAATACAGAGCAAGCAAGTAGATAATCTTAACCTTAAGGACTTGGTTCTGACTTCGGATTTCCATGAAACCCTAGGTCAAACCGACGCAAGTTCCCACCCCCGGGAACGCGCCTTCAACCTACTCCTTTCAGGAGACGGTTGCCACCCAGTCCATTCGGGTAGACTTTTGCTTAGCCTTCAATACTCTTAGATCTCAAGACGTCCGACCCTCGAACCCTCTCTACTTCTGTCCTTAGTTATCGCTCAGCTAAGTTGCTCAATCCCTCGGACCAAGACTTCGTGCCCAAACCCTAGGTCCAGGACTTAGGTGCCCAACCCTCGGCCAGGACTTCGTGCCTAATTCCCTGAACCAGGTCTTCAGTGCTCAACCCTTGGCCAGGATTTAGTGCCCAAATTCTTCGAACCATGTTTTAGTGCCCAGCTTCACTCACCAGGTCTTAGTGCCTAGGTTAACTAGGACTTTGGTTCACCTTGTTACACCTTTCTTGACTAACCCTACCTTTGTTCAATGTATCACTGACTTAAGCATATTGTCAAACATTGAAATATTTAGAGAAGGACATCACTGATGCAACTTGCACCAACAACAAGTGGGTCTACAAAAGATAGAGGGGAGTAGACGGGAAGGTTGAGACCTTCAAAGCAAGGCTTGTTGCGAAAGGGTATACTCAGAAAGAGGGTATCAATTATGAGGAGACCTTTATGCCGGTAGTCATGCTTAAGTCTATCCCGATTCTCTTGTCTATTGATGCTCATATGGACTATGAGGTTTGGCAGATGGATGTCATGACAGCTTTCCTTAACGGAAGTTTTGAGGAAAACATCTATATGCAGTAGCAAGAGGGATTCTTTGCAAAGGGCAAAGAGCATCTTGTGTGTAAGCTTAATCTGTCCATTTATGGATTGAAGCAAGCTTCTAGATCTTGGAACATCCGGTTTAATAAAGTAATCCAGTCATATGGATTCATTCAAAGTCCGGATGAGTCTTGTGTATAGAAGAAATGTGGTGGAAACGTAGTGGTATTTCTTGTATTATACGTAGATGACATTTTGCTCATTGGCAACAATGTCAAAGTGTTATCAGACGTTAGGGTATGGTTGTCCAAATAGTTTGATAAGAAGGACTTGGGAGAAGTGGGACACATCCTTGGGATCAAGGTTATAAGTGATCGCAAGAAAAGGATGTTGTGCTTATCTCAAGCTTCATACATTGACACTATCCTAGCTCATTTTAGCATGTAGAACTCCAAGAAAATGTTTTCTACCTTTTAGGTATGGAGTACCTCTATATAAAGAGATGTGTCCTAAAACATCAAAGGAGATAGAGGAGATGAAGGCGGTTCCTTATGCTTCAGTTGTAGGAAGTCTCATGTATGCCATGTTGTGTACGAGGTTGGATATCTACTTTTTCGTGAGCATGGTTAGCATATATCAGAGTAATCCAGGACAGAGATATTAGACTGCAGTAAAGCATATATTAAAGTACCTGAGAAGGACTAGAGATTATATGCTAGTTTACCAGGCAAATCAGCTACTCCCTGTGGGTTACACAGATTCTGACTTCTAATCAGATAGGGATAACAGTAAGTCTACCTCAGGTTATGTGTTTACATTAGGAGGTGGAGCCATAGTATGGAGGAGTGCCAAGCAGAAGTGCGTGGCGGACTCCACAATGGAAGCTGAGTATGTGGCAACCTCTAAGGTGGCCAAAGAAGTTGTATGACTCAGGAACTTCTTGATGGACTTAGATGTGATTTCTGGTTTGCCCAGAGCTATCATAATTTATTGTGATAACAGTGGTGCAGTTACAAACTCGAAGGAATCACGAGCCCATAAGGCGAGTAAACACATAGAGCGTAAGTACAACCTGATACGAGAGATCGTAAAGCGAGGAGAAGTTGTTGTCGCCAAGATTACATCGGAGGATTAACCTAGTAGATCCTTTCACTAAGGTCGTTCCAGTGAAAGATTTTGATAGGCATATGGAGGGAATGGGAATACGATGTATGGCACTTTGATAGCAACACAGTCTTTTAGTATAAGTGGGAGATTGTTAAGATGTATACTAAGTGCCTAGCCTTTTTTGTATGAACATCTACATTTTGGAATAAGAATCACATGATCATGATTGCATTTTATATCTATATATGTGTGTGCATGTTGTCTAATACTTTACACTGTAGATAACATGGTGTGTGGTGTCACATAGAAGATCATGTTATCAGTTCCTTATAGAGTATAAGAAGAGGCTCACAACCTAGATGATTTTGGACAAACCATTGGCATAGTTGTAGTGTAATTTGATATGGTCTGTCTTGACCATAGAGTTATACTAGTACACTCTGAGTGTATTGAGCGGACCAACTTTGAGGTGATTCAATTTATACTGACTATATAATCGAATCAGACCTCAAGATATTATTTTGTACATGCTCTTAATCCCGATATAATAACGGGCACATGTACTTAGTATTTATTTCTTTGATTTACTAGTGGGCGAGATTTATTCATTAAATCGATAGGCTCGGTAAATTAGGAAATAGTATTATTTGCATGGTGTGTCGATGTTTATAGGAGGAAATTGTGTCCTATTTTAGGATGATGATGTCCCCTTGAGGAGCTCATAATGTTTATCATGTAAACCCTGCAGGTGGACTTGGTCCGGCATGATAATAAGGTTGAGTGGTACTACTCATGGAGTTAGAAGTTAATTAATTAATTGTCAAATTAATTAATTAATTAACTGACATGCGATATCATAAACATGGAGAGAATTTTGTACAAATAATATATTGGAGCCCATATTTTATTATGGGGGTTGGTAAGGTAATTCAATAATGATCCTTTAGTGGATTGGATCATTATTAACGGATCCGATTTTGTGGCTAAAAATTTTTGTGACTAAAAAAATCCGTTAGGTGGCCAAGAACCAACTCCTCCTCATGGTCCCTATTGTAGCTTATAAATACCTCATGAAGCCTAGACCCAAAATGATAACTTCTTTGGTTTTATAACTCTTTGGTTAATCTCTTGGTTTTCCCTCCTCCTCTCTTCTTCCCTCTGTTAGGATGTATACTACAAGCTTTACTTTTTGGTTTAAAGATACATCTACATTTTAAAAAGAATCAGAAGTCACACAGTGCACGTTTATGTTTATATTAGTATGTGCACTAAACGTCTAAAGCTTGGCATTGTAGATAGCATGGTGCGTGGTGTCGCACAGAAGATCATGTTATCAGGTCCCTTACTGAAGCATAAGAAAGAGGCTCACAACCAAGATGGAGTTGGGCAAACCAATCGGAATGATTGTAGTGTAATTAGGTATGGTTTATCTTAACCATAGGATTACCCTAGTAAATTGGATTAGACCTCGGATGCTATTATGGAGTACGATCTCTGAATCCCGAAATAATGGTGGGCGTATATTATTAACTATTGTTTCTTTGATTTACCCATGGGCGAGATCTATTCTGTTAGATCGATAGACCCGGTAAGTTGGGAAATAATATTAGTAATATGATGTGCCATTGATTATTGACGAAATCTGTGTCCTGGTGAGTCAGGGTGATGATACCCCCTTGGTGAGCTCAAAAGGATCGTCATGTCAAATCTTGCAAGTGGACCATGGTCCGGTATGTCGAAAAGGTTGAGTGGTAATAATCAAGGATCAAGAAGATAATTAATTTAATTATCAGTAAATTAAATTAATTATCGTGCATACGATATCTTAAACACGGGGAGATGGACGACTCGTAATAGGTGGAACCCAGATGAAAATATGGGGGTTGGTGAGGAAGTACAATGGGATTCTTTAGTGGAATGGATCTCCATTTAATGAATCGGTTTGGATCCATTAGAGGGCCAAGAACCAACTCCTCCTCATGGTCACTATCTTAGCCCAATAAATCCCCATTAGAGTCATGATAAAAGGCCGGATTAATTAAGTAATTAATTTGGGATTAATTTATTTATTAATCAAGAAATTAATTAAAGAATTAATCAAGGATTAATTAAGCAATTAATTTGGGATTAATTAATTTATTAATCTCAAATTAATTAAGGAATTAATCATAGAATAATTAAGGAATTATTCTATATAAAAATTTGGATGGAATAATTAAAGGAATTAATCATTGGATTAATTATGGAATTATTCTATATAAATTTTTATAATCAATCCATATTTAATTGGAAAATTTTTCCAATTAAACTTACTAATCCCCTATATAAACCCCACCTCTCTCCCTCTCTCTCAAGAATTCCCTCCTCCCCTTAGGGACCTTGGACGCCGGCGAGAATAAAGCAAGGAGAAGAGGAGATTCCTCCTCTTCGTTACTTGATCTCTTGGGTGTAAAGGACCGGCAGGATAGGGAGGATCACGGTAGTACTCGGCTTGGAGCAAGGGAGCGGGCGGAGGATCGTCGGCGGTGAGTTTTGTGCAACTCGCGGCGCTAGCGGCAAGAAGGAAGGAAAGTCCATCTTCCCTTCTTTCTTTCTTCTTGTTCTCTTCTCCTTCCCTCACGGTCGAGTCCTCCTCTGCGTGCGTAAGCAAAGAGCAAGGAGAAGGAGTTGTCGGTGGCCGGAAAACAGGGGTAGTCCTCTTGTTTTGGTGCAGGCGGTGAGGAGGGAGGACTTGGGTGTTCCGATGGGTTTAGGGAAGAAGAAGGAGCTTGTTCGGCTTCTTCATCCCTTTCTTCATCTTCCTAGCAGTCCCTTGAAGCTCCCTCTTGGTCGGCCGGAGCTTAGAGCTCGAGGTGGTCGTCGGCGAGAAGAGGAGAGGTGGTAAGAGGAAGTAGCCGAAACCCTAACTAGGGTTTTGCTACCAAAGAGGAAGAGGATTGAAGAAGAAGGATTGATTCAAAGGGCTTGGTGACTCCGCAACTTGGGAGATCGTCGCCCACACGACGTCCAAGAGGGCAGGTCCATAAGATAGAAGACTGCGAGGTAAACGACGAGGTATATTTCTCCCGGGCTCAGTTTTCGTTATGCTATTTTTTATTGTGTCATGTTTTATCTAGCTCGTCATTTCATGTGTGTTTAATTATTATTTTGATTTGAAATCATAGATAATAATAATTAACTGGACTCCGAAGATAAACACAAAAACCGGCGATCCAAATCGTCATCTTTTCTGCGGTTAGTTAATCCGGAAAGTTACAAAGGCTTTGTGGCTAATTTGTGACTTGTGTTAGGAGCCCTAGAGACAATTATGTGATGATTGGCTAAGGGCATTTTGTTTGATATTCTATTATTAATAAAGGCATGTTTGGTTATTATACTTTGTATTATGTGTCGAATAACTAAGTATAATAATGTCCTTGTGTAGTAGGTTCTTATCTACATTATATTGATTGGTTGAATCGATAGTGAGATAATGTAGAGAACACTACCCTAAATTATTCCTAGTCAAGCATTAATATTCAGGGACAATATTAATGCATGGAGACTAGCATGCAGGTCAACTGATGACTTGAGCTCACAAGTCATGGATATGTGATATCAAGTTGACACATGGGTATACATTGGAGAATGTGTACTGAATGACCTGCCATGAGAAAGTTTTATAGATTGTCATATGAGAGTCATAAACTTTCTCATGTGACTATTGGTATGAATAGTCCTTAGACCTGAAGTCACTATGGTTCCCTACATAAGGAGTTATGTACTTTGGTATCGTCAAACGTCACCCGTAATAGGATGGACTATAAAGGTGATCACTGGGTATGTAATGAATTATGCAGAGGGATGTGAGTCATGTAGATGAGATCTATCTCTCCCATATGACGGGAGTGATATCTGTGGGCCCCTTGATCGAGTAGGACTACTGAAACGCATGGTCATGCTCAAATAAGTCAATATGAGATATTGGGCTCATTTGTTTGAGTGAGTCTACTCGGGGATCAAAAAACACAAGATTGATTGAGGATGACACGGTCTATGCCTCATTGGTCAATCTAGATATCAAGGATAGAAGGACAAGGTCATACACTATCATAGTCACCGAAGTTTAGTCGAATCTCGACTTTTCTTGTCACTTGGGTAGCAATGATGCATTGCTAGATGTCGCTCATTGCTTATATGCCTAAAGTGTTTAGGCGCATTGCCAACGTCATGAGAACCTATTGGGTCACACACAAAGGACACAATTCGGGAAGTCCGAGCCCGAGTTGGGAACTCGGGAAGTCCGAGCCCAAGTTGGGAACTCGAGAAGTCCGAGCCCGAGTTGGGAACTCGGGAGATCTGAGCTCGAGTTGGGAACTCGGGAGCGCAAGTCAGAAGCTCGGCACTCGGCAGACTAAGCTGGGAGTTCGGTAGACTGAGTCGGAGCTCGGCAAACTGGGACGACGCTCGGGAGACTGGGTCGGCATTCGGCAGACTGGGTCGAAGCTCAACAGACTGGGTCGGGAGCTCGACACTCGAGAGACATGGTCGGGAGACTTAGTCGGAAGCCCGAGAGGCCCAGTCGGAATTGCATGCAAGAAAGAGGAAAAGTCTCTCCTCATTAGATGTAGAGAAGGTGAAGAGTCACATGGAAAGATGTGCTCTTTATTGGCTTTAATGAAGGGAAGTCTAAGAGACAAAAGACTCTTCATATTCATGAGATGAATATAAAAGAGGGACTTGTCACTTTGAAAAGTAAGTGTGTTTCCTTCTTCCCTTCTTCTCTTCTTCCTCTCCTCCCTCTTGGCCGAAACCTTATTGTAAGGTTCTTGGTGTTTTCGAGCTACCTCAAGTTGCTAGCACAACTAAGGTAGTTCTCTCGAAGTTGAGAGATTGTGTCTGTGTGGATACGAATAGAGGCACGGACGTTTGAACGTGTAAGAGATCTGGCGCGTCTTGGACGAGCGGGATAAATGAAGGGCATGCTTCAAAGGTTTAAACAGTAGATAAATCTATTAGATAGATAACTTTGTACAAGTTTTTCTTTCGTATGGATCGCTCGTGGGTTCTTGTTTCTGCTGTGTTTTATGTTTTGGTGCCGAGAGAACCCAACAACTTGGACTAATTAACACGACGACGAATCGGTCATTATTGGGATAGGTCTCTATTTTAATTAAATTTTTAATCTGTGGACATAGAGATGTCTCTTAGATACGATCACGTGGTTGTCTTGGAAACCGCCAAGCCATACCAACACCCTCTTGGCTGGCAGCAAAACCCTAGGGTTTAGGGTAGGGCGGCACACAAAGGGAGACGGTGGCCGGCTTTAGCAAGGGAAGGAGAATTCTCCTTGGTGGTCGGCAAGGATCTTCATCCGTGGAGGTGGTGGTCGGCGTCGCAACAAGGAGAGGAAGAGGTGGTGGCCGGCGACACAAAGGAAAGGAAGAAAGCTTCTTCTTCCTTTGTGGATTAGCGCAAGCAAGAGGGAAAGAGAAGGAGGCTTCAATTCTTGGGAGATCGTCGCCCACTCGACGTCCAAGAAGAGGGAGGTCATACAATAGAAGATCAAGAGGTATGAATTTATCTTATTCATTCTTTTCTTTATCATTCCTCGTTATTGTTAATTATTCATTAATTAACTTGGACCCCGATTGTAAACACAAAAACCAGTGATCTTACGTCGTTGGCTTTTCCGCGGCTAACCGACTAGAAGAGTCAAATTGCTTAAACAACATGTTTGTTCAAGCGATCGCTCAAGACATTAGCACGACAACGAAATGGTCGCTTGGAAATTCCATTTTTCTTCGGATTAATTTCAATTAATAAAATTTTAATCCGGGGACACAATGACGGACAAGTTCCATGCTCACCATCCAAGGGCCTAAAACCCAAAATTTTTATCGTCACTAATTTGCAACAAATTTTGTGACAATAATTTTTTGAGCCGTGGATTTTGAGATGAGAGTTTTTTGTTGCTAATATTACGATGAAAATTCTTTTGTTGTAATTTCATTACTGATTAGCTATAATTTCTTTTTTGTCACTAATTTTGTTGAAGATTTGAGACAATTTTTTTCGTTGCTAAAATTTATCGATAAATCCATGTTTTTTGTAGTGGGGGTTGCAATTGACTTCTAAGAAGCTTGACTTACTTAAGGGATAGACTATTAATGCGGTTATATTTGAGTTGGGATAATTTTAATATGATTGATAATACTATTGACATAAAATTTAAGTAAATCAAGATTAGTACTTTATTACTATCATAGAGAGCCTTATTTGTATGATCAATTGGGTCTTCTAGTGGTTCGTTATTTGGTATGGCTATTGTTGGGGAATCATCAATTAATGATATTGCAATGCAATCAATAGTTCACGATGTGATGAATGTAGTTCACTATTCTAAAATAGATGAAATACCAAAACCTAAATATCACCGGCTATATGAATATTAAAGGATAGTGAAAGAGAAGTGTGAGAAGACATTCTTGCTAGTCAATCCTAACTATTAGCTACCGCAAGATTATTGAATATGAAAGCAAAACATCATTTTTTAAAAACATGTAATGTTCACATATCTGTCAATTGATATTTGAGTTGCTCTCTATTGATAACATAATGACTGATAGTTTCTACAGTACAAAAATATTGGTCAAGGGTTTAGGTTTGCCAGTAGAGAAGATTGATTGCTATATAAATAATTGCATGATATTTTAGAATGAAAACAATTAACTAATTGAATGCAGAATTTATACTCACCCTCGTTATAAGCATCGTGTAAGAAGTGGGAGAAGTGGGTGACGTGGGGTGCCCACTTTCCCCACTTCTCCACTTCTCTCCCCTCCCCTTCCCTAGCCCTTCTACTATAAAAGGGGAGGGGTGCATCCAAGAGGAAGGAGGATTTTTGGAATTCGAGAAGTGAACATCCAAAACGTTCGAGAGGGATTTGGTTCGTGATACCGAGAGGGGAAGAGTTTTCCGATTCCGTGATCGCTCTTCCGACGACAAGCGCGAAGAACAACGAAGGACGCGTTGAAACCACTGTAAGTGTTTACCGTTTTTCAATATCGTAGATTCGTTCAGAATTTCATGCTTAGATCAACAATGGTATCAGAGCATGTAGATATTCTAAGTAGCATGAAATAACTTCGCCGGAAAATCGCGACTTTGTGTCGGCAGATTTTTTCCGAGTAGCATGAAATAACTTCACCGGAAAATCGCGACTTTGTGTCGGCAGATTTTTTTTGTCGGTCGACTTTGTGTCGGCAGATTTTTTTCGAGTCGGTAAAATTAATTGTTATCGTCGCGAACCGACGTTCTCACTCGGCCGTGTTGCACGCTAGCGATTAATCGCGTTCGTCGCGGTGGAAAAAAAATTCGCGGAGGAAGCAAACTCGAAAAAAAAAAAAGGTGGAAGAAAAAAAATAAAATATATATATATTTTGCATGCAAATTTTAACCGGTTGATACTGTTTGAAATGTTAAAAAAAAAAAAAAAATTTTGCATGTTGTTTTTTTTCTTTTATTAAATTAATTAGCTGTGTGCTTTAATTAATTGCTTGGTTGTATTTGTATTAAAATTTAGCTATTGGTTATTGGAACTAGATCAAAATTTGATTAAATGAATTGGATATTAGTTAGAATTAATTAAATCCGATTAAGTTGGTTCATTTCAACTGGAATTTAAATTATTAGTTAATTTAATCAGACCAACTTGAACCAACTATGTTTATGTCTAGTTCGAACCATTATTTGGTTTAACTAGACCAAATTGATCCAATAAAATCATGATCTAGTTCAAACCACTAGTTAATTTAATAAGATCAGTTTAATACAAACCAGAACCGATTTGTTTGGTTCGAATTGACTTTGAATTAAGTGAGCTAACGACTAAGATAAGTCATCCTTGTCCGATTAGATTAGTTCTATGAGGATGATGGACCCAGACTAAGGATTCGATTTTCTAATCGATCAGCCTAATATGTTAGTCAATAAAGCACCCAAATAAAGAAAATTTGTTTTTCTTATCTGTTTATGACTCTGTGGGTCTATGCATAATTGTGAATTGAATTAAACCAGTTTTGTTACTGGTTTGTCGGTTTTGTACTGACATTGTATTTCAATTCCAGATGCCGAGATTTATTACCACGATGACTCGTCGAGATGTGCGACGAAATCAGTTGAGGGAACAGATAGAGGAGATTGACTACCGCCCAAATTTTGGCATCCAAGGGCATATGGGAAGGCTTGATCGACTGTTTTGGAAACTCGAGCAGGAAGAGTTTCCAGTCCTAGATAACTACCGAATCGGGGGCATTGATTCGTTCATTGCCGAGGCGTGGTCGAATAGCTGCAAAATGTATCTGGGGATGCTTTGAGGGGCGTATCTCATATACCGAGCTATGTACAGAACTACTTCGCCTAAATTTTTCGGAAGAAGATCTGGAAGAATCTGAGGACGAACTAGAAATGAATCCAGAAATGAATCCAATTGTGGAAATCGAGGAGGATCCGGAGGAATTCGAGATGGATCCAATTGAGGAAATCGAGGAGGATCCCATAGAATCTGTGGAGGATCTTGAAGTTGATAACCTGCCTCTCATCAAGTCTGGGATGAAAGGGATAGTATTTACCACTGCACTAGTGTTTGTCCTAGTAGGAGTAGTACTAACTTATCTAGTTTATTAGAGTTTGTCTTGGTTACTGTTGTTATGTACAAACAGTATTTGCTCAGTTAGTTTTTTTTAGTCATGTAGTAGTAACTGTCGTTTTGTACGAACAGTTTTTCAAAAGGTTATGTTATGTGTTAACAAAACTTCTTAATGATTAGTTCATTTCATTTGAATGATAAGTTCATTTATGATTAGTTCATAAGATGGGATGTATGTAAAATAACTAATTAATGTTTATTAGATTGGATATACGGAGGATGAGTGGGAACGTAGTTACCACTTGATTTTGTAAACCAACTCTAATTTACAATGAGTTAGTTATTATTACATACATATGAGTTACACCTGAATAACTAAATAATACGTTTATTTATGTTAGATCATGGCAACAAAGAATATTATAGCTGAACTGAACAAAGGAGAGAAACTAAATGGGGACAACTACAAAATATGGCACCTCAAGATACAGTATGTACTTGAGGAACAAGAAGTTCTAGAAGCTGTAAATCAGTTTATGGTAGAACCTGTAGACGGTGCTACCGCCCAGCATAAGCGTGATCTTGATGCCTACAAGACATGGAAGAAAAAGGACTCCACAGCAAAGGGCATTTTGATTAGTTCAATGGTTGATGACCTAGTGTATGAGTATGAGCCATTGCCTTCAGCTCATGCTGTCTGGGTTGCCCTGAGAAATAAATATAGTGGAGTTAGCGTAAGTAAGCTTCGCCAGCTGACAATCAAATTTGACAGCTTCAAGAAACGCCCGAATGTCACCATGACCCAACATCTTAGGGAAATGGGAAA
>JAGFNQ010004354.1:228751-293963 GCA_024364735.1 Boesenbergia rotunda
TAGTGGAGAAAAGAAGCTTTGTTCCTAGTTTGTTCCATAAGGTCCTCCAAAAATGACTTAAGAATTTGGTGTCACGATCTGAAACAATGCTCCTAGGCATGCCATGAACTCTTACAACCTCTTTGAAAAACAAATCTGCCACATGAGTTGCATCATCCACTTTGTGGCAAGGTATAAAGTGTGCCATCTTAGAAAATCTATCAACTACCACAAAATGGAGTCCTTACCTTTTGAGTGCGTGGTAGCCCTACAACAAAATCCATAGACAAGTCAATCCAAGGGGAATCAGGAATAGGCAAAGGAGTGTAAAGTCCATGAGGTGATACCTTAGATTTTGCTTTTCTGCACACAATGCACTTTCACAAAATTTTTGCACATCATGCCTTAAGTGTGGCCAATGAAAATGTTCATGCAACATTTCTAAGGTCTTTTGAACCCCAAAGTGTCCCATTAGACCCCCCTCATGTGCTTCCCTAACTAGCAATTCACGCATGGATCCTCTAGCACACAAAGTCTATTGTTCTTAAACAAGTAATTATTATGCCTAACAAACCCATTTTGTGATTTCTTTTCACACGCAGCATATAATTCAGAGAAGTCACTATCATGTTCATACAACTCTTTGATATGTTCAAAGCCAAGTAATTTAGTTTCAAGTGTAACAAGCAAATTATACCTTCGTGAAAGTGCATCTGCTACAACATTTACCTTTCCTTGCTTATGCTTAATCACATACGGAAATTGTTCAAGAAATTCAACCCATTTGGCATGCCTTTTGTTGAGCTTCCCCTGCCCTTTCAAATACTTCAAAGATTCATGATCACTATGAATACAAATTCTTTAGGCAAAAGATAGTGCTGCCATGTTTGCAAAGCTCTAACAAGTGCATACAATTCTATATCATAAGTGGAATAGTTGAGAGTGGCGCCACCTATCTTCTCACTAAAATATGCAATGGATGTCCATTTTGAAGTAAAACAGCCCCAATACCCACATGAGATGCATCACATTCAATTTCAAATGATTTGGAAAAATCAGGCAAAGCAAGAATGGGTGCATGTGTGAGTTTGTCCTTAAGTGCTTGAAATGCATTTTCTTGATTCTCTCCCCACTTAAAACTCATATTTTTCTTGACAATTTCATTTAGGGGTGCTGCCAGTGTGCTAAAATCCTTCACAAACCTTCTATAGAAACTTGCCAACCCATGGAAGCTCCTAACCTCACTCACAGTTTTGGGGGTTGGCCAATCTCTAATGGCCTTAACCTTCTCTTCATCAACCTGCACTCCTTTAGAACTTATGACAAATCCAAGAAAAACCACATGATCAGTGCAAAAAGAACACTTTTCTAAGTTAGCATACAGTCTCTCCTTTCTAAGGACATGCAAGACAGATTTGAGATGTGCTACATGCTCAACCAAACTCTTGGAATATACCAAAATATCATCAAAGTATACTACCACAAATTTTCCTAGGAATTCTCGTAAAACATGGTTCATAAGCCTCATAAAAGTGCTTGGCGCATTAGTTAACCCAAAAGGCATTACCAACCATTCATACAATCCATATTTAGTTTTGAAAGCAGTTTTCCATTCATCCCCTTCCCTTATCCTAATTTGATGGTACCCACTTTTCAAATCAATCTTAGTAAAGAAGCAAGCACCATGCAATTCATCAAGTAAATCATCAAGTCTAGGGATAGGATGTCGATACCGAATTGTGATGTTGTTGATAGCTCTACAGTCCGTGCACATCCTCCATGATCCATCCTTTTTAGGTACCAAAATTACTGGTACAGCACAAGGACTTAAGCTCTCTCTCACCCATCCTTTTTGTAATAACTCCTCCACTTGATTCTGTATCTCCTTTGTTTCTTGAGGGTTGCTCCTATAGGCAGGCCTATTGGGAAGAGAAGCACCAGGAATAAGGTCCATTTGGTGTTCTATTCCCCTCATTGGTGGCAAACCGTGAGGTACTTCCTGGGGAAACACATCCTCAAAGTCCTGCAAAATAGCAACAACATCACTGGGCAAGGAGTTAGTATTAGTTTCCAAGCAAGTTTCCTTGCACAAAAGAAGAAATATAGGTTGCCTTGTCAAATAAGCTCTCTTCACCTCACTTCCTCTTGCAAACAAATTTTCTATTCTTCTCTCTTTCTTTTCCTCGTTCTCTCTTTTCTTTTCCTCATTCTCTCTTTTCTTTTCTTTCCTCATTCTCTCTTTCTTTTCCTCATTCTCTCTTTTCTTTTCCTCATTCTCTCCTTTCTTTTTCTTAAGCTCTCGCTCTTCTTTTTCTCTTTTCTCTCGCATTTTTTTTTGATCCGCACAAACCTCCCTAGGTGATAATGGTACAAGTGTGACTTTGTGGGAATTGTGAAGAAATGAGAACTTGTTGGAGAATCCATCATGGTGAGCTCGCCTATCAAACTGCCAAGGTCTTCCAAGAAGAATGTGGCTTGCCTCCATAGGTACAATATCACATAGAACTTGATCTTCATATTTTCCAATGGAGAAATTAATCATCACTTGTTGATTCACCACCAATTCACCACTATTACTTAGCCATTGGAGTTTATATGGTCTTGCATGCGGTGTAGTCTTGAGGTTGAGTTTGGCAACCAACCTAGTGCTTGCCACATTGGTGCAACTTCCACCATCAATGATCATAGAGCATGTTTTACCTTTTTGTCCCTTTTTTTTTCCTTCAGTCAAAAAAAACACAATGACTCAAGTAACACCTTTTTTTTTTCAACTCTTTTTTTTTTTTTTTGAGTTTAGGACCCAAATAGAGAAGCGATAAATAGAGTTGGAGAATGAAAACACCAATGGAATACTATGGATGAGAGATTAACAAAGATGAACAAGAACACAAATGAAGAAGAACAAAACGCAAACCTGAAAATCAAGGAGCCAAGGCTCTGATACCAAATGATAAGCACCTTGGAATGGATCGCCTTGAAATTCAGATGTAGGGAAGGATATTGACGCCACACTCAAGAAAGATGAGAGGGTGAGTGATAAGTCATGGGGGTTTCGATCGCCACAAGTTGCCTTGATAAGATCACGATTAGTTCTTTGCCTAAGAACCAAAGGAAGCTCTCACAATAGAGAAAACTCTGATTTCATTCAAACTTAACATGCCTTGGTCATACAAGAATTCTCCTATATATAGACTTAGTGGAGGTTGAAACATTAACCTCTACCACACTTCCCACTAAGCACTAATTATGCACCATTATCATGCATGCATGGATGCATGATGTTTATTTCCCACAATTCCCTAATACTAGCTTAGGAACTCCCAAAAGCATTAAAAACCCACCAAAAGACATCAAAAATAACTTCAGAAAATTCCCCCAAAAAATACCCACGAAAATTGGACACTTGTAGCCCTTGAATGCATCTTGGATCATGTGGTTTTGGGCCTTCAAGTTTTGTCTTCATGTGGGCTCAATTTCACTTTCAATTTGAAGGAATGTGATCCATTTAGTTGTTGCCTCCATTGTGCATTGATCCTTCTTCTCCTTGAGCTCCATTATTAAGCCTTCCAAAGCTTGCTTCATTCTCTTAGTCTTGGATCTTGTCATGGGTCCTCCAATTCCTTTCAATGCCTCTTCCTCTATGGCTTTGTCTTGTAAGCTTGTATCCCCTCCTTGGTCCACATCACTTAACATCATCGTTATGCCTTAAAGGCATGTACTTTAACTTCATTCATATGGCATACATACATCTTATTCATAAATCATGGCATACATACGTATCATTCATAAGACATGGCATACATGCATATTATTCATAAAACATGGCATATCATTCATAAGACATGGCATACATACATATCATTCATAAATCATGGCACATGTCTAACCATCTATGACTTAACATATAATTCATGACATACAAACTAAGGGTTTGGTTAACATAGCACTTCTTCCCTCTTACTTAAATATATATCTTGGTAACTCATACTCAAGCATCTTGGTAGGTTTAACCGAACCCTAGCCCTAGGTTATGCCCTTGGCCGAAAATCCCCAAGGAACCCTAGGTCCATGAACCTTCACATAACTTCCAAACAACATCTCATACACATATACTAGGCCATAGGACCCCTTTTTGAGTCCATACTTAAGGCCAACCCTAATCCTTTAGTCCTAATCTCACTCTTGGCCGAAACTTCAAGGCCATGGAGACATGGAGAAATTCCATGAAATCCCCAAATCAATTGCTTAAACACCAACCATACCTTACCATAGGGCCATTGGGACCCTTACATGAAATAAGTCCTAACTTTCCACCCTATTAGGGTACTTGGCCGAAACCTATAGGGTCTCTAGGCCATGTGAAACATTCACATAAACACCCTCCATCTCCCTTATATCATGGTAAAACATAAAACATACACTTGAAGTTTGAGATCCAACCCTACACAAGGGTTCTTGATGTTGGCCGAAACCCTAGGGTATCCTAGGGTACCCCAAAAATTCCCAAAAATTATATTTAATCTCTAAACATCATAAGAGAGCATTAAAAAATATTATCAAGATTTTTGGCATAATTATAGACCTTTAAATCATGGTGGCCGAAACCCTCAAGCTAGGGTTCTTGGTTTTGTTTCTTTCATGTTGGCCGAAACCCTAAGGTGTCCTAGGGTACTCCAAAAATTCCCAAAAATTATACTTAACCTCTAAACATCATAAGGGAACATTAAATAACATTATAAAGATTTTTAGCATAATTATAGACCTTTAAATCATGGTGGCCGAAACCCTTAAACTTAAGGTTCTTGGTTTTCCTTCCTTTCACATCAAATCCAAAAACTACCCAATATATCATGCTAAAAATCATGGAAATTATAAGGAACTATTATACCATAGGTGAGGGAGTCTTACCTTGGGTTTCTTGATTTTTCGAACCTTGAAAGGGAAGGAAATGGTAAGATCTTTGGACCCTTGCCCCCCTTGTCCTTGTATCCTTGGAAGACCCCTTAGATCTTGGAGATGAGACCTCTTGTGGAGCTTTTCCAAGAAAGAACCCTTCCTTGGGTATTCGACTAGGATGAGGGAAGGAGGAGTTTCGAAAATGCAAGTAATGGGAAGAAGAGGTAACTCCCAAACCCCCCTTTTATAGCCCATTAAGAAGGTAAATGAAGAGTCTCTCCATGACCCTTCATCTTCTTCTATGCTTTAACCAATATCCACTTCATTCCCTTATAACATTACCTTGCTAGGTGAGTTGGTTAGTGCATACATGGTTGTACAAGAGGTCCAAGGTTCAATCCTTGGGCCATGCACCTTATTTTTATTTTATTTTTCTTTTTATTTCCCTAAAATTCCGAAAATCCTTTAAAAATTCCCCCATAATTATGTTAATATTTCTTATTAAAATCCCTTTATATTTATACTAATTTTTACCTAAAATCCACCAAAAATTATGGTACTAGAAAGCCCATATAAGGCCCATTAGTGCCCTTTTTCCCAATTTAAATGAGAAAATATAGATTTTCTAGGCCAAAGTTCGCATTAATATTTCTAGGTTCCTCGAAAAATTATCTAAACATGCTTAATATTTTAAGAAAATATTAAGAGAATTTTCCGGGTCGTTACAGCCAGCGGCAAGGATTGAGCGGCACCAGTATTGAGGTTGAAGAAGGACTCTAGGAAGTAGAAGGATCATTCTCTTCTCCTCCTTTTCTTCTTCCTTACTTGAGCACGCACAGGAAAAGGGAAAAGGAGTGGTCGACGGTGAGGAATTCTCTTCCTCTAGCTCTGGCGGCGGCGGGTGTAGGGAAGTTGCTGGCGGCGGCAACTTTGGATTGGAGGAGGAAGAAGGACCTCCTTCTCTATTCTTCTTCCGATTCTCCATCTTCACAGCCTTCCTCTCGGTGCTGCCTTGTGGTCGGTGGTCCTTGGGAGCTTGAGGTCGCCGGCGGCGCAAGGAGGAGAGGAGGAAAGGTGGTCGGCGCAAGGAAATCCTAGGACCTAGGGTTTTTGTGTTGGTGCAAAGAAAAGGATTGAAGAAGGTGATTAATTGCAAGCCTTGGTGACTCTGCGTCTTGGTAGCTCGTTGCCCACACGACGTCCAAGAGGGGAGCGCCATACGGTAGAAGATTGCGAGGTAAAAGACAAGGTATACCTCTCTTTAGCTCCTCTTCTTTTCTTTGTTATTTCATGTGATTATCTTATCATTGCATGTGTTTTAATTAATTATCATAGTTTAATTATTTGCTAATTAATATTGATAATTAATTATGTCATGGACCCCGATAATAAACACAAAAACCGATGATCCATTTGTCTTCTTTTCCGCGGTCACTTGATTCGGAAAGTTACAAGGCCTTACTCTTGAGTTTGGCTATGTTGTGACTTGAATCAATTGATACGATGATGAGACGGTTGTTTGGGAGATGAGTCTCTATTCGGATTAAATTTTTTAATCCGTAGACATAGAGAGGTCTCTCATGTTCGACCCCGTGTTCACTAAGGAAACCCGTCGAGCCGGTTCCATCAGGAAGAAACTCATCTCTTCCTCCTCTTCTCTTCTGCCCTAGAGTGCACGGTAGCTAGTGGAGAGAGGAGGAGGCGCCACCTTAGCTCTTGAGTTTGGCGTCAGCGGCACCTTTAGCTCTTGAGTTTGGCGCTGGCGGCGAGGAACAGGAGAACTGGCATGCGGCTAGGTTTTGTGGGAGGAAGAAAGTCTCTTCTTTCTTCTTCATCTTCTCCTTCTCCTTCTTCCTATCATCTCCTTGGTGCCCGGCTCCTTCACCTAGTACAAGGGTGGTCGGCACAAGCAAGGAGGTGGAGTACTTCCTCTTGGTGGCCGACACCAACTCCCTTAAGAATTAGGGGTTTCGGCACAAGTCAAAGAGGTGAAGAAGGTGTTGGGGCAATCTATGGTCCGAAGTGACCATGTGTTTTGATGTTTGAGAAAAGGGTTTAAGTTAGATTTACTCTTGTTATTTGATGTGTGTGATTGAGTTTGCAGGACACATGGAGGATGCATCCGAGGGACGAGAGCCGAGGGAAGAGGACTCCAAGGGCTAGCCGGAGGAAGTGGAATTCAAAGGGCACACGTGAAGGGTGGCATGGAGGCAAGTCGAGGGCATGCGTGCGCATTCGAGGGATGATAGCTGGTGGAAGAGGACTTCAAGAAGCGAGCCAAGGGAGTGGACTTGAAGGCATACATGAAGGAGGGTCTTCGGGTGAGGGAGAGTGAGATTGTAAGCTGGGCAGTCGACTGGGAATGGATCAGTCGATTGCCAGCAGGGGAACTCGAACTCACAGAAATATCAGGAGACTGGTAATGGACCAGTCGACTAGTGGCCAGTCGACTGCCCCTGGAGCAGTCGACTGGTGTGGCTGAATTTCGAACGTTGGGCTTGTAACGGTCGAATTTGAGTGGGATCAGTCGACTGGCCTGGGGGCAGTCGACTGGTAGCGAGGTTTTTAGCCTAGAGACCTATTTAAAGGGGCTCGATTTTGGCTGATAGTTCTTGACGAAATGAACTTGGTAGTCTTTGATGCTCAGAAGTGTGTCCGAATTTATGGCGAGGTTTCTCCACCCACAAGGAGCTACACGAGCTAGCCGGAGGGCGTCCGGGGAGTAATCCACCGAAGGATCAAGGGATCATCCACCTTATGGATTGCCGTGGAGTAGGAGCGTCATCTCCGAACCACGTAAATAGGTTTGCGTTAGCATTGTTTGGTATTGTTATTAGTATTTCTGCTTGCGTTTGCTAACATGATAGGTAAAAAATCGAGAAACGCTATTCATCCCCCCTAGCTTGCTTGTCAGGATCTAACAAGTGGTATCTGTTGAGGCAATCTGTAGTCCGGAGTGACCAAGTGTTTTGATGTTTGGGCAAAGGGTTTAAGTTAGGTTTACCCTTGTGTTCTTATATGTGAATGTTGAGTGTGCAGGTTGTACAGGTTACACATATGGACTTGATTGGACGACCTCGATGGAAGATGCATGGAGCAGCTGGAGGCTTGGTGCATCGAGGCCTGGAGAGGGGATGAGTGAGGGGGGACTCGGGATGCGTGAAGGATTGCATGGAGGCAAGCTGGAGGCTTGCGTGCATCCGAGGGATGGGAGCCGAAGATGAAGAGGGCGCGAAGGCAACAGTCGAGGATGCGGGGGAAGAGTAAATCGAGTCGTGAGGGTACGAGTGCTATGTGATTGTACTCGAGAAAGTCCTAGGGTCGAGTGCTGAGAGAAGTGTACTCGGGAAGGGTGTGTGAGTAGGGCAGTCGACTGCCATTGGGGCAGTCAACTGGTAAAACTCACAGAAAGGGTCTGGCCACTGGACCAGTCGACTGCCCTGGGAGTAGTCGACTGGTAGCGGTTGGTGAGTTGGCTGAGAATTCGAACGTTGTGGTGCAACGGTCGAATTTCAGTGGCACCAGTCGACTGCCCTGGGGGCAGTCGACTGGTAGTGAGGGCTTCAGCCCGAGTCTTATTTAAAGAGGATTTCGTGGTGGCTGAGATTCTTGACGAAACAAGCTTGGTTAAGGCTTGTTAGTAGTCTCTAGAGTCCAGATCATGTCAAGGTGTTGTGGCGAGGTTTCTCCACCCACAAGGAGCGACGAGGGCTAGCCGGAGGTTATCCGGGGAGTGATCCACCGACGGATTCTTGGATTAGTCACCCGTCCGGGGTGGATACCAAGTAAATCGGGTTTGTTAGCGTTGCTTTTCGTTGTTAGCTTTATTCTTTTGTATTTCCGCTGTGCAACTAACAACATAGGAAGAAGAAGAATCGAAGAAACGCTATTCATCCCCCCTCTAGCGTACGGAAACGATCCTACAATTGGTATCAGAGCGAAGGACCGCTCTTGATCGGACTAACCGCCGAGGGAGCACACGCTAGAGGGAAAAGAAATGGAAGGCAAATTTGGGGACGATATCTACACTCCGCCGTCCTACAACCATGAGGATTACACTGGGAGCACACGCTAGAGGGAAAAGGAAATGGAAGGCAAATTTGGGGACGATATCTACACTCCGCCGTCCTACAACCATGAGGATTTCAAGTATTGGAAGGAGGGAATGGAGACATGGTTTGGGATGGAGTGGAGTCTTAGAATTGCACTTGAAGAGCCCTTCGAAGTTCCAAAGGACAAGCACGGGAAGAGGCTTCGTCCAAGATATTGGGACAAAGAGCATCAAGAACAATCAAAAGCCAATGAGAAGGTAATTAGTATTTTGATAAATCTTTTGCCTAACAATGTTTTGAGTATTGTAGGAAAATATGAAAATGCGTGTGAATTATGGGATAAGTTGAAAAGATATCATGAGAGTCCTACACAAATTCAAGAGCCTAGGAAGAAAAGTCAAATGAGTCAAGAAGAAGAAGAAGAAAAGGATGTGTCAACTTCTTCAAGTGAGGAGGAGGAGTTAAGTGAAAGATCATCAACCTCCTCAAGAGAAGAAGAGGAAGAGGTCACCACCTCAAGGATTGAGGGGGAGGAGAGACCCACTTCCATACCGGAACAAGAGAAAGCATCCACATCATCCATGGTTGAAGAAGAAGTCAACCTAGCCTCTACCTCCACCAAAGCTAAATCGAAAGAGCACATTACATGCTTTGGTTGCAACGAAAAGGGGCACTATAAGGATAATGCCCAAAAGGTAAAAAGGGGGTAAGATCTAAATCCATTTCAAATTCTTTTAAATCTAATGTGAATTGTACAATTGGAGAAGCCCAAGAGAAGAGGAAGAAAATCCGTTGCTTCACATGTGGAGAGTTAGGGCACTACCACACCAAGTGTCCAAGGAAGAAAGAGCTCAAGAAAATGGGACACTTGAGGAGTTGGGAGAAAGAAGAAAGGAGGAAGCGAAGCTCACAACAAGGAGGGACTACAAGGGTAAGGGAGGTAATCCCTAATCTTAAATTTAAATGTAATTCAAATTTGAATTCCTCCTTGCATGATAAAAATAGAATTAATCATTCATCCATGCATGCTAAAATTAATGAGAAATGCTTGATGGTGCACAACTTTAGATTTAGATATAATGATAGGACTAGGGTTAACAAGGTAGATTATAACCCTAGGAAAAGCATGCATCATGAGCCCAAGACCTCTAGACCTAAGGATCATGGCACTAATCCCAAAAAGGGAGGAATGTACCTAGAAAGGAGGGTAGGCTTAGGAATGTCCAAGGTGGACATATGGAAACTAAGGTTAGAAACATGACAAGGGAAAATCAAGCCTTGAGGGCAAGGCTTGATACATTAGACAAGACCCTAGAAAGATTCACAGTTGGATCTAAGGGCTTAGACATGGTGTTGGGTAGCTTGAAACTCAACTATGATAGATCGGGGTTGGGATACCGGTCTAAGACCTCCAAGGCAAATGGAAAGAAATATGCTGGGGAAGCATATAATCATGGCAAGGAGGGTAAGTCCAAGGATGGCAAGTGGGTGCCATCAAAAGGTAAAAAGGGTGACTTAACCAAGGACAAGGTGTCCAAGGTTAAGAAGGTCAATTTTGTAGGCCAAGAGTAACCGGGGGAATACCGGTGTGGTCTAGTGTTTCTTGAGTCACCTAGGGAGGTGGCTAGGGCTAAGAGCTCAAAGGGGAGCTTTAGGAGCCTTTAGGAGAGGTGCTTCTATAGGTCTATATGGACCATGGGATGTGCCAAAAGAGTTGGAGACGGGCTTGAGTCTCAACTTTTGGATTTTAGCACATGGATTATGTGTTTCATGCATGGAAATATGACATTGGGGGTCATATAGCATAAAGGTTGGTTTTTGATGTATAAATACCATGTAAATCAATGCTAGGGATGCATTGTGGGTTGGCATGGGAAGAGACATCAAGGGGAAACCAAAACTAGGACTTTTGGTTAAGGTTAGAGTGAACCTTTTTGCTAGCTTTGGATTTTGTGTCAAACTTGGGAATGGTGATAGATACATTTTGGAATGTATTTTTTCCAAGTAGGTATGGGTAGCACAAATGTCTCCACAAAATTTGAGAATTTTTGGATATTTGTGGAATTTCTGGCGCATTTCTGAATTTCGTCAAAAAGACTGAAATTTTGATTTTCAGAGGGCAGTCGACTGGTAATGGCTGAATTTTGTATCAACAGCTAGGTATGTGTCAAAATAATGCAAAACAAATGTATGGGGGGATAGTACACATTGTTTATGGTCATTGGGGATTAAAAGAACCAATAATTGGGTTATTATTGGAGTCTTTTTGAGAAGTTTGGGTTTAAGTTGGGAAGCCAAACTTACCTTTGCATGAAACCCTAGGTTTAGGGGGAGTTGAGATTAAGGGGGAGGAGCATGGTTGCTTCATTCTTGGCATAAGGGGTTGGAAAGGTTCTTAAAAATCTTTTGAAAGTCCAATATAGGGGGAGCTTTGGAAAAGCTTTAAAAAGCTCGTTTTGGTGAAAACTCCTAACTTGGAGGGTTAGGTGTGAAAAAGTCCTAACTTGGAAGGTTAGGTGTGAAAAAGTCCTATCTTGGAGGGCTAGGTGTGGAAATTCCTAACTTGGAGGGTTAGGTGTAGGATGCCTTGGAATAGGATCCATGTATTGCATATGCGGTGTTTAGCATGTTATTGACTACTATTTTGCTTTCCCTAACTTAAACGTATTGCCAAACATCAAAAAGGGGGAGATTGTTGAGACAATCTGTGGTCCGGAGTGACCAAGTGTTTTGATGTTTGGGCAAAGGGTTTAAGTTAGGTTTACCCTTGTGTTCTTATATGTGTATGTTGAGTGTGCAGGTTGTACAGGTTACACATATGTACTTGACTGGACGCCTCGGTACGGTGAAGGAAGCTGGAGGCTTGCGTGTACATCCGAGGGAGCTTGGAGAGCAGGGATGATGAGCTGATGGGCGCGGACTTCGAGGCATGCGTGAAGGATTGCATGGAGGCAAGCTGGAGGCTTGCGTGCATCCGAGGGACGGGAGCCGAATATGAAGAGGGCGCGAAGGCAACAGTCGAGGATGGGAGGAAGAGTCAGTCGAGTCGTGAGAGTACGAGTGTTGTGTGATTGTACTGGAGAAAGTCCTAGGGTCGAGTGCTGAGAGAAGTGTACTCGGGAAGGGAAACTCTATGTGTGTGAGTAGGGCAGTCGACTGCCATTGGGGCAGTCGACTGGTAAAACTCATAGAAAGGGTTTGGCCACTGGGCAGTCGACTGGTAGCGGCTGGTGAGTTGGCTGAGAATTCGAACGTTGGGGTGCAACGGTCGAATTTCAGTAGCACCAGTCGACTGGTAGCGAGGGGTTCAGCCCGAGTCCTATTTAAAGAGGACTTTGTGGTGGCTGAGATTCTTGACGAAACACGCTTGGTTAAGGCTTGTTAGTAGTCTCTAGAGTCCAGATCGTGTCAAGGTGTTGTGGCGTGGTTTCTCATCCACAAGGAGCGACGAGGGCTAGCCGGAGGTTATCCAGTGAGTGATCCACCGATGGATTCTTGGATTAGTCACCCGTCCGGGGTGGATAGCATTGCTTTTCATTGTTAGCTTTATTCTTTTGTATTTCCGTTGTGCAACTAACAACGTAGGAAGAAGAAGAATCGAAGAAACGCTATTCACCCCCCCTCTAGCGTACGGAAACGATCCTACAATATCAAAGCAAGGGCGCTCGTCTACGGACTTACCGCTGAGAGATCTCAAGCTAGAGAAGATGATGATTGAAGACAAGTTGGGGGATGACTCCCTATGATCATGAAGATTTTGACTATTGGAGGACAAGAATGAAGACTTAGCTTGGAATGGATTGGGAGTGCATGGTGGTGCTAGAAGAACCCTTCGAAGTTCCAAAGGATAAGCACGAGAAGAAGCTTCGACCTAGATATTGGGATAAAGTGCAACAAAGTCAATCAAAGACAAATGAAAAGGTAATTTCAATATTAGTGAGTAGTTTGCCTAATGATGTGTTGAGTAGTGTAGGAGAATACAAAAATGCACATGACTTATGGACCAAGATGGAAGCATTTCATAAAAATCCTATACAAGCTCAAATAGTGGAAGAGCCCAAGGAAGTGAGCTCAATGGTCCAAGAAGAAGATAGAAATTCATCCATTTCATCAAGAGAAGGGGCACAAGAGAGTGAGAGATCATCTACTTCATCAAGGGAAGAAGAAGAGGTCTCTCCACTTCAAGAATTGAAGGGGAGGAGAGACCCTCATGAATACCGGAGCAAGTAGAAGCTTCTACCTCCACCAAAGCAAGGGCAAAGGACCACATAGTGTGCTTTGGGTGCAATCAAAAGGGACACTACTAGGACAAGTGTCCACTAGGTAAAAAGGAGGTAAACTCTAAACCCGGGTCAATTCATTTAAAATCTAATGTGGGTTGTAGGGAAAAGAAGGAGAAAAAGCATATTAGATGCTTTACATGTGGGGAGCTAGGGCACTATCATACTAAGTGTCCGAGAAAAGGAGAGCTCAAGAAAATGGAGCACTTGAGAAGATGGGGAAAAAAGGAAAAGAAAAGAAGCTCGCATCAAGGGGGAGCTCCAAAGGTAAGGAAAGTAATCTCTAAGTTAAGCATGTTTGTTTGATGAATTTAGGCATAATGATAGGAATAGGTAGATCAATACCCTAGAAAGGTCATGCATCATGATAAACCCAAGACCTGTGTACCTAAGGATCAAGACATGAATCCCAAGAAGGGGAGACATATGCCTAGGAAGATGGGTAGGTCTAGGAATGCCCAAGGTGGACATGTGGATTCTAGAGTTAAAAACCTAGAAAGGGAAAATCAAGTCTTGAGGGCAAGACTTGAAGAATTGGAGAAAATCCTAGGAAGATTCACTATTAGATCTAAGGGTTTAGGTATGTTGTTGGGTGGTCTAAAACCCAACAATAATAGATCGGGGTTGGGATACCGATCTAAGTTCTCCAATGCCAATGGAAAGAAATATGCTAGTGTAGTATACAATTATGGTAAGGAGGGGAAGTCCAAAAGTGACAAGGGGGTGTCGTTTAAAAGAAAAAGGAAGGACTTAACCAAGGACAAGATGTCTAAGGTTAAAAAGGTAAAGTTTGTAGGCCAAGAGTCACCGGGGGGACACCGGTGTGGTCTAGTATTTGTTGAGTCACCTAGGTAGGTGACTAGGGCTAAGAGCTCAAGGGAGAGCTCTAGGAGTCTTTGGGATCCATGGTAAATGGATCTCGGGAGGTGTTTCTCTCGGAGGTCTAGGTGGACCATGGAGTGTGCCAAAAGAGTTGGAGACGGACTTGAGTCTCAATTCTTTGGGTTTTGGCACAAAAGATTTGAGTTTCATGCATGTAAATATGACATTGGGTCATATTGCATGAAAAGGGGTTTTTAATGTGTAAATGTCATATAAATCAATGCTAGGGATGCATTGTGGTTTGATATGGGCAGTGACATCAAAAGGAAGCCAAAATTAGGACTTTAGATCAAGGTTTAATTGAACTATTTAGGTAGTTTTGGATTTTGTGTCAATCTTGGGAATGGTGATGGATACATTTTTGGATGTATTTTTTCCCAAGTAGATATGGATACCACAAATCTCTCCACAAAATTTGAGAATTTTTGGAGATTTATGGAATTTCTGGCACATTTCTGAAGTTGGGTTCAGAAAGTTGAAAATTGGATTTTCAGAGTGCCAGTCGACTGGTAAAGGCTGATTTGGGTTTTGAACCATTGAAAAATGTCCAAATGATGTAAATCAAGTGTATGGGGGTTAGTACACTGTATTATGATCATTTAGGGGTAAAAGTCCAATAAAGGGGAAATTGTTGGAGTCTTTTTGATGTATGGCAAAGGGGGAGAAGTGTTGGGTTTAAGTGGGAAACTAAACACGCCTTTGCGGAAAATTCTAGGTCTTGGGGGAGCCTAGGTAAAGGGGGAGCATTGTTGCTCCATTGATGGGTAAGGGGAACCTTGGAGAGATTCTTAAAAAGCCTTTGTAAGTCCAATGTAGGGGGAGCCTTGGAGAGGTTTTAAAAAGCCCGTTTTGGAAAAAATTCATACTGGTGAGGTTAGGTGTGTGGATGCCTTGGGATAGGATCTATGCATATTTGCTATTTATTTTTCCTAACTTAAACGTATTGCCAAACATCAAAAAGGGGAGATTGTTGGGGGCAATCTATGGTTCGGAGTGACCATGTGTTTTGATGTTTGAGCAAATGGTTTAAGTTAGGTTTTAATCTTGTTATTTGATATGTGTGATTGAGTTTACAGGACTTGGTAAGTCATATGGAGGACGCATCCGAGGGACGAGAGCCGAGGGAAGAGGACTCCAAGGGCAAGCCGGAGGAAGTGGAATTCAAAGGGCACACGTGAAGGGTGGCATGGAGGCAAGCCTCGGCTTGCATGTGCATCCGAGGGGTGATAGCTGGTGGAGGACTTCAAGGGGCGAGCCAAGGGAGAGGACTTGAAGGCATACGTGAAGGAGGGTCTTCGGGGTGATGGAGAGTGAAATTGTAAGCTGGGCAGTCGACTGGGAATAGATCAGTCGATTGCCAGCAGGGGAACTCGAACTCACAGAAATATCAGTCGACTGGTAATGGACCAGTCGACTGGTGGCCAGTCGATTGCCCCTGGAGCAGTCGACTGAGGAGCAGTCGACTGGTGTGGCTGAAATTCAAACGTTGGGCTTGTAACGATCGAATTTGAGTGAGATCAGTCGACTGGCCTGAGGGCAATCGACTGGTAGCGAGGTTTTCAGCTAAGAGATCTATTTAAAGGGGCTCGGTTTTAGCTGAGGGCTCTTGACAAAATGAGCTTGGTTAGAGCTCATTAGTAGTCTTTGTTGCTCAGATGTATATCCGAGTTTGTGGCGAGATTTCTCCACCCACAAGGAGCTACACGAGCTAGCTGGAGGGCATCCGGGACGTGATCCACCGAAGGATCAAGGGATCATTCACCTTACGAACTTCCGTGGAGTAGGAGTGTCATCTCCGAACCACGTAAACATGTTTGCGTTAGCATTGTTTGGTATTGTTATTAGTATTTCCGCTTGCGCTTGCCAATGTGATAAGTAGAAAATCGAGAAACGCTATTCACCCCCCCCTCTAGCTTGCTTGTCACGATCTAGTAGAAGGTAGCCTTGGTGACTCCGTTTCTTAGAAGATCGTCGCCTACACGACGCCCAAGCAGAGGATAGGACATACAATAGAAGATCGCGAGGTAAACAAGAGGTACAATTCTTGTTTATGGTTCCTTCTTGCATCTAGTTTATTGTTTGTTGTTAATTAACATGGACCCCGAAGATAAACACATAAATCGACGATCTATTCATCGTCTATTCCGCGGCTAATCGACTAGACGAGTTAGATTGCTTGAACAATAAGTTTGTTCAAGCGGTCACTCAAGTTGATTAGTACAATGATTAAACGGTCGCTTGAGAAATTTTTTCCATCGGGATTTGTTTTAATTAATAAAATTTTAATCCGGGGATATAGAGAGGATTCCCATGCATGACTGAAACCAACACTCTCCCCAATTTTGAAGATGTTAGTCTATGAGGGATAAAGGGTTTTGCCTAGCATGTACTTTTCGTTAAATTTTTAGTAAGTTCTCTCATATCCAACGTAAGAAGTCATTAAAATTGTCAGCTCAATCTAAAGTCTTGAAAAAAATGAAAGGAAAAAATGAATATGAATAATAAATCTTACCCCTAAAGATTGAAAATTGGGTGCTAGGTAAAGTCCAAAGTCCATAAATTTTCAATGAATAAAAAATTTACGATGTTTTATGCGATGAAAAACAAACTTGTTTTGCCACAAATATATGACTTTTGCCATGAAAATAGAATTCGTGGCACATTTTGCCATGAATATAAATTCATGAAAAATTTTGTGATGAATTTCCAAAATCATGGCAAAATTTTACCACGAATGTTCATATCATTGCAAATTTTAGAATAAATTTCAGTTTCGTAGCAAATTTTACGACAAATTTTAAATTTATTGTAAATTTTGCAATGAATATTTATTGCAAATTTTGTGACGAATTTTGAATTCATTGTAAATTTTGTGAAGAATTTTTATCCTCACTAATTTGCAACAAATTTTGTGATAATAATTTTTTGAGTCGTGGATTTTGAGATGAAAGTTTTTTGTTGCTAATATTACGATGAAAATTCTTTTGTTGTAATTTCATTACTGATTAGCTATAATTTTTTTTGTCACTAATTTTGTTGAAGATTTGAGATAAATTTTTTTCGTTGCTAAAATTTATCGATAAATCCATCTTTTTTTGTAGTGGGGGTTGCAATTGACTTCTAAGAAGCTTGACTTACTTAAGGGATAGACTATTAATGCGGTTATATTTGAATTGGAATAATTTTAATATGATTGATAATACTATTGACATACAATTTAAGTAAATCAATAGTTGGGGAATCATTGACTAATAATATTGCAATGCAATCAATAGTTCACGATGCGATGAATGTAGTTCATTATTCTAAAATAGATGAAATACCAAAACCTAAATATCAGCAGCTATATGAATATTAAAGGATAGTAAAAGAGAAGTGTGGGAAGATATTCTTTCTAGTCATTCCTAACTATTAGCTACTGCAAGATGATTGAATATGAAAGCAGAACATCATTTTTCAAAAACATGTAACGTTGACAGATCTGTCAATTGATATTTGAGTTGCTCTCTATTGATAACATAATGACTGATAGTTTCTACAGTACAAAAAAATTGGTTAGGGGTTTAGGTTTGCCAGTATAGAAGATTGATTGCTATATAAATAATTGCATGATATTTTAGAATGAAAACAATTAACTAATTGAATGTAGAATTTATACTCACCCTCGTTATAAGCATCGTACTCACATACTATGTAAGAAGAAGAAAAATATTTCTTGGAAAATAATATATTACTTCTTGTTAACTGCTAGATTTCAACGCTTGTATGCATTTGCCTCAACAACTTGCCACATGAGGGAGGTATAATGTGTCATCCTTGTGACTCACCTGTATGTTAACATTTTGATACTATATTTTTTTCCTTTGCAATGAAACTATAGTATATGACACTAGGACTTTCTGTAGATGGATTTCAGCTATATTGTCAATTATATTAACTCCATAACTTACCGTCATGGATATGTATAAAAGATGAATTCATGTTCCTTACTATGCTTATTCCTATTCCAACCAATACCAAAGAGAAGATAGATATTTTCTTGCAACATCTAATCGCTGAGATAAATGAATTATAGAATGTAGAGTTGATTACTAATGATGTTGCAAGTAAAATAAATTTTATATTGCATGTTGCCTTATTATAATGACTAGTGATTTTTTAGTGTACTCAATGTTGTTGAAATAGAGCACGACTAGTAATTAGGATGCCCACATTGCATGACAGAGTCTAATACATTTTTATTATCTTGTAGTGAGAAGGTATCTTGGTTTGACAATCATCATAAATTTTTACTAGTTGAACAACCTTTCATGCGAAATAAGAAAAATTTCATAAAGAATATTATAGTTAAAAAATTTCAGCAAACAATCAACTCAAGTGAAAGAAATAGACAGTTAAGATTTCTACCAATATCTCTACCTGGTTTTGATAAGATAAATAAATACATTGTTACAATATGCAAGTGTAGTTGGAAGAAAATGAGCATTTTTTGAGAGTTGTCGTATTGAAAATATCTACTCATTCGACATAATTTAGATGTAAAGTATGTTGAGAAAATTTTCTTCGATAATATCTTCAATACTGTGATGAATGTTCATGGAAGAACTAAAGACATTGTAAATCATGTGAGAAATTAAAAGATCTAGTTAGCAGAATAGAGTTACAACAAAATGAAACAACCAATAAATTTCCAAAAGTTTACTATACATTAGACAAAGATGATATACAAGCTTTATGTAATTGATTAAAAAAATTAAATTTTCAGATGGGTATGTCTCAAATATGGTTCGATATGTGGATATGAACAAGTGAAAGATGTTTGGAATGAAAGTCATGATTATCACGTGTTCATGCAAAGACTTATTCCAATAGAGCAACAACCCACTTGTTCGGAGGTCTTTATCAAGACTCACAAGAAAAAAGATAGTACATTTATTGATTCTCGATCCCGGTCCATTCACATAAGATTATTAGCATTGTTACATTTAATCATTAATAATTATTAGATTTAGTAATTGTGATCAAATTGGATATTAATCATATTTTTTTCCACACCGGAGGAAATGATGCAAAATATGAGCATAAGAAAAAATGATAACCAGTAGCAGACAATGAGGGGACCGGCCGGCCCATGGAAGTCACATGCTGTATATATTGAGACATAAATGAGATATATTATGATGTTGTGATTAAAACAAAAAATTCTTTCCTCTACAGCCTTGGCTCCCTGGCCAAAGTGGTATTTGATTATTTGATGACTCCTAGGGGTTGCACTAGTTCTTCTTCTTCTTCTGAAGCGGAGTCATTAAGACTTGAAAAATCAAGAAATACACACTCAACTATTCTCAATAGATCAACGGACGATCGCTCAGGATTAGTGGATGGTCGATCAAAAGAAGAGGATGGTTGCTCAGGAGCAAATGATGGTGGATCAGGATGCAAGTCATGAAGCTGTCCTAGCCCAGATGCAAGTAGTCATTGCTAATGAGACCCCGATAATAAATCATTTTAAGTCACAGTAGTCTCAAGCCCATGAGATCCTATTGATTAGCATATTCTGAGATTAGTTCAACTTCAACTTAATTTTTTTATTTATTATAAACAATGCAAAATATATTTTTTCTATTTTGATATTATAATCTATTCATTTTTAAATATTGTATTATATTTTCTCATAAGTCCTTATTGATATATTCATCATCGTCACCATCTGATATTGAAAATATGATCCAGGTACCTTTTTTATTACATGTAATATTAGTTATACATTTTTTTAATTTTTTAAGTATACATATATTACATTTTATTACATCATTCTAATCATAATCTATCATATTTGATTTTCTACTTGATTTTATATTACTATCTCATATATTGTATTTAGATGTATTAATTGGACTGGATTGCTATCATGATATGGATTTAAATAATTTATTCTGGATATTTGAATGGTTTATGTCATGGTATTGATTTTGATTTAGTTTACTTGTGTATGATTGTGATATTAGTTTGCAGGGGCGGATTTATACAAGGACTTTGTGGGGGGGGGGGGGGGGGGGGTCATGGCCCCACCTTCAAATTTTTAATAACATTATTTTTATATAGATTTTTTTTCAATATAGAAATTTTTTATTTTCTTAATATATATAATATTTGACTCTTTTAAAAATGAATATTTGTTGTTGATTTAATGGTGAGTTTAATTTTTGTCTTATCGTACATCCAGGGTTCATATCCCTCGTCTCTCTATTTCTCAAATTTCATAAGAATATTCATTATATATTTTGAAAATTTAAGAGGTCATTATTATAATAATTATTTTTATGGTTATTATCATAATAATTATTTACGTCACTTAGTATACGGCTCCCCTAACCCACCATTCTAGATCTGTCCCTATTAGTTTGCATGAATTATGATTGTTAGCATGAATTTATGATTATGAATTGTGAATTGTGATTGTTAGTTTGTTTTTTTGTTTTTTTGTTTTGGATTTACAAGGGGTATCGAGGCTTGCACCCGACTAATCCACTTGGCTGACTGACACTGCCCCACAACCTTCAACGAGAGTCCCCACGAGTCAACGAGGGTAAATCGCGGGACGGAGACGACGACTTCACCACTGATGATATCGGTATCCGATGGCCCGAGCACGCAGCAACCTGTGAAGATTTCTTCTGTTAGCATACTGTGCACTCCATCAGGGAGGAATCAAACCCGGAAAGTGAGGGATCACCCAAGTGAGTCATTACCAATCGCGCTATGGGCGCGGGGGCGTGATTGTTAGTTTGTGTATGTATGGATTGTGATTAGTAGTATAGATTGTTGTTTATTGGATTAATATGTATGGATTGTGTTTGTATTGCCTTCGTAATTGATAGTTTATATCAATATAAAAATTATAAATAGGGTATATTCAAAATATTAAAAATATCCTATAAATTTTTTTATTTACTGACGAAATACCGAAGGAATGTGACGCGAATGATCGAACGTTCCATTTTTGCTTTCAGCAAGTAGGCGACGCGAATCTATGCTTTCTATGTTTCTTCCTTCAATCAAATACCAATTGCTTGGATGCGTTTGAAAGCCTCGAGATTACTTAAAAAAAAAAAATTCTTTTTAGGTTTGTCTTGTGTCTCCGAAACAAAGGGTCCATTTGTTGATGGGCGAACGACGGGGATTGAACCCGCGCGTGGTGGATTCACAATCCACTGCCTTGATCCACTTGGCTACATCCGCCCCTACCCCCACACTGGTTTCAGTCTCTATGTACGATCAGATCTTTCTGAACTCCCCTATGACCGCTATCAAAGAGAAGCTTTTTCCTATACTATATAAATAAGTCTATTTATTGTTGTGTTTTGGAATTAGGGGAAACAAGGCTTCAACATATGAATATGCCTGGCAAAGCTTCAAACAAAGAGGTTGGGCTGTTCACTTCATTGATTTGACTTAAGATTAAAGATAGGGGCCGGGCGGGCAGTGAAGGCTCATTTAGTAGACAGCGAGCGAGCAGCAAGCACCTACTCCTATCAAAATGAAAAGCAGCAAACAGAACTTACATCACCGACAGAATCACCAATTTCATCGAAAATCTTTCGATGGAATCAGTGATTCCGTAATGAAAACAAATTTTTCGATCAGAAACTATGTTAAAAATTTGTATTCTGTCAGTTAATGCCGATGGAAATAAATCCGTCAGTAATTTTAACTATGAAATTTGAATTCCGTTGATAAAATTCATCTACAAAATTTGTATTCCGTCAGAAATATCCATCTACGACCAAATATATTACAATGTTTTAGGTGTAGTCATTATTCCATCGTTAGATTCAATTACTAATGGAATATTCCATCAGTATTAGCAGATTTTTAATTTGTAGTGAGTTAGATCCCGAGTATGGGTTGGTAGAGTGTGAAGTAACAATAGAGGAAAAAAGTTTGTTGTGTTTTCGATGATCATGTTCTAATTTCCATTCCATTAATTACAATGTTGAGCTTGAGTGTCTAGTTGGGGTTATTGCACACACATTGGGATTTTGTTTTTTTTTTTTTTTGGTGGTTGTTGTTGTAACCAATGGAGAAAGTTTATCAGTTTGCCATGAGAAAGATGATTACTCCTTTTGGCATTAAAACTCTAAATACTGAAGTCAGACTTTGACAGGATCTAGGAGAACTTAAAGGGAAGACAGTACATAAAGCTTTCATGTATACATTGAAAGAATGTTCTATTCATACCAAGAAAGAAGATTGCTTTACAAAGAAGACTTGTATTTAAAGAAAAACAATGCCATGCTGACGTTTTATTGGAAGTAGAAATTTTGTATCACTAAAAAAGAAGAAGAATAGTGCGTGAAATTAAACATTGTCACTGATAAGTCGAACATGTTTCTGGCAGTGCTTCTCCACAATAATCTTTGATGCGCTTGCCATCGTCTTATGCCATGTCTGCGACAGATTTACCATAAAAAGAGAGTTAGCTGAGAATCTTTGCAATGAGCATTTTCGATTATGTTGTCAGCAAGTTTGTGATAAAAATTCGTAAAATTTATGAACATGATTAGCTTATTCGATCTCTTTCGCAGAAATATTGCGCAGCTTTCGGTATATTTAAACAGAAGAAGAACCAAGAGTTGAATTCAATATTTTTTTGGCGGAAAATCTCAACTTTTGCTTCAATTGCGTAGTTGATCGTACTTGGTCGGAACGTGTGGTGGGTGATGGGAAATCGGAGAAGGATAAGAAATTTGTAGAATCGGCATTACCTTGTCGAGGGCAATGGCGAGGAAGAGTCTGAGCCCAGGGGCTGCGCCGTCGGACCGTCGGATACCGAACCTTCGGAGCAAGGACTTGGAGGGTGGCCTGCAATTGGAGAGAGGGAGAAGGGATTTCCACTCGGTTGGTCCAGCGCTGGTCGGCCTCCTCCTTGCCAGCCTCCCGTCGGCGTAGGAGGAGGAGGAGATGAGCTCCCGGGAGGAGAGGGCGGTGATAGCGCGGCAGGACTTCTTCCGGACGGTTATGGGGGCGAAGATGCAGGCGGTGGCGGAGGAGGCGCGAGGGGGGGAGTAAGGTCTCGCCAGGGAGTCGGCGTCGAGTTCAGCAAACTTGCGGAGGAGCTCGTCGGAGGAGGCTTTGCTGATGCGCTGGACGTAGGGCACAGCTGTCTCCATAACTTCTCGCTGTCGTTGTTATTGTTGTTCCTTGTGGTTTGGGGTTTGCAGATGGGGAAGGGGAAAGGGGAAGCGAGGGGAGAGTAGAGCAGCAAAAGCGTGGTGCGGGGCTTATTAAGTCTGGCGGAAAAGGAAGAAGATAGAGAGGTCAGAGGTGACCGTTAGATGTGAAAAGGTAATGGAAGAACAATTGATTAAGTGGGAGCAGCGAGCAGCGAGCAGCGAGCAGCGAGCAGCGAGCAGCGAGCAGCGAGGAATATAGCCGTTGTGAGTTGGTGGGATCCAGTCAGTCGCGTATTGGTGCAGATAAGTAGGAAAAGGTCGACGTTCCGGATCTGGAGGGTCAAACAGCGTAGTAAATACTATGTAGGCCAGATAGTAGTAAATACTATGCACAAGCATTATCAAAGTAAGCCCTCTGGAATAATGATTATATAAATTACAGTAGCCACAAGGTGTGCTCCTACATCTTCGCATGGACAAGTCTCATATAGAGCTCTCAATTTGGGTTGGATCCATCGGATTGGCCCGCCCCGCCAATCAATTTAAGCAGGTTGGGTTAGAATTTAAGCAACTCAAGTCCGCTATGGGCCAATCCGCCTAGGCCCGCGACCCGCACGGGTCAGCCCACGACGGGCTTGGGTTGGCCCGCAGGTTGAGAATAACATGTTAGTTAAGTTTTATGACAATTTATTGTCTTTCATTGTTATTATTTTATAATAAAAAATAATATTTTTTATCACATAAGTACTCGTTTGTATCCGTTTGTATTTAAAAAATATATTTCTTAGTATATTTGATTGATGAAATCTAAATATACGAATTGTTTTTTAATTTTTTTTAATTTTTAAAAATATTTTGATGGGCCCGCGGATTGGCCCGCCTTGGATTGGGTTGGGTTAGGGATTTTTCAACCCGTCTAGATGACGGGTCGATCCACCCCGCCCCGCCAAATGGCTGGCCCATCATGAGCCGACCCGCTCTACCATAGATTGATCCATTTGACAGCTCTAGTCTCAGATATCACCTTATTATTGGTATCATGGCATGGATTGGACACTGAGCCTCACTTCGAACTTGCTAAAAGACTTTAGCATGGCCTAAAGATAATTATATTATAAAATATTTATAATGTATTTATATTTTTTTAAAAAACCATTTTATTATATATCTTATTATTTTATACCGCTATATACAATAAAATTTCCAAGAGCCATTCTGCACTGTGGTAGAGAAGGTGAAAATCACTTTTATTTACTATAATAATCAGTATAAAATATGCATGGAAAATAAATTTAATAGAAAAATATATTAGAATAGATTCCGAATTGCACATGGATTCGATTCTCTAGAATTACTAAGTCGATAGTCTATGATTGTTATGTCTATTTTTTTTTTCAATTCTTAATTGTTTTAAGATGGAAGTTGGGGAAATATCAATAAATTATTATGTATTTTATATACTTATCATATTATTATAATTTTAAACAAATATAAATTATATTTATAATTAGTGAATACTTTTATTAGGTTCATAAAAATAAATGATAGTTTATTTATTATTATATGATATTGAATCTGTTGAATTAGCTTTGGTTCACTTTATATATTTATTATTTTCTGGGATAAAGTTTAGTAGTTGTCGTATTTTGTTTAGTCAATATATATATTTATTTCCAGGTGACAGGTAATAAATATTGGATATTGTTGAGGATTTAATGGTGGAAGATAATCCATAATCAATTTTTATTTTTATTTATGGGACTTTATTGTTAGTTTTAAAATCAAATATAACCTTGACCCAAATAATTGCAAGAGGAATGTAAAAATTTTGAAAATTGAATTTGTCACGTTCCCAGAGATACATGTTTACTCAAAAATTGGGTAGCATCTCCCTTGTACAGCGGACAAGTTGAGATAAATAATACATAATCACTCATACAAAAGATGGCTCAGCCATCCAAACTGAAAATTAATATATCAATAAGAATGATAAAAATAAAATAACTTAAACATCGCAAAACCTTTAACGTCTTTTAGCAGAAATAAAGCTAAAAGAAAATTCGAATACAAAGGAAACTCCAATATAAATCTTAATCGAGCCTAACAACCCAAATAATAGATAAACAGAAATCTTCCAAGACGATACCAAATACATAAAAATAAATACCAGACTAGGAGATAAAGCGGAAAGAAAATAATTTCCAAACCGACTCAATATTGTGGGACTGACAACTGGATCCTCTCATGTCTCCAAGTAGTGCATCTACCTGCTACCTGAAATAAAAATAAGAGGCAGGGGTGGTGAGTCCGGGCGGACTTTGTAGGTATATGAGTAGACAATTACATGACATCATAAAGATATAGGAAGCAACAGATAACAACGGTGTACAGTCTCTAAGAAATAAAGGACATCAAAACATGCATAAAATAACATGAAAATATATACGAGATAACATAGTATCAAACATGCATGCATGTCAACCAAATGCAGCAACCATAGCTCATATAAATGCAACAAACACAAGAAAATGCATAAATGTAATAGATGCACATGATACAATGACATGTGCTACCCCTAATGCTAGTCAAGCCACCAACACATCACATCTGTGTGCCCGAGTGGGTAAGGCTGTGACAATTGTACGCACTCCAACGAATACCACTGATAGATGTGGTTGAGTGGCCAGAATGTTGGGGAGACAACTACTCCAAAACCTCGAGATAAAGGGGGTGTTAGGATGTATACTAAAAGTCTAGCTTTTGTATGAACATCTACATTTTGGAATGAGAATCACATGATCATTGTTTGCATTTTATATTTATTATATGTGTGCATATTGTCTAATACTTTACATTATAGATAACATGGTGTGTGATATCATAGAGAAGATCATGTTATCAGTCCCTTATAGAGTATAAGTAGAGGCTCACAACCTAAATGGTTTTGGATAAATCATTGGCATGGCTGTAGTGTAATTTGTTATTGGTTTATCTTGACCATAGAATTGCACTAGTACACTTTGTGTGTATTGAGTAGGACCGATATAGAGATGATTCAATTTATATTAACTATATAATTGAATCAGACCTCAGATATTATAGAGTGCATGCTCTTAATCCTGATATAATAACGGACACATGTACTTAATATCTATTTCTTTGATTTACCAGTGGGCAAGATTTATTTATTAAGTCGTAGGCCCGGTAAATTGAGAAATAATATTATTTACATGGTGTGCCGTTGATTATAAAAGGAAATCGTGTCCTGGTGAGTTAGGTTGATGATGCCCCCTTGAGGAGCTCATAAAGCTCATCATGTTAATGTTGATGCAGTCTTGCCCTGATTGTTGTTTTGGTGTTGACATCGATTTTAGTTTAGGTGGATGATCATTGATTATGATTAAGTCCTGATCGGGGATCAGGCATGACATTGATTATGATTAAGTCTTGATTGGGGATCAGGCATGACATGGATTATGATTAAGTCCTGATCGGGGATCAGGCATGGTATGAAAAATCCTAGTTTGGAGGGCTAGGTGTTGGAAAATCCTAACCTGGAGGGTTAGGTGTGAAAAATCCTAGCTTGGAGGGCTAGGTGTTGGAAAGTCCTAATTCGGAAGGGTTGGGTGAAAAGTCCTAGCTTGGAGGGCTAGGTGAAAAGTCCTAACTTCGAGGGTTAGGTGCAAATTCCCATCCTGGAGAATTAGGTGAAAAAGTCCTGGCTTAGAGGGTCAGGTGCCTAGCTTGGAGGGCTAGGTTGGATGATGTTCTAACTCAGAAGGGTTGGGTGAAAAGTCCTAGCTTGGAGGGCTAGGTGAAAAGTCCTAGCTTGGAGGGCTAGGTGAAAAGTCCTAACTTGGAGGGTTAGGTGCAAATTCCCAACTTGGAGAGTTAGATGGAAAAATCCTTAGCTTGGAGGGCTAAGGTGGATGAATTCCTAGCTTGGAGGGCTAGGGTTGAGTCTCTGGATCGGTCTGGTGACTGATCAGGGACATTGGCACGCTGCTCCTTAGTGGATCGGTCTGGTGACCGATCCAGCTATGTCTGATCGGACTGGTGACCGATCAGGGAGCGCACAGTGAGATTGGGAATCTACTGTGTGGCTCCTGATCGGACCGGTGACCGATCAGGGAGCAGGCTGCTTCCTTGCTGCCCTGCTCCTGATCGGTCTGGTGACCGATCAGGGAGCAGATGGTGAGTGAGTTCCCTTGCTAATCAAAGTCCTGGATCGGTCCGGTGACCGATCAGGGATCTTGGATTTGATTAAAAAATCACTGTTCATCTGCCCTGATCGGTCTGGGTGACCGATCAGGCTTCATTCTGATCGGTCTGGTGACCGATCAGGCTTCATTCTGATCGGTCTGGTGACCGATCAGGCTTCACTCTGATCGGTCTGGTGACCGATCAGGCGTGTATAGCTGCGAGAGCTGGGAATCCCAGGGAAGCAGTGGATCGGTCTGGTGACCGACCCACACACCCTGGATCGGTCCGGTGACCGATCACTTTAATTCAAATTGCACTGTCAGACGTGGTCAGAGCGTCTGATCGTATCCGATTCACTGATGTTTGCTTCTGATATTTGATTTACTGTATGATTTGCTGCTCTAACAGTCTGATTAAGCTGCAGGTGACAGGGGAGGATTCAAACACTCAAGGAGAGGTCAACAGAGGCTTTCCTTGGAGCATGTTTGTCCGATTCTTCATTTCAGGTTGCAACGGCCTAGCTGCATACTGGAGTCAGGACTGGGGCTTGGCTGAGGGGATCTCAGGAAGACCAGAGAGGGCTCAGTGGTAGCTGGCGTTGGCAGCAAGGTAGCTGGAGGCTACGGAGGATACTGTCACCTGATGCTGAGTGGAGAAACAAAAGGGCGGAAATTGACTTCGTGGAAGCAAGGGTTCTGAAACATGTGTTCTTGCTGCGCCTAGTGTTCTCCATAATCTGCTTGCTGCGTTCTTGAAGCTGTCATCACTTTGAGCAAGTGATCGAGAAGCAACCAATCTCTACTTGAGCGCTTGAAGGAGAGAACAAACTCGAAAAAAAAAGGTGGAAGAAAAAAAATAAAATATATATATATTTTGCATGCAAATTTTAACCGGTTGATACTGTTTGAAATGTTAAAAAAAAAAAAAATTTTTGCATGTTGTTTTTTTTTCTTTTATTAAATTAATTAGCTGTGTGCTTTAATTAATTGCTTGGTTGTATTTGTATTAAAATTTAGCTATTGGTTATTGGAACTAGATCAAAATTTGATTAAATGAATTGGATATTAGTTAGAATTAATTAAATCCGATTAAGTTGGTTCATTTCAACTGGAATTTAAATTATTAGTTAATTTAATCAGACCAACTTGAACCAACTATGTTTATGTCTAGTTCGAACCATTATTTGGTTTAACTAGACCAAATTGATCCAATAAAATCATGATCTAGTTCAAACCACTAGTTAATTTAATAAGATCAGTTTAATACAAACCAGAACCGATTTGTTTGGTTCGAATTGACTTTGAATTAAGTGAGCTAACGACTAAGATAAGTCATCCTTGTCCGATTAGATTAGTTCTATGAGGATGATGGACCCAGACTAAGGATTCGATTTTCTAATCGATCAGCCTAATATGTTAGTCAATAAAGCACCCAAATAAAGAAAATTTGTTTTTCTTATCTGTTTATGACTCTGTGGGTCTATGCATAATTGTGAATTGAATTAAACCAGTTTTGTTACTGGTTTGTCGGTTTTGTACTGACATTGTATTTCAATTCCAGATGCCGAGATTTATTACCACGATGACTCGTCGAGATGTGCGACGAAATCAGTTGAGGGAACAGATAGAGGAGATTGACTACCGCCCAAATTTTGGCATCCAAGGGCATATGGGAAGGCTTGATCGACTGTTTTGGAAACTCGAGCAGGAAGAGTTTCCAGTCCTAGATAACTACCGAATCGGGGCATTGATTCGTTCATTGCCGAGGCGTGGTCGAATAGCTGCAAAATGTATCTGGGGATGCTTTGAGGGGCGTATCTCATATACCGAGCTATGTACAGAACTACTTCGCCTAAATTTTTCGGAAGAAGATCTGGAAGAATCTGAGGACGAACTAGAAATGAATCCAGAAATGAATCCAATTGTGGAAATCGAGGAGGATCCGGAGGAATTCGAGATGGATCCAATTGAGGAAATCGAGGAGGATCCCATAGAATCTGTGGAGGATCATGAAGTTGATAACCTACCTCTCATCAAGTCTGGGATGAAAGGGATAGTATTTACCACTGCACTAGTGTTTGTCCTAGTGGGAGTAGTACTAACTTATCTAGTTTATTAGAGTTTGTCTTGGTTACTGTTGTTATGTACAAACAGTATTTGCTCAGTTAGTTTTTTTTAGTCATGTAGTAGTAACTGTCGTTTTGTACGAACAGTTTTTCAAAAGGTTATGTTATGTGTTAACAAAACTTCTTAATGATTAGTTCATTTCATTTGAATGATAAGTTCATTTATGATTAGTTCATAAGATGGGATGTATGTAAAATAACTAATTAATGTTTATTAGATTGGATATACGGAGGATGAGTGGGAACGTAGTTACCACTTGATTTTGTAAACCAACTCTAATTTACAATGAGTTAGTTATTAATTACATACATATGAGTTACACTGAATAACTAAATAATACGTTTATTTATGTTAGATCATGGCAACAAAGAATATTATAGCTGAACTGAACAAAGGAGAGAAACTAAATGGGGACAACTACAAAATATGGCACCTCAAGATACAGTATGTACTTGAGGAACAAGAAGTTCTAGAAGCTGTAAATCAGTTTATGGTAGAACCTGTAGACGGTGCTACCGCCCAGCATAAGCGTGATCTTGATGCCTACAAGACATGGAAGAAAAAGGACTCCACAGCAAAGGGCATTTTGATTAGTTCAATGGTTGATGACCTAGTGTATGAGTATGAGCCATTGCCTTCAGCTCATGCTGTCTGGGTTGTCCTGAGAAATAAATATAGTGGAGTTAGCGTAAGTAAGCTTCGCCAGCTGACAATCAAATTTGACAGCTTCAAGAAACGCCCGAATGTCACCATGACCCAACATCTTAGGGAAATGGGAAATATGATTCGAGAGCTAAAAACTGCCGGTCATGAGTTGACAGATGAACAACAGGTTCAGGCAGTTATCCGTTCCCTTCCTGATTCTTGGGAATCAATGAAGCAAAATCTTACTCACAGTGAAAGCATTAAAACTTTCATTGATGTCTCACGCCATGTTGAACTGGAGGCGGAGAGAGTAGAATCTGCAAGGATATCTGGACAAGCTTTCGTAGCTGAAGGATCTAGACCCAAGAATAAGAAGATATGGTTCAAGAAAGGAAAGGGAAAGGGAAAAGGAAAAGAAGCTGCTGCTGGGCAAGGCCCGATCAAGAAGGAGTTTAAAGGAAAGAAGTATGGAAAGAAACCTAAAAGCAAGCTGACTTGCTATAACTGTGGCAAGAAGGGCCACTTCGCTCGAGATTGTACCGAGCCGAAAAAGATTCAGGAGCAACGAACCACGTAGCTCGTGATCGAGCTACATACATGGAGTACCGTCGGGTACCAGCTGGTAACAAATGGATATATGTAGGAAACAATGCAAGAATTGAAGTCAAAGGCATTGACACTTGCAAGCTCAACCTTCGTGGTGGACAAACGTTGTTTCTACATGATGTCCTTTATGCTCCTGATATTCGACGGAATTTGGTTTCCGTTACTTGTCTTCTTGATTTGGGCTATTGTATAAACTTTTACAGTCGTTGTGTGGAACTTCGAATTAACTCTGTGTTAATTGGGTGTGGTTATGTAATGAATGGTTTCATGGTTCTTGATGTGGAACATGATATTAATTGTGGAATTAATAGTTGTTTTTCAAACATTGCTCTTGCTAGTGATGCTGATATCAATAAGGAAATTTGGCATGCTAGACTAGGACATATAGGACAAGAAAGAATGAATCGATTAGCTAAGGAGGGTCTATTAGGCTCTCATGCTAAGATTAACTTGTTAGTATGTGAGCATTGTCTTGCTGGAAAAGCAACGAGGAAACCATTTGGCAAGGCTATTAGAGCTGAGTCACCATTGCAATTAATTCATTCGGATATTTGTGGTCCGATGAATGTGAAGGCTAAACATGGAGCTTCCTATTTCATTACATTCATTGATGACTTCACACGTTTTGGTCATGTGTATTTGATCTCTCATAAATATGAAGCATTGGATTGCTTCAAACGTTATTTAAATGAAGTTGAGAATCAAATGGAACGTAAGGTTAAAACTTTACGCACTGACCGTGGAGGTGAATACTTGTCTGATCAGTTCAAGACAACTTGTAATGACCGAGGGATTATTAGACAGCTAACTATCCCTGGAACTCCACAGCAAAATGGGGTTGCTGAAAGAAGAAATAGAACTCTTCTAGATATGGTTAGGTCTATGATGGCTCAAGCTAATTTGTCAATTTCCTATTGGGGAGATGCATTATTAGCTGCGACCTACATACTTAACCGAGTACCTTCCAAGTCTGTTCCATCTACTCCATATGAACGTTGGACAGGCAGAAAACCAGATTTGAGTAATCTGAGACCCTGGGGGTCAGCTGCCTATGTTCATGATAAGACTCACAAATATGGAAAACTAGGACCAAGAGGTAAAAAGTGTATCTTTATAAGGTATTCTGATACTTCTAAGGGTTATGTTTTCATTGGTGAGCAGCAAGATGGAACCGTCTCTGAAATTGAGTCAAGAGATGCCACTTTTCTCGAAACTGAATTCCCAACAAGAGGTGAAATTGATAAGTCGATTCCTTTATTTGCAATAGAGGAAGAGGATAATGTTCCTTTATCAACAACTCAGGTATCACAAGAGATACCTGAATCTAGTCAACCCAGTGGGAGTGATTTGCCAATGAATGAATTAGTTTCAGCTCCTCAACAGTCCGACTTACGAAGGAGTAGTCGTAAGATTATTCCTCGGAGAAGGTTTGACATTGAGAATGAGGCATTGGCTTCTCCCATATCTATTATGTCAAATTGTGATGAAAGCCACGATTTGATTTCTATCACAAACTGTATGTCATTTTCAGCTATTAGCATATCATCAACATATAATGACAATATGACAATCTTTCCTTTATCCTCCTTGAGGTATACACAATGATCCTCATTGATCATTTCGAATCACATTTTGTGGTGATCAAAATGGTGCAGTTGCAAACTCGAAGAAATCACGAGTCCATAAGGCAAGTAAACACATAGAGCGCAAGTACCACCCTGGTAAGGAATAGCTATTGTTGCCTAGATTACATCAGAGAATGACCTAGGGAGATCTTATCACTAAGGCCTTAGTAGCGAGAGCTTTTAGGCAGGTGAAGGGTCTAGGGGTCAGATGTATGTCATTTTGATAACAGCAAAGTCTTTAAGTATAAGTGGGAGATTGTTAGGATGTATACTAAAAGCTTTTCTTTTGGTTAAAATACATTTACATTTTAAAAGAGAATCGTAAAATCACACGGTGCATATTTATATTAGTATGTGCACAACATATCTCATACTTGGCATTGTAGATAACATGGTGTGTGGTGTCACACAGTAGATTATGTTATCAAGTTCCTTGCAGAAGTATAAGAAAGAGGCTCACAACCGAGATGGAATTGGACAAACCATCGGGATGGTTGTAGTGTAATTAGGTGTGGTATGTCTTAACCATAGAATTATACTAGTGCACATTGTGTGCATTGAGTAGGACCAAAAAAGGGGTCATCCAATTTTGTACTAACTTCATAAATTGGATTAGACCTCGGATTATATTATGGTGTACGATCTCTAAATTCTGAAATAATAATAGGCACGTGTAGTTAATTAATTATTACTTTGATTTACCAATGGGCGAGATCTATTCTGATAGATCGATAGGCCCGGTAAGTTGGGTAATAATTTTATCTGCATGATGTGCCGTTAATTATTGACGGAATTCGTGTCCTAGTGAGTCAGGATGATGATGCCCCCTTGGTGAGCTCAAAAGGATCGTCATGTCAAATCTTGCAAGTGAACTATGGTCCAACCTGATGAAAAGGTTGAGTGGTACTAATCAAGGATCAAGAGGATAATTAATTTAATTGTCAGTAATTTAAATTAATTATCGGGCATTCGATATCTTAAACACGGGGAGATGGACGACTCATAATAGGTGGAGCCCATATGAAAATATGGGGGTTGGTGAGGAAGTTCAATGGGATCTTTTAGTGGAATGAATCTCCATTAATGGATCGGGTTTGGATCTATTAGCGGGCCAAGAACCAACTCCTCCTCATGGTCCCTACCTTAGCCCTATAAATACCCTATGGGAGTCATGATACAAGGCTAATAATTAATCTATAATTAATTGGAAATTATTCCAATTATTGAAACCCCAAAAAACCTCTTCCCTCTCCTCTCGTCCTTCTCTCTCACCTAGGGCATCGGCGGGTGGTGGAAGAAGAGATTCTCTTCTTCTTCCTGGATCTTCTTCTCATCTCCTGGGTTGCCGTTGATCACAGAGCAAGGGAGGAGTTGTCTTCATCCTTTGGTGGCGCACGGCGAGGACAAAAGATGCAAGGCTCGCCGGCGCAAGGAGAGGGTTGGTGCCGGCGGTGGAGGTGAAGAAAACCTCTCTTCTTCTCATCTTCCACATTCTCTACTGCGGACGTTCATAGGACAAGGAGGAGCTCCCTTCTCCTTTGTGGCCATGAAAGTAGGGGAGGAGGAAGGGTGGTGTGCCAGCGGAAGCTTCCTCTTCCTTTTGGTGTTTGTCGTCGGAAAAATGTGAGGTGGGAGGAGTTTTTCTTCCTTGCGGGATTGCTACCATGAGATAGGAAGAAGAAGAGGAGGTTGGCTCGGGCGGAGTGTTGGGTATGACTTGGCGGGATTCCTTAGCGAAGACTTGGTCATCCTTGAGAGACCTCTCCATGTCTACGGATTAAAAATTAATCCGAATGAAGACCCGTCTCCCAACGACCATCTCGTGTCGTATCGAACGATCCAAATTATAACTCGGCCAATCACAAAGATTATGCCTTGTAATTTGCTTGACCGTTCGACCGTGAAAAGGGCGATGAGTGGATCATCGGCTTTTGTGTTTATGGTCGGGGTCCAATTATTTAATTATTGACTATGATACAAAATCAAAACAATTAAATAATTAACATGAAATGGCAAGGCAAACAAAAACATGGCACATAATGACATAAGGGAGCTTGGGAAGGAATTATACCTTTCCGATCACCTCGCGGCCTTCTACCTTACGTCCCTACCTTCCCTGACGTCATGTGGGTGACGTTTTACTGGGAACCGAGATCACCAAGGAGACCAATCAATCGCGCTTTCTTCTTCCCTCCTAGCCAAACCAAACCCTACACTAGGGTTATCACCGCCGGCTCCTTTGCTTCCCTCTCCCTTGCGCCGCCGGCCTACCACAGCCACCAAGGCCCCGCCGGCCAACTACTGACCTCGAGAAGGAAGTGAAGAAGAAGGTGAAAGGAAGGAAGAGCTTCCTTTTGTTAGTGATATGAGAGAAGTGTCCTAAGGCAATCGCCTTATGATTGTAAAACATTTATATTAATAAATGATAATTCACTATTTGAGTATACATACTTGTGTATTTGATTGAGATCTTAAACTCATCTACTGAATGTCCGCAATACAACTCACAGCATAAGAGAATTTGTGATGAGATCACAACTAGTGATTATCTCTAAATGCGCAAATGTGAAGTATTGAAAATATCCCTAGTCGATGAATTGATAAAAACGGACACTATCAATTCTGTTGAGACTAGCATGGGTTATTCTCTAATCAGCTGATTCTCACTGGCTGGTGACATTGGGATGTCCGGAGATAAACATGGATGCTAGTTAAGGGAACTAGTTCATTGGAGTGACTAGCTGTAAGACTTCATATGGGAATCTACATGTAGATATGTCAATGAAGATCTTACTGCGGCTTAAGTGCGATGTTCCTTTGACTTGCGGTGTTCAAGTCATCTTGGTCATGGAGACTTATACTTTGACATCTTAAGCAAGCATCTCCAAGGAGGTGTGGACCCAGGATGATCGGGTATAAGCCGAAGTGCCCGAAGATGTTTGAACAGCCTACAAAGGATTCACCACTCCTTGCGAGGAGATGTATACCCAGGCCTATCGTCGGATTGTTACTCAAAGCCTCTGGCCAGAGCATATCATGTTTAGAGTGAGAGTCTCTAAAATACATGAGAGTAATTAGAAATCCAAAGGACGAGTAAGACATTACTTGGGCTAGGCGTGACGTAGTCAGCCTAGTGGGGACTGACACCATTGACCGTGTCCTGAACCAAGTGGGTATAAGGTGGTGAAGGGAATGTGGCACGATTCATTAGAGCTGCTGAAGGGTTTCAGAATAATTTCTTCTGAGGTCAAACCGTTGATCTTTCGATTAATTGGGGATCATGATGTACTACTAGGTGCCACTCATGATCGTTCTATAATTAGTTAATTATAGACGGCCAACATAAATCGAAAGCCTATTTAGTCACACGCACTACGAGTAATCCGAGGGATTTAAAACGAGTTGAAAATTGAATTTTCCGATCAAGAGAAATAAGTCGAATCTGAGTTAGTCAGAGGCGCAATGGAAGCTAAAAATGGCTAAGTCTTTTGAAGGCTTTTCGGGCGAATTAAATGAGTTTGATTCGCGGCGGTTTGGGTTGGGTTTGGCCGACCAAAGAGGGTGTTAACCCCTCTTTGGTGGCCGGCCAAATAAAAGGAGAAAACCAATTTAATTGGTTTAATTAATAAAATAAATATAGCGCGATTTATTTTATAAATTATGGATAAATAAATTTGTATAAAGAAATTTATATAAATAAAATTTATAGAAATTTATTCTTTTATGGAAGATTAAAATAATCCATGAGTTGGTTCATTTTAATTTTATAAAATCAATTATGAATTGATTTATCCATAATAAGAAAGTTTATAAATTTCTTATAAAATTTATTCCATAATTTAAAGAGAAGAAGAATTAGTTTTTATTATAAATTAGTTTATAATAAAGACTTGGTTTAAACGGAATTAATTCATAAGAATTTATAGGATAAATTTCTTATGATAAATAATTAGTTTTATTATAAAGTTAGTTATAATAAAATTCATAAGAGAATTTATAGGATAAATCTCTTATGATAACTAATTTGTTTTATTATAAATTGTTTATAATAAGACTAGGCTTAAAAAGAATAAGCAATAAGAAAATTTATAAGATAAATTTCTTATAACTAATTCTGTTAATTCGGTTTAGAGGGAGACTTAGCAAAGGAGTTGCTACTATATAAATGAACCAAAGGCTAGCCCTTATTCCTAACGAAAATAATTAAGAGATTAATTATTCTCTCCCTCTCTCTCTTAATCCCTCCTCTCCTCCTCCTCCTTCTCTTCCCTTAGGGCCGGCGCCCACCCTAGCTCCCCTAGGGCCGGCGCCCAACCTACATCCAAGGTGGTGGAGGCCGTGAGCTTCAAGAAGAAGAAGGAGAACCCGAACACGAAGAAGAAGAAGCGGATAGCGATTCCTCTCTTCCCGGAATTCGATTCCGTTACTTCGTTGGTTAGTTTTTCATTATTTTCTCTTATTCTTCTAGTTGTGCCTTCCGAGAATCTAGTAGTTCTCGTCGGCACTAAACTCGTGACTTTGCGAAGTCATCCCGAAGAGAACTCGGCGTGGACGCGAATAAAGGCGAAGCTTCCAAGGGACGCTACGGTTGGATCTCGTCCCTTTCTTCAAGTTACGCGAGGTATAAAAGTAAATTAGTTTACTTTTCCGCAAACTTTTATTTTATGATTATGTCGATACACTATAAGGTTGCATGCTAGATACGAAGTTAAAATAATTTAGGAAATTATTTTATGCAAACTCTTCCGCTGCACGTAAAAATTTAAAATTTTACGAACTCGTATCCTTGTCGACATGCACCCGGTCCCAACACCTTTCACACCCAACACAAGCCAAGAACCCCTCTCCTCCAATCCTTGCAGCGCCGCCGGCCAAGCGCCTTGCACCACCTCCTACCAACCACCAGAGCTCCTTCCCTCACCGACACACACCACAATAGGGAGAAGACCCTCCTCCCTTTGTCTAGTGATCGCTGATGTCGGTATGGCTGAGGGAAGAAGAAGAGAAGAGATGGTGAACCCACTTCTCTTTGTCGTGACCTAGGAGAGAGAAAAGGAAGAGAAGAGAGAAAGCTTGGGGTTGGATTGATTAGCCTTGGTTTCTTGATCTCATAGGATATTTATATGGCTAAAGTAGGGACCAAGAGGAGGAGTTGGATCGTGGCCCACCAATGGGTCTAATCCCGATTCATTAATTAAGATCCATTCCACTAAAGGATCTTAATTAAACTTCCTCACCAACCCCCATATTTTTATATGGGTTCCACATATTACGAGGCATCCATCCCTCATGATTAAGATATCGAACACCCATTAATTAATTTAAATTACTGACAATTCAAATTAATTAACTTCTGGGTCCTTGACTAGTACCACTCAACCTTATCATCATGCTGGATCAAATCCACCTGCAGGGTTTAGCATGATGAACCTATTGAGCTCGTCAAGGGGGCATCATCATCCCAACTCACCAGGACACGGATTTCGTCAATAATCAAAATCACATCATATTATTAATATTATCACCAACTTATCAGGTCTATCGATCTAACAGAATAAATCTCGCACATTGGTAAATCAAAGAAATAATAATTAATAATATATGCCCGTTATTATATTGGGATTAAGGGATCGTACTCCATAATAAAGTCTGAGGTCCTATCCAATTATTAAGTCAGTACAAATTGGATAACCTCGAGTTTTGGTCCTGCTCAATGTACTTAAAGTACACTAGTGTAATTTTATGGTCAAGACCAATCATACCTAATTACACTATAACCATCCCGATGGTTTGTCCAATTCCATCTTGATTATGAACCTCTACTTATACTAGGCACGGAACTGATAACATGATCTTCCGTGTGACATCACACACCATGTTATCTACAATGCAAAGTAATGGACTTTATGTTAGGTTTGACTTGGCGGGTTTTCTTAGCGAATACTCGGTCGATCCGAGAGACCTCTCCAAGTCTACGGATTAAAAATTAATCAGAATGGAGACCCGTCTCTCATCGACCGTCTCGTGCCATATCGAACGATCCAAATCACAACTTTGCCAATTACCAAAATCGGTCTTGTGATTTGCTTGACCGTTCGACCGCGGAAAAGGCGACAAGTTAATCGTCGGCTTTTGTGTTTATGGTCGGGGTCCAGTTAGTGAATTAGTGGCTATGATACAAAATCAAATTAATAAACTAACACACATAAAATGACGAGACGAATGAATAAGACACAAAATAAACAAAAGAGCCAGGATGAATTATACCTTCCATTATCTTATGATCTTCTACTGTATGACCTATTCTATTTTTGGACGTTGTATGGACGACGATCCTTGAAAAAACAAAGTCACCAAAATCTTCAACCTTCTCTTGCAAATTGCCGAATTGTAATTCTTCATGCAAATTGCCGAATTGCATGACAAAATCTGAATTGTTTCATTGCATGCAAAATCCATTGCATGCAAAATCCGAATTGCACAGTTGCAATTCTTTGCATGCAATTGCAATGCAAAAACAATTCTTTGTCTGCAATCGAATTGCAAAATTACAATTCTTTGCATGCGCAGAAGATTGCAATTCCAATTGCCGTTTGGAATTCCTCGAAGCCGAATTAATTCCTTCTGATGGAATCTGAATTGCAAGGGCGATGCAGTTCCTTGCATGGAGACGACGCAACGTTGCATGGAAGGCCACGGCGATTCCCACTTGAGCTGCGACGGCAAGGAGGAGAGAGAAAGAAAAAAAAAATCAAGACTTAATTAGGTTTTCTCTTGATGACTAATTGGATAACCTCGGATTTTGGTCCTACTCAATGTACTCAAAGCACACTAGTATAATTCTATGGTCAAGACCAACCACACCTAATTACACTACAACCATTCCGATGGTTTGTCCAATTCCATCTCGGTTGTGAGCCTCTATTTATACTAAGCAAAGAACTGATAGCATGATCTTCCGTGTGACGCCACACACCATGTTATCTACAATGCAAAGTAATTGGACTTCATGCATGTACTAATATAAATAGGAACCTAGTATAGTTGTGATTCTTTTTTCAAAATGAAAATGTTCATATAAAGAAATTCATGTCTTTTAGTATACACATCTTACAATCTCCCACTTATAGTTAAAGACATTGTTGTTCTCAAAATGTCATACATCTGACTCCCTGATCCTCCATATGCCAAAAGCTCTCGCTATCAAGGCCTCAGTGAAAAGATCTCCCAGGTTGTCCCCTGATGTAATCTAGGCAACAACAGCTTTTCCTCTCTTGGGTGGTACTTGCGCTCTATGTGTTTACTCGCCTTATGGGCTCGTGATTTCTTCGTGTTTGCAACTGCACCATTTGTTTATCACATCAAAATGTGATAGCTTTGAGCAAATCAGGAATCACATCGAAGTCCATCTTGAGGTTCTTGAACCATGTTGCTTTCCTAGCTGCCTCAGAGACTGCCATCCATTTAGCTTTCATGGTGAAGTCCATCACGCAGTCGCAGCGCGACACTACTCCAACCTATAGTTCCACCTCCTAAAGTAAACATAAACCCCCGAGAAATACTTATGTTTGCCCCTATCTGACTGGAAGTCTGTATTTGTATAACCCATAGGGAATTGGTCTGCCCGGTAAACCAGCTTATAATACTTAGTCCTTTTAAGGCACTAATATAAGCTTTTGCCGCAATTCAATTTTCTTGACCTGGGTTACTCTAATATCTACTAGCCATGCCCACGACAAAGAAGATATCCGCTCTCGTTTTTAGCATACATGAGGCTTCCTATAGCCGATGCTAAAGGAACCACCATTACCTACTCTATCTCCATTGATAATCTAAACATATCTCCTTAGATAGAGTAGCTCCATAGCTGAAAAGTTCAAAACTTTTCTTGGAGGTTTCCATGCTAAAACGAGTTAAGACATTGTCTCTATATGAAGCTTGGGATAAGCACAACATCCTTCTCTGGTGATCCCTTAGAACTTCGATTGCCAAGGATGTGTCATGCTTCTCCTAAGTCCTTCATATCAATTGTTTGGACGACCATGCCCTTACATCTGATAATAATTTGTTATTGTTGCCAACTAACAAAATATTATCTATGTATAGTACAAGAATACCACTATATTTCCGTCACACTTTTTACATACACAAATCTTATCCGTCCTTTAACAAATCCATATGACCGGATTTATCTCTTCAAAGAGGATGTTCCTTGTCATAGGTCCAGGGATCTTGATTCGTGGTTGCCAGGGACCGAGTCCGAAGACTCTCCCAAGAACATGAATCCTTTAGGTTGACTAACAACCCTCCTGAAGGATCGTGTAAGGCGTGCAGGGGGGGGGTGAATGGACTTTATGTTTCTTTGATCTCTACAGAATTGTTAGCGGAGCATAAATAATATGCAAAGGAAATCAAAACAATGCTAACAAAAATATTTTTACTTGGTATCCACCCAGATGGATGACTAATCCAAGGATCCACACCGTGAGCACCACTTTCACTATGAAAATTCTCCTTGAGGTGAAAAAACCTTTACAGTCGATCTTCCTCTTTACAGAATAGAGAAGTATGAAAGAGAAAGTATGAAAAGCTCTTCAGACGAGCAGCACTTCGACGTTGTACGGAACCGTACCGTGCACGTGTAAAAAGGTGCTCATTTTATAAGTGAACAAGACAGACTCGCAGTCTGTCCAGCCCCGCACCAGTCGACTGCCCCAGGGGCAGTCGACTGGTCTAGTATTAATTGCTAGCCAACGACTAGTTTTTAGGGTATATCAGTCGACTGCCCAAATGCCAGTCAACTGGTCTGAGGCCGCAAACTTTCTGTGGGTTTTGGCAGTCGACTGCCCCAAGGCCAGTCGACTGCCCAGCCTCACAGCTTAGCTCCAGCCACTCCGGACTTTCTCCTTCGTGTATGCCTTCAGGTCTGCTCCCTTGGCTCGCCCCTTGAAGTCTTCTTCCTCTGGCTATCGTCCCTCGGATGCACACGCAAGCCTTCCCTTGGTTTGCCTCCATGCCACCCTTCACGTGTGCCCTTGAAGTTCACTTCCCGACTTGCCCTTGGAGCTCTCCTCCCTCGGCTCTCGTCCCTCGGATATGTCCACCAAGTGTGATTCTCCAAGTCCTGCAAACTCAATCACACATATCAAATACAACATAACACTCTAACCTTAAACATATTTACACACACACATCAAAACCATGATCTTCCAATCATTTAAGGGTCGATTGCCTCAACAATCTCCCCCTTTTTGATGTGTGGCAATATGTTTAAGTTAGAGATAAATAACAGCCATAATAACAATAGTAACAGATAGAAATTGAAAAAGTATGAGACATAGTAACCCTAAGAGGTACCCTCCCCCTTAACCTATGTCTTCTCCCCGTATTCAATTCTAATCATAATCCAGGTTAAGTTCCACTTAACAGTCAACAACCTTAAAAATATAAGACATATCAGAACCTAAGAAGTAACCTCTCCCTTAATCCATGTCTTCTACCCATTTTTAATCATTCAAGGTTTAAGTGAGAAGGAAAACCTTAAACCATCAATTTCAGGTTAAAATTCTATCTTAAACCACTCATTCTCCCCCTTTGACACCATCAAAATGATTGGCTCAAGCAACCCAACCCTATGGCATCAAATGTGAGAATAATGGATTTCAGAAACTTTTAATAGTAGCTGAAAATAGCCGTGCCAGTCGACTGCCCATAGGGCAGTCGATTGATACGCTATCAGTCTGAATTTTCAGCCTTTCTATCGAATTTCAGAAACTTCCAGAAAATTCCAAAAATTGTAAAATTTTGCATACATGTTTGAAATGTTATACTCTATCAGGGAAAAAGATTAGTCCATATAAAATTTCAAACATATATGACTTTTGATAAAAATCCAAAAATTTTGAAAACTACTACATTTTGTATCAAATTTTGAATCCAATTTTGCAATCCTATGACTTTTAAAAGCATGGCAAAGTATATAAGCCATAAAATTGTTTTCAAATGTTTAAAATGTCTAGCTATGATCTTTGGGCAAAGTGTCCATTGATTAAACACTTGTATTCCCCATAGTTGGTCTAGTTTTGATATTTTGATACTTTTAATGGTTCAAAAATGTGCCACAAGCACAAGTGAGCCAAATGTATCACCTAATGGACCAAGCACCCTTTTTCAAATCTAATATTGCCAAGTTCATCCTATACTTCCACAAAATATATTCCAAGGCCTCTTCTTAAGGATGTAAACTCTGTTGGTGCAGAAAGCACCTAAGTCAAAACCTGTGTTTTGATAATGGCAACAGGGTTCAGAAGTTAAGGAATAATGTTTATCTAACTTGTTACTCAAGTGTGCAGGCAAAAGCCCTAGCGAAGGACTGCTAGGCACCTGGCGAAGGAATGCCAGGATACAAAGCCCTAGCGAAGGACTACTAGGCACCTGGCGAAGGAATGCCAGGATACAAAGACCTAGCGAAGGGCAGCTAGGCACCAAGCGAAGGGCAGCTTGGTAATGAAGACCTGGCAAAGGACAGCTAGGCACCTGGCGAAGGACTGCTAGGCAAAAGTCTAACCAGAGGAGCCGGTTGGCATCAGGTACATTCTCCCGAGAGGAGTAGGTGAGGACGCGTTCCCGACGAGGGAACAGTAGGCGTCGGTTCGACCTAGGGCTCCATTTTGGAGACCCAAAGTCAGAACCAAGACAGCTAATGCTGTATAAACTAACATATTATTGCTTTATGTTGTTTTAGACTAACCCTGGATGCAGGACCAAATGAACGTGTGTCTGCAGCTCAGAAAGCCTCAAAGGAGTGAGGCAGCAGCTGACCAGGGCGCCCAGAGAGTCCCGGGCGCCCCCAAGGTGAATACAAAACACATAAGCAAAAGAAGTGCTTCGGAAGCGTATGGGTGGGGCGCCCCCGTGCTCCCGGGCGACCCTTATGCTCCCGGGCGCCCCGGCTGTTCCGGGCGCCCCCAGATCAAGCCAACGAAGCAAACCGCGAGAAGGCAACAGGATAAGAGCATGACCCAGTCAATCCGGGTGCCCCCAGCATCCCGGGCGCCCCAGTCAAGATCTGATCCCGAGATTGAAGGGATCAGAGCTGACTGAGTGCAACTCGGATCAACTGACACGTGGGGGGGCGTCCCCAGGGGCTATAAAAAGGCCCTCGACCCCAAGGCTTCAACAACTCAATTCGTTCAACGCATCCACGCTCTTCTGCTCCCGCGCTCTGCTCCAGAAACCTCCCGACTCGAGACACAAGCGCCGACGACGTCCCTCTGCTCCGAGAAACATTCCACATCAGACGTCGGTAACGAAGAGCCATTTTCTTTTTGTGTTTACTATACTGCAATTGTAACATCTATTTGTAAACCATTTTGCGCACATATAGAAATGCCCACAGCAAACGGTCAAAGACCGTGGGCCTTGGAGTAGGAGCTGACCGCGACTCTGAACCAAGTAAAAACTTGGTGTTTGCGTGTGTTTGTTTTAATTTCCGCTGCGTAATTTTTCTAAATCTTAAATCCGAACGTTTTACAATATTCACCCCTCCCTCTATCGAGTCTCTCGATCCAACAAGTGGTATCAGAGCCGGGAAGCTCAAATTTGATGCAACCACCAATTTGAGAATTTTTCAGATTTTTTTTAAAATCTTTTTAATATTTTTTTCCAAATTTTTTATTAATCGAGGTCGGTGCAACACCCCTCGACAAATATTCTTTTATCCCGCACTACTAATCCAAGACCAAAAGTCTTGGGATATTTCTCTCTCTTTTTCTTAAGTTTCAGATAAATGGCCATCCAAGAAGGCTTCAGGACTGCAAGACCACCTCTCTTCAGTGGGGAGGACTTCTCCTACTGGAAGAGCAGAATGGAGGTCCACCTAAAAACTCAGGTGGACATGTGGATAATCATCCAGTCCGGACTGGAGATTCCGAAAAATGCTGAAGGAGTACCTCAAGCCTACACGGAGTGGGACACTGCTCTGAAACGGAAAATTGAAGTTGATGCAAATGTAACGCCCGCCCCTTTACCGTTAAGGCGGCGCGTTAACTTTTTCCTTCTTAACTTATATTATTGCATATGATTCACAACATTGCAGCGGAAATAAAACATAAACATAATCATATGCAAAGGGAGAAGGAGAGTAAATATAAATCATGTAACATCTAATAGCATCCATACTTAAATAAACTCCAAATGAACTAGCAAGTATCATGCATAAAGTAGCAACATATGTCTTATTAGAAATAAGAACTAAGTCTATAGATGGCACTAAAGTGGATCGATCAGCCAAGTCACCACCACACACATTAGCCCTTCCCGCAGCTTCCCTTTCTTTAATAATTTCTATGTTGATCTGCAACATAAGCAAACAAACTATAAATATGAAACTTAGTAAGCTCTTTCCTACTCACTAAATCCATATGTTACATGCATTTGAGAGACATATAATATCTTATGCATAGCATAAAAATACATAAGGCATATAAACATATAAAGGCATATAAACACATAAACATATGCTTTGCAAAAACATTTAGGATGCTCTTTGGAAAACATAATAAGTAATACTTTAACATAAGCATACATCATCTTTCTTTGGGGTCCCCGGCTTTGTACCCATTCTTTCTTTTGCGCGCATACCCCTATGTAGGATGCGAGGTAGCTAATCCCGACCTACAGGGGTCTACATTCTAGGCTTACTATCTTTCAGCCTAGGGACAGCTTCGGTAGTCCAGAACCGTGGATCTTTTTCAAGACCCGGTACAAGCCATTCTTTAAAGTAAAATACATACATGCATTCTTTTCTTTTCTTTCTTTCTTTCATATAGAACATGCATTCCTTTCTTTCTTTCTTTCTTTCATATTGCATGTACTATAGACATTCAATCATTCACAATCATAAGCATACTTTCATATATAGGACATGCATTCTTTCTTTTTCTTTCTTTCTTTCATATTGCATGTACTATAGGCATTCAATCATTCATAAACATAGCATACTTTCATGGCATAATCATTAGCATAAATAGCAAGACATGGAAGGACCTTTCTTTTAACACATGTAAGTGAAGCAACCATCATGCTAGTTTCCTCAATACATCATACATATAACATGCTTGTCTTAATCAAGGCAATATGTTAGTTTAATCTTTCTTTTCTCATCTTAATACATGCTGGCCGAAACTTCATAGCAAGGATATCATAGCATAAAGTCATATAATCATGGAAATAAAAACATACTTACACATGGAATCATATTACAAGCACAAGGGTAGTCTAGGCTTCATTGAACACTAGTTTAGGTGCATGTTTTGTGCTTGAACTTATTTTTAACCTTATCCCAGTGTTTGTCCGAAATTCACAGTATGTATAACATGGTATAAAGGTTCATATAACATGTAAACAAAACATATTCTACCATTAAGGTCATATACAAGCATAAAGGTAGTCTAGGCTTCATTAAACACTAGTTTAGGGGCATGCTTTGTACTCGAGCCTATTCTTAACCCTTATTCTTGTAATTTGTCGAAACTTAGTAGGGATTTCATAGCATAATCATTCTCATAACATGGGAATAAAAGCATATTTTTCATAAGAATTCATTCACAAGTGCAAAAGTAGTTTGTACTTCACCAAACACTAGTCTAGGTGTATGATCTAGAGTTCTACTTGGATTATCATGCATATGGGTACATGTAACATTTTTCTAAACATCAATACATAGAATTAAGCATGAGTTTAGGCTCAAACAACTTAGATAAGGTACTGACCCTAAGGTATAAAATTATTTCCATCATGAAATAAAACACCCAATCACATGCATATCACTTGATTTAACCAACTTCATGAAGGTCTATAAAAATCTGTTTTAAGGCATAATTTAAGGTCCCTTGGAAATACAGAGGTCCCTTAGCATAGATTCCACAAAATTTCGTGGCCTAAAACATTTATATAGCAAGGAAACAATCATTAGAACAATAGCCTACTTCATGCATCAACATTTATCCATTTCATGAAATTCCAAGTCCTTTACATCATGGAGGGCATTCAAACACCATGTATCATCATATATTCATTACAAAAAGGTAGTAACAATTTTAAGAACTCTTCCTTTAAGTTTTTGGANGGGAGCTCCTGTACTTTTCGTCAAGAAGAAGGATGGGTCTATGCGTCTGTGCATAGACTACAGAGCTCTGAACAAGGTGACCATCAAGAACAAGTACCCCCTTCCTAGAATAGATGATTTATTTGATCAACTCAAAGGGGCTACAGTGTTCTCGAAGATAGACCTGCGTTCTGGGTATCATCAGCTAAAGGTTAAAGAAAGTGACATCCCCAGGACGGCCTTCAGGACAAGATACGGCCACTACGAATTTGTAGTAATGCCTTTTGGAGTAACCAATGCTCCAGCAGTCTTCATGGAGCTGATGAACCACATCTTCAGGGAGTATCTCGATAAATTCGTCATTGTATTTATTGATGATATTCTCATATACTCACAGACTCCAGAGGACCATGCTACACACTTAAGGATAGTGCTGCAGATCCTTCAGCAGGAGAAGCTCTATGCAAAATTCTCAAAGTGTGAGTTTTGGCTAGATCAGGTGACCTTCCTGGGTCACATTGTATCCAAAGAAGGCATTCAAGTTGATCCAGCCAAGATAGAAGCAGTCAGCAACTGGTGTAGACCCAAGAGTGCCAGTGAGATCAGAAGCTTCTTAGGCCTGGCAGGATATTACAGAAAATTTGTGGAGGACTTTTCCAGGATAGCCTCTCCACTCACAGCTTTGACCAGAAAGAACAAGAAGTTTGAATGGTCAGATAAATACGAGCACAGTTTTCTAGAGCTGAAGAAGAGATTGACCAGTGCTCCATCCTGACTGTTCCAGAGAGTGACAAGGCCTTTGACATCTATAGTGATGCATCCAAGATGGGCCTTGGAGCTGTCCTCATGCAAACGGTAAAGTGATAGCATATGCCTCCAGACAGCTCAAGGACTATGAGAAGAATTACCCTACCCACGACCTTGAGCTAGCAGCTGTGGTTTTTGCACTGAAGCTCTGGAGACATTACCTGTATGGAGTGCAGTGCAGAATCTTCACAGACCATCAGAGTTTGAAGTACTTCTTCACTCAGAAAGATCTGAATATGAGGCAGCGCAGGTGGCTAGAGTTGGTCAAAGATTATGACTGTGAAATCCTCTACCACCCAGGTAAAGCTAATAAAGTGGCAGATGCACTGAGCAGAAAATCCTGTGCGGCACTGATGTCCTTATCATCACTGTCTCTACCACTTCAGAAAGAAATAAAGAATTTTGGAGTCGAGGTAATAATCGGGCAACTTTCTGCATTGACTCTAGAGTCAACCCTGCTTATAGATATACAAGGAAAGCAAGATCAAGACCCAGAAATCCAGAAGATCAAGCAGGGGATCCAAGAGGCAGAAAATTCAGAGTTTCGAGTATCAGATAGTGGCATCCTCTATCTTGGAGACCGCCTTTGCGTCCCCAATGATGAGGAACTAAGAAAGAATATTTTAGAAGAAGCCCACAGTACCCCGTACTCTATGCATCCTGGTCTACCAAGATGTACCAAGATTTAAAGCAAAGGTTCTGGTGGTCTGGACTCAAGCGAGACGTGGCCAGATATATCAGTACCTGCTTGACCTGCCAGAGGGTCAAAGCCGAGCACCAGAGACCAGGAGGAGTTCTGCAGCCTCTTCCCATTCCAGAGTGGAAGTGGGAAGAAATATCCATGGACTTTATCACAGGTCTTCCAAGAACCACCCATGGACACGATGCAATTTGGGTGATAGTGGACAGATTGACCAAGTCTGCCCACTTCCTAGCCATCAAGTTATCGCATTCGGTAGAGCAATTAGCACAGCTGTACGTGAAAGAAGTAATCAGGCTTCACGGAGTCCCGAAGTCGATCGTTTCTGACAGAGATGGGCGATTCATCTCCCATTTTTGGAGGTGTGTTCAGGACGCCCTAGGCACCAAACTTCAGTTCAGCACAGCCTTCCATCCCCAGACAGATGGACAAACAGAGAGAGTAAATCAGATTTTAGAAGACATGCTCAGGGCTTGTGCGTTGGACTTTAAGGGTAGTTGGTGCAAATTTCTGTGCTTAGCTGAGTTTGCCTACAACAATAGCTATCAGGCCACCATCAGGATGGCGCCTTATGAGGCATTGTATGGCAGGAAATGTAGATCACCCATATGTTGGCAAGAAGCTGGTGAGAGGAAGGAGAGGGAGTCAGACTGAGCTTATAGATGAGACCACTCAGGCTATCCAGACGATCCGCCAGAGGATTGAGACTGCCCAGAGTAGACAGAAAAGTTATGCTGACACACGCCGTAGGCCACTTGAATTCCAAGTTGGAGATTCAGTATTTCTCAAGGTCGCTCCTATGAAGGGAGTGATGAGATTTGGTAAAAAGGGTAAGCTAAGTCCTCGCTACATAGGACCCTACAAGATCATAAGGAGGGTTGGTAAGGTAGCATATGAGTTGGACTTACCAGAGAATATGTCAGCTATCCATAGTACATTCCCATGTCTCCATCCTAAAGAAGTGTATTCACGACCCTAGCCAAGTGATTCAGCCTCAGTCAGTACATATCCAAGAAGATCTTAGTTATGAGAGCAGACCGACACAGATAGTGGACAAAGCAGTTAAATGATTAAGAAACAAAGAAGTGCCACTAGTGAAGGTCATCTGGCAGAATCAAAAGCATGAAGAGGCTACTTGGGAACGTGAGGACAGCATGAGAGAGAGATATCCAGAATTATTCTAAGTTCGAGGACGAACTTTTCATAAGGTACGGGGATTGTAGCGCCCCAAAATTCTCATTTTTAGTTCTTAAAGTCCTTAGAATTATTTAAAAATGGTTTAGAAATATTCTAGATATTTTTAGGGATTTTTAGAATATTTTTATGGAATTTTCCGAGCCCGTTTAGTATTTTAAAAAGGAAGAAAAAAAAAAGGAGAAAAAAATCGTTAAGGGCAGCAGGGGGTTCGAACCCGCGACCAGCAGGAGACCAGGCAAGCGCGCGACCAGCCAGGCTAGGGTATCAAGCACAACAAGGGATGGAGAGAAGTATATTTAAGGGGTAGTTAGGTCGATCCGCCCCATAGGTATAAATAGATTATTAAAGAGAGAAGTTTTATTTTCTCTCAAACCCTCTCCCTCTCCCAAGTTGCGCCGACCCCTCTCCCTCTCCTCTCTTGTGCGCACGCCACACCAAGCCCTAGAGGGCCGGCCAAAGCTCTCCTCCAAGAGATATTCCTATATTCGGGATCCCCGCGACGAGAGGAACGCGTAGGCGCGAAGAATTCTCCGAGATCTCAAGTTTCTCCCGAGCTCTAGACGTCAATCTTGGTTGTAAGTCCAAGATATCAATGTAAGTACTGCTCACCTGCAGTAAGAGGCGGTTTTTCCGCGAGAATTTCCTTTAAAAGTTTTAAAAGAGATAGTTTCTTTAGTTTATGATTTTTGGCATGTGATATTAGTTCATTATATGTTTGTATAAGTTGATTAAGCACCCTATATGAGATTAGGGCTAAGAAAAGTTATGAGAAAAGAAAAGAGAAGATAAAGATAAGAAAAGAAAAGGCCAAGGCCTTAAGAAATCCCCAAAAGTCAAGACTTAGGGATTTTAGCACGCAAGGTGCTCGAGAAAATGCCAAGGCATTTACAGATAAGAAAGAAAAGAAAGAAAAGCTATTTTATTTTCTAAGGCCAGTACCCGGCGTCCAAGGGCGTCGTTAAAGAAATCCAGGTGTCCAATTCCAAGGTCTTGGCCCTGGTAGACCAAGGTCTGCTCTATTAGGATTGGTGGCTCGCTACCCCAACCTTTTAGGGAACACGCATATGAGATGGTACTTACGTCTTCAGTGGATCCAAGTGATTATTATTTTCAAATATATGCTTTAGCAAAGTTTCTAAAGTTTAAAGAGTTTTCAAAAGTTAAAGAATAGCTAAAGTTTCAAGTTGAGCCAAGAAAAGTAAATTGAGATTTATTATTGCTTGAGTATGCATGTTTTGAGTTATACATGTTCTTAGTTTTCTTTCAAGCATATTAGTATCTCATATGATTTTCATATTGTTCTAGAAGCATGTTTGCACATTTCGAGATTTTGTGAGCTAGATAGTACTTACTAAGCTTTTTGCTTACTAGATGCATTTCCTCTTATTGCAGATAAAGGTAAAGGCAAGCAATTCTGAAGGAAGGCGACGAGGCGGTGCTGAGAAAAGTGTGTGTGGTGGCTGATTTTGGAGAGATCTTTGAGACGAGACAATTTAACTATTTAAATTACAATGTTATAGTTTATTCAGATTTCAAGTTCTTGTTTTATGGAGTTAGCGAACATATAAGTTTTGGGATAGTTTTACATACTCAATTTCTTAGAGTATAGATTCCATGTTATTTCTTTTAGCCTACATATTCTTATGATTGCATTGGATGAGTAGAAATGTGAGTAATTGGAGATATTGATACTTTGTTAGAGAAATAGATGCATGTGCCATGATAGTATCAATTTCTCCTTGAATCAAGTTTTTACTTCTTAGATATGTTTAGAAAAGTTGCATTCACATTTCATAATGCTTTAGCAAGGTTATAGAACATGTATTTGGTGTTATGAATACATAGGAGTCAAGATTGGTACAAACTTTATTGTTAAAGTTCATATAACTTGAATAGTATATTTTCTTCCGCAAAAGTCCTAATTTCAAGTTTATGGATTCGTTTTGATTGGCTAAATTGATTTGAAAACTGGCATAGAGTGTAGAAATGGTGTCATGGTTCTATATGGCTCGAAAGTATAGGTTTGGTGGAGCTTTGAAGCAAATGCCGAAACCTGAAATTCTGATTTCAGGCCTATCAGTCGACTGATACAGTATCAGTCGACTGATACCCGAAAGTGGAGTTGGGCGAGGCAAGTTTCAAAAGCTTCAATAAATATTTTCTTTATGAATTTTAGAGAAAGGAGGTGTGCCATGGTATCATGCATGACTATTAGAGTTAGAATATCATCACTCCTAGATAGATTAAAAAGAAAAAAAAAGATTTCCGCATTTTTAGCCATGCATCAGAAGTCGAGAAGTAGAGAAAAGTAACGATCCGTCTAAGGTAGAAGAAGGCGGGTCGCTACAGAAAGATAGTAAGCCTAGAATGTAGACCCTGTAGGTCGGGATTATCTACCTCGCATCCTACATAGGGGTATGCGCGCAAAAGAAAGAATGGGTACAAAGCCGGGGACCCCAAAGAAGATGATGTATATGATTTTAAAGTATTATTTACTATGTTTTCTAAAGAGCATCCTAATGTTTTGAAATGCGCCTGTTCTATGTTTATATGTCTTCATGTATCTTATGTGCCTTATGAATTTTATGCTATCCATGAAATGTTATATGTCTTAAAATGCAAGCCACGTATGGATTTAGTGAGTAGGAAAGAGCTTACTAAGTTTCATACTTATAGTTTGTTTGCTTATGTTGCAGATCAACATAGAAATTACTAAAGAAAGGGAAGCTGCAGGAAGGGCTAATGTGTGGGGTGGTGACTTGACTGATCGATCCTCTTTAGTGCCATCTATAGACTTAGTTCTTATTTCTAATAAGATATATGTTGCTACTTTATGCATGATACTTGCTAGTTCTTTTGGAGTTTATTTAAGTATGGATGCTATTAGATGTTATATGATGTTATTACTTCCTTATCGTTGCACATGCTTTTAGTTGTGTTTCATTTCCGCTGCAATGTTAGATTCATACGCAATGATAGAAGTAAGTAAAAGAAAAAAAAGGCTAAAGGTAACGTGTCGCCTAACGGTAAGGGGCGGGCGTTACAATTATCTCCCAACTTACCGGGTCTATCGATCTAACAGAATAGATCTCGCCTATTGGTAAATCAAAGAAATAATAATTAATAATATATGCCCGATATTATTTCGGGATTAAGGGATCGTACTCCATAATATAAACTAAGGTCCTATCCAATTATTGAGTCAGTACAAATTGGATAACCTTGGGTTTCAGTCCTCCTCAATGTACTCATAGCACACTAGTATAATTCTATGGTCAAGACCAACCACACCTAATTACACTACAATCATCCCGATGGGTTGTCCAATTCCATCTCGGTTGTGGACCTCTTATTTATACTAAGCAAGGGACTGATAACATGATCTTCCGTGTGACACCACACACCATGTTATCTATAATGCAAAGTAATTGGACTTCGTGCATGTACTAATATATACAGGCACCTAGTGTAGTCGTGATTCTCTTTTCAAAATAAGATGTTCATATAAAGAAATCATGTCTTTCAGTATACACATCCTACAATCTCCCACTTATGATTAAAGACATTGTTGTCCTCAAAATGTCATACATCTGACTCCTTGATCCTCCACATACCTAAAGCTCTCGCTATCAAGGCCTCAATGAAAAGATCTCCCAGGTTGTCCCTTGATGTAATATCGGCAACAACAGCTTTTCCTCTCCTTGGTGGTACTTGCGCTCTATATGTTTACTTGCCTTATCGGCTCGTGATTCCTTCGAGTTTGCAACTGCACCATTTCTTTATCACAACAAAATGTGATAGCTCTGAGCAAACCAGGAATCACATCGAAGTCCATCTTAAGGTTCCTGAACCAAGCAGCTTTCTTGGCTGTCTTAGAGACTGCCATCAATCCAGCTTCCATGGTGGAGTCCATCACGCAGCCGCTGCGTGACTCCTCCAACCTATGGTTCCACCTCCTAAAGTAAACACAAAACCCCAAGGAATACTTACACTTGCCCCTATACGACTGGAAGTCTGTATCCGTATAACCCATAGGAAATTGGTCTGCCCGGTAAACCAGCTTATAATCCTTAGTCATTCTCAAGCACTAATATAATCTTTTACCGCAATCCAATTTCCTTGACCTGGATTACTCTGATATCAACTAACCATGCCCACAACAGAACAGATATCCGGTCCCGTTTTTAGCATACATGAGGCTTCCTATAGCCGATCCTAAAGGAACCGCCATTACCTGCTCTACCTCCTTTGATAATCTAAACATATCTCCTTGGATAGAGTAGCTCCATAGCTGAAAAGTTCAAAACTTTTCATGGAGGTTTCCATGCTAAAATGAGTTAAGACACTGTCACTATGAAGCTTGGGATATGCACAACATCCTTTTCTGGTGATCTCTTAGAACTTCGATAGCCAAGGATTTGTCCTGCTTCTCCTAAGTCCATCATATCAATTGTTTGGACAACCATACCCTTACATCTGATAATACTTTGTCATTGTTGCCAACTAACAAAAATATTATCTACGTATAGTACAAGAATACCACTACATTTCCGTCACATTTATTACATACACAAATCTCATCCGTCCTTTGAACAAATCCATATAACTGGATTATCTCTTCAAAGCGGATGTTCCTCGTCATAGGTCCAGGGATCTTGATTCATGGTCGCCAGGGACCGAGTCCGAGTACTCTCCCAAGAACATGAATCCTTCTGGTTGACTAACAACCCTCCCACTACGACGAAGTACCACCTGTGTATCTTCTGTGACACGTGGTGCAGTGACTTGTGGTGTATCCTCTTGTACAGTTGGTACTCAGGTCAGAACATCCCCTCTTAATTTTTCATGAACTAGTCTACAAATGGGCTTGTGGTTCATCACATAGTCTTCTTCTAAGAATCTGGTATTCATCCCAATGATTACCCTTTGATCCTTAGAACTATAGAACTACCTTTCGTTCCTCTAGGATATCCTATAAACAAGCGCACTTGATTCGAATCTTACCAGTATCCACTCTCAACACATATGCTGAGCTATCCCATGTCCGAAGATGTCTTAGACTTGGCTTTCACCCAGTCCACACTTCTACAGGAGTAGAAAGTACTGACCTAGATGGTATCAAGTATGTACGCTGTCGTTTCCAGAGCATATCCCCAGGATGAATCCGGCAACTCGGAACAACTCATCGTTGTCCTAACCCTCTCCATAAGAGCTCTTTTCCTTCGCTCTGCTGCACTATTCTGTTGGAGTGTACCGGGTGCAGTCATTTGGTATTGAATCCTAGCCTCTAATAAGTAAGTCCTAAACTTTCCCAAGAGGTACCCACCACCACGATATGATCGTAGTGTGTTGATACCTTTACCTTGATGTTTCTTCCAAACCATCTTGAATTCTTTGAACCAATCAAAGCTTCAGACTTGCGGCCATCAAGTAAACGTATCCATAACTTTGAATATTCGTCTCACGAAGCATTCAAAGCTACCTCTATCCTGGATAGGCATAGGACCACACAAATCAGAATCAACCAACTCTAACATATCTTTGGCTCTATACTCCTCAGCCTTGAAAGGCCTCTTGGTCGTCTTACCTTCCAAGTAAGATTCAAAGGTTGGGAAGTCTCCCACCACTAATGAACCCGAGGGCCCATCGGCTATCGACCTTTGAATCCTACTAAGGTTAGTAAGACCAAGCCTTAGTCGCCAAAGGTATGTTTGGTTCATCTCGGAAGGAACCTTTCTCCTACTTTGGTTAGATGATGAGCTATTAGCTACTATTTTCATCATGGGAGACTTTGGTTTTAATCACTTAAATTGCTTATCCATGTTCCTAAATAGATAATCTTTCTATTCCACTTTTCTTAACAAAAGCAATAGAATATCCATTATTTCATAAACTGAACCAGAGTTCTTTCTAAAATTAGGAACATAAAAGCAATCTTAAAACCAAAACTTTATCTTCTAAAGACAAATAAACAACTCCCACTGCAATAGTCGTCACCTCCGTAGCATATCCCATGTAGACGGTAATCTTTTCTTTAGCTAGTCGTTGGGTATCTACCCACCAGGTATCGGTAGATAACTCCTCTAAGCATTTACAACGACAAAAGAAAAAGATATACTTTTCTCTTGACAACAGGGTCAGTTCACCTTTCAATGTCCAGTCTGCTGGCTTGTGAAGCATTTGCCTTTCAGCTTCTTCATGCCAGTTCGAGGTCCCTGCAATATTGCTGCCTTTTTGAACCCTCCTTGTTTCTTCTTCTTCTTGCCTTCCGGCATAGAAGTAGAAACCCTTTAAGTCATTAAGGCATGTGTATCTCTGACGAAAGAGCCCCTCTTCCACCTGGAGTTCTCCTAGTAGTTCCCTCAACTCATACTCATGCTTATTAATGCTATAGTTGAGCCATAACTGCTCTAAACTCCTAGGCAAAGATTTGGAGTATAATATCGACCTGAGTTTCCCCGTCAATTTGTCCTCCAAGAACCTCAATCTCATTGAGGTGGGTCATCATCTTCAGGACGTTCCTCGAAGAGTAGCTATTTGTACTCCTCTTTGGAAAGGACAATGTCTAGATTTATTTTCCAGTCTACGTAATTGGGGCCACTACGTTTGTTTTCCTTAAGTATTGTAGCTAGTGGGTTAAAGACTATTTTTTAAAATCCTAAGAATCACAACATACACTACTTTAGAAATCGAAAATAAATTGATTCCTCAAAACAATAAATTTTCAAAATCAACCAACATCTCAAATACCGAGAATTTGCATGCTACGTTAGTGTGGACGTATACAAACCCTACATTTGTTCAAGAAGGTTTTACCAATTAATCTTACTATCTTGTCAACCTAACTTTTTAACAAGTAAGACTAATAGTTGGTCAACTTCTACCCTACAAGTTATTAGCAGTGACTCTGTTAGGGAGGATACTAATAATTGTATCTAAGTGTTTACCATTGCACGACACTAAGAAAATTATTTAGGATTATGTGTCTTCCGTTGGGGAAGTACACACGCTCTTTAATAATCCTCTATAATCTTTTCTGATCTTGTGATCCGCAGAACAAGCCTATCCGTTATGGAGGAAGACACTTAGAGCCAATGCGCGGGCTTGTTTGCATCACATATCAGATTGCAATGGAGGTCGTAGGACCCTTAGGGTCCCTCTCCCACTTAGTAATTTATCTTGAGGAATTTTACTGGCACAACCACACAACCAAGCACACAACCAATATCATGAAAAAAAAACATAAAGAAAATCCTAGATTTTCCAACTTTTGATGACCCTTGGTCTCTAGTGCACCTCCAGTCGTGTCGTCACTTCATCTGCTCCTCCCTTCCTTCTGCGCAAGCTACCTTGAGGGATCTCCGAGCCGAAATGACTAGCTAATTATTTTTACATCATTGATCTTATACTCCACGAAGGAGTGTACATGAAAACTAGATCGAACGTAAAATAAAAATCTCGGCTAAACATGTGTTGTATTTAATTACAAAAATTAAATACCTAGCCTCGTCAACCCCGAGAATTAATTAATTACACAAATTTACAAATCAATCACACAACACATATTTGGCCATGAAGTTGGAATCTCGTGCCTGCAACACAAAGTTAGCCTACGCACATCCACACATCATCCAAACAAAATAAATGTATGAATTGCAAAAATTAACCAATCCTAAACACACAAAGCCGAAAACCTCAGCTCTAATACCAATTGTTGGGTATGACTTGGCGGGGTTCCTAAGCGAATACTCGGTCGATCCGAGAGACATCTCCATGTCTATGGATTAAAAATTAATCCGAATAGAGACCTGTCTCCCTACGACCATCTCGTGCTGTATCAAACGATCCAAATCATAACTCGGCCAATTACCAAAATCGGCCTTGTGATTTGCTTGACCGTTGCACCGCGGAAAAGGCGACGAGTTGATCGCCGGCTTTTGTGTTTATGGTCGGGGTCCAGTTAGTAAATTATTCATCATGATACGAAACCAAAATAATAAACTAACTAACATGAAATTACGAGGCAAATGAATAAGACACAAATAAGAACAAAAAGAGTCAAGGAAAAATTATACCTTCCATTACCTTACGGTCTTCTACCGTATGACCCTCCCCTCTTGGACGTCATGTGGGCGACGATTTTCCAAGACCCGTGGTCACCAAGTTGATCCCTTCTCTTTGTCATTTCAAGGAGATAATCCAAACATAAACCCAATTGATTTTTTCCTCCACTGCTAGCGTCTGAACAACAAGTATCTTGGAGTTCTTATGATCTGAGCAACTCCAAGTTGCACAAGCAACTTGTGTTCTGAGCAACACCATAACTCCAACTTGTATTCTTCCAAGCAACTCGAAGAAAGATGTCATGCCCCAAGTACGAGACAACTAGCTATCGCTCCAAATAAGTTGCTGAGGCAACTTACCGTCTCCTCTCCCAACCGAAGACTCACAGCAAATACCAGGTAATCCAATCACCTCATAGTAATTAATTGCCTTTCGGTAATTGCCAGTCATGCAATTGCAATTGCAATTGCTGTCAAACGAAGACCCTTGGCAGCAATTGCTGAGGCTGGCAATTGGCAGCCTCAAATTACTGCCTCTCAGTGGCGGCAATTTGCCTCTCGGCAGTAATTCCCGAGGCGGCAATTGTCGCCTCTTCCCGAGGCCCGAGGCCCGAGGCGGCAATTGCCACCTCAATTGCTGCCGGCAATTGCCACCTCAATTGCTGCCGGCAATTGCCAGGCAATGCATTGCTGCCAGAGAAGATGCTTCTCCATACGTGAGTCGACGCATCGGGAGGGAGGGAGAGAGAAAATGAGAGGAGGAGAGAAAATCTTAAAGTTTTCTTGGACTCATCCACCGAATCGATAAAAAAACTTTGGTTCCATGTCACCATGAGATATATATAGGGTTACGATAGGAACCATGAAGAGGAGTTAGATCTTGGCCTGCTAATGGTTCCAAACCCGATCCATTAATGAGGATCCATTCCACTAAAGGATCCCCATTGAATTACCTCACCAACCCCCATATTTACATATGGGCTCCACTTATTATGAGTCGTTCATCTCCGCGTGTTTAAGATCTCGAATGCCCGTTAATTAATTAAATTACTGACAATTTAAATTAATTAACCTCTAGGTCCTTGACTAGTATCACTCAACCTTATTATCGTGCCGGATCAAATCCACCTGTAGGGTTTAGCATGATTAACCTTTTGAGCTCATTAAGGAGGCATCATTATCCTGACTCACAAGGACACGGATTTCGTCAATAATCATCAACACATCATATTATTAATATTATCTCTCAACTTACCGAGTCTATCAATCTAACAAAATAGATCTCACCCATTGGTAAATCAAAGAAATAATAATTAATAATATATGCCCAATATTATTTCGGGATTAAGGGATCATACTCCATAATATAAACTGAGGTCCTATCCAATTATTGAGTCAATACAAATTGGATAACCTCGGATTTCGGTCCTGCTCAATGTACTCATAGCACACTATAGTGTAATTCTATGGTCAAGACCAACCACACCTAATTACACTACAATCATCCCGATGGGTTGTCCAATTCTATCTCGGTTGTGGACCTCTTATTTATACTAAGCAAGGGACTGATAACATGATCTTCCGTGTAACACCACACACATATTATCCATAACGCAAATTAATTGGACTTCGTACATGTACTAATATAAACAGGCATCTAGTATAATTGTGATTCTCTTTTCAAAATAAAATATTCATATAAAAAAATCATGTCTTTCAATATACACATCCTACAACAATATCTCTATAGTCAAATCCAGCAGCCGGCGTCCAGAACCTGTCCACGGGTTGCAGCCGGCTGCCTTGGCTTTTCCTCAAACTCCAGCCACCGCGCAGGACTTCTCCACCGAGTCAACAATTGTGGCTACATACAACAATTCTCCATGGAGAATCGCGGCTACATGGCTTAATTCTCCCTTGAGAATTCGGCCATGGCGTTTGTAATTCTCCAATGAGAATTTTTGTAATTCTCCAATGAGTATTTGGCCATGGCATTAGGCCATGTTTGGCTGCATGCAATTGCAATTGTCAATCCCGAATAGCAAAAAAACCTTTGCATTCATCAGTGGAGAAGTTGTGCTCGTCGCCGAGGAGAGAGAGAGGAGAGGAGAGATGAGGAGAGGCCAAGGATTTTTTATGATCTATTAGATTTAATCATTCAAAAGAAAAATCAACTTGATTTCATGTAACATGGAGATAGGGCTACAGTAAAAATTATGAGGAGGAATTGGATCTTGGCCTACTAATATATCCAAACCCGATTCATTAATAAGAATCCATTCTACTAAAGGATCTCCATTGAATTACCTCACCAATCTCCATATTTATATATGGGCTCCACTTATTACGAGTCGTCCATCCCGTGTACTTAAGATCTCGAATGTTCATTAATTAATTTAAATTACTGACAATTCAAATTAATTAACCTCTGAGTCCTTCACTAGTACCACTCGACCTTATCATCATGCCGGATCAAATCCACCTACAGGGTTTAGCATGATGAACCTTTCGAGCTTATCAAGGGGGCATCATCAACCCGACTTACCAGGACACGAATTCCAATAATAATCAACGGTACATCATATTATTAATATTATCTCCTAACTTACCGGGTCTATCGATCTAACAGAATAGATCCCGCCCATTGGTAAATCAAAGAAATAATAAATAATAATATATGTTCGTTATTATAACTCAACCTAACATGTACAGGTCGATCACAGGTATAATAACCTAACCATCATGGATCTATGTGCATATGCAAGTAATAATAGCAATCAACCAATGTAGATATCAAGTGACATGCTGATAATGGATAGCTCGGTGGGTTTCCTAAGCGAACGCGGGGTTGTCCATGAGAGACCTCTCCATATCTACGTATTAAAAATTTAATCCAAATGGAGATCTATCTCCCAAACGACCGTCTCGTCGTCGTACTAATTGGTTCGAGTTAAACTTAGCCAGACTTGATAGTTAGGCCTTGCCACTTAACCAATTGGTCGCGGAAAAGACGACGAGCGAATCGCTAGTTTTTGTGTTTATCTTCGAGGTCCATGACATGATTAATTATTACTATTAATTATTGAATAATTAACGCAACAATAATTAATCAACATCCAGTTGCAATAATAAGAATATCACATAAAATGATAGAATAAAAGAAAGAGCCAAAGAGAGATATACCTCTTCTTTTACCTCGCGATCTTCTATCGTATGACCCTCCCCTCTTGGACATCGTGTGGGCGACGATCTACCAAGATGCGGAATCACCAAGGCCTCCAATAATCCTCCTTCTTCCTTCCTTTGCGGAAACAAACCCCTAGTGTTAGTAATATGAGAGAAGTGTCCTAAGGAAATCGCCTTATTATTATAATCATTTATTTTAATAAATGAATATTCACTATTTGAGTATACATGTTCGTATATTTGATTGAGATCTTAAACTCATTTACTGAATGTCTGCAATACAATTCACAGTATGAGAGAATTTGTGATGAATTCACAACTAGTGATTATCTCTACATGTGCAATTGTGAAGTATTGAAATTGTCCCTAGTCGATGAATTGATAAATACGGACACTATCAATTCTGTGGAGACTAGCATGTGTTATTCTCTAATCAGCTGATTGTCACTGGCTGGTGACATTGGGATGTCCGGAGATAAACATGAATGCTAGTTAAGGGAACTAGTTAATTGGAGTGACTAGCTGTAAAACTTCATATGGTAATCTACATATAGATATGTCAATGAAGTTCTTACTGCAGCTTAAGTGCGATGTTCCTTTGACTTGCGGTGTTCAAGTCATCTTGGTCATGAAGACTTATACTATGACATCTTTAGCAAGAATCTCCAAGGAGGTGTGGACCCAGGATGATTGGGTATAAGTCAAAGTGCCCGAAGATGTTTGAACAGCCTACAAAGGATTTACCACTCCTTGCGAGGGGATGTATACCCAAGGTCTATCGTCGGATTGTTACTCGAAGCCTCTGGCCAGAGCATCACATGTTCCGAGTATGAATCTCTCAGAAACATGAGAGTAATTAGAATCCGTTGGACGAGAAAGACATTACTTGGGCTAGGTGTGACGTAGTCAGCCTAGTGGGGACTGACACACATAGACCGTGTCCTGAACCAAGTGGGTATAAGATGGTGAAGGGAATAAGGCACGATTCATTAAAGCTGCTGAAGGGTTTCAGAATAGTTTCTGAGGTCAACCGTTGATCTTTCGATTAATTGGGGATCATGATGTACTACTAGGTGTCACTCATGATCGTTCTATAATTGGTTAATTATAGACAACCAACATAAATCGAAAGCGTATTTAGTCACACGCACTATGAGTAATCCGAGGGATTTAAAACGAGTTGAAAATTAGATTTTCCATCAAAAGAGATAAGTCGAATCTGAATTTTTCAGAGACGCATCGGAAGCATAAAATGGCTAAGTCTTTTGAAGACTTATTGGACAAATTAAATGAGTTTAATTCGTATACTTTCGGCTTTGGTTTGGCCGGCCAAAGAGGGTCCCCACCCTCTTTGTTTGGCCGGCCACAATAAGAGGGAAGAACCAAATTGTTTGGTTCAAATTTATAAAATAAACCGCGCGTGATTTGTCTTATAAAATTATGGATAAAGAAATTTGTATAAAGAAATTTATATAAAGAAATTTATATAAAGAGATTTATTTTTCATGAAAATTAAAATAAACCTTGGAATGGTTTATTTTATTTTATAAAATCAATAATGGATTGATTTACCATGATAAAGAAATTTATATAAAGAAATTTCTTTCCATAATAAAAGGGGAGACATGGTTGTTTTTATTATAAATTAAGTTATAATAAAAGTTGGCACAATGGAATAATTCATAAAAAAATTTATAAGATAAATTTCTTATGAAAAATTTATTCCGTTAAGAGGAGACTTGGCGATTAAGAGGCTACTATATAAAGGTACCAAGGCAAGGCTTGAAAATCAATCCAAGAGATCAAGGATTCTTGCCTAGCCTCTCTCCCTCTCCTTCTCTCCCTCTCCCTCCTCTAGTGGCGCCGGCCCTAGAGGCCTTCCCTTTGGTTGCCGTGAGCCTCCTCCACCGAGAAGCTACCGAAGAAGAAGAAGAAGCGGGCGCAACTCCTTCCTTCCTCCCGGAATCTTGATTCCGTTCTTCGTTTGGTGTTTAGTCTTTCCATCTCTCTCTTGGTATTCTTGTCGTGCCTTTGGAGAATCTAGTAGTTCTTGTCGGCACGAAACTCGTGGCTTTGCGAAGTCATCCCGAAGAAAAATCGGCGTGGACGCGAATAGAGGCGGAGCTTCCAAGGGACGCTACGGTTGGATCTCGTCCCTTTCTACGAGCTACGCGAGGTATTAAGTAAATTAGTTTACTTTCTGCAAAATTTAAAATGTATAATCATGTCTCCACAACATAAGGTTACATGCTAGACACGTGGTTAAAATAATTTGAGAAATTATTTATGCTAAACCTTCCGCTGCACGTAATTAAATTTTAAAATTATGAACCCGTATCCATGTCAACATGCACCCGGTCCCAAAAGTGGTATCAGAGCCGATTAGTGTTCGACATAATCATATAATTATTTTGCGGAAAACTTTGTCATGATCTCAATTTTGGAAAAATTTTCAATTATGGAAACTTTCCAATTATGATAAATTTTAGATTTAGGAATTTCAAAGTTTGAAAATCCTCATGAAATTTCGCAAACTTTTGAAATATCCTAGTTTCTGAAATTTTATGATAATTGTGAAAACTTCCCATTTTGAAAACTTTCCAATTTTGGAAATTTTCTATTTTGGAAATTTTCCAATTTTGGAAACATGTAAGTTTTCTTTGTACCAGAAACTTACAATTATTCTGAAAACCTATTATGAAATCTCGCAATTTTGGACACTTTCTTTCAAGAAAGTCTAGACAAATTTATGGATTATTAATTGATAATTAAAATTTGAATTGGTTTTAAATTATTAACAAAATTCTTTATTTTGGATTGAGCCTCGGGGAGCCGTCCAATTTAAAGTTAGTTGTTGTAATTTATTTTCCTATTTTGAATAAAATTGTCATGTTTAATTTGGTTACACCTCGGGGAGCGGACCAAATTAGATTTACAACAAATTTCTTTTTTTTTTGGTATCTGAGCCTCGGGGAGCCACCCAAAGAAAATAATTTGTTGAAATTAATAAATTCATAAATAAAATATGTAATCAAATCTTGAAAATTTTGAGGTGATTCTCAAACGATAATTTCCTTATTTGATTTAAGCGGTGATGCTCTTACATATTGTTGTCTCCAAAATTAATTAGGAAAATAGTTTCCTATAGAGTTTTCTTAAATAAGATTTTCATGAAAATAATATGTAGTTGAATTAAGGGAATCTGTCTTTTAATTTAATAGGATTTGATTTAGAGAAATCAAAGTCTTAAACATATTATTTCCGAAATTAATTATGACAATTTAGGAAATTGTTTCCCAAAACAATTCCTTGAATAAAGTATGAAATTAGAATTAGGAAATCCGGTTCCTAATTCAATTAATGAGACTTGATAAATTAAGTCACATACATACTTTATTAAGGAAATCGTTAGTACATGACATAATTATATGTCATGAATGCGCTTAAAAAGGAAAGGATGAGAACCAAAACCCCTTACAAAATATTAAAGCCAACACCTTCCATTAATATGGTTAGAACCGGAGTTTTGTTTCTCGTTTGGGTTGATGGACACATCCATGCCCGGCTTGAACCTCAACATGTTCAAACCATGGAATTAGTTTATGATTAATATAGTTGGAGTCAGAGGTCAATCCTTAGTTTTGGTTGTTGGACACATCCAAGCCTGACTAAACGGTTGAATGAGCTCCAACCATATTAAAACTATTTCTTGATTAATGGGTCCGCCTTAAGCTTAGAGTATCGATTTGTTGTGCCACAGCCAAGGTCGATGTAAAGAGAGGTGCAGTTGGGTGCTATGTATAATGTTGCGTACTTGTTAATGAGTTAACAACCCAATGATTTATGCAAACATTCAATTAGTTGATAGCATAAAGTGATAGTTACATATATGTGATATGTAATCGATATAATTACCTACCTTCATAGCCAAGAATAACTTGATGGTCACAGTCATGGTTGTTCTTATCTATGGTTGGATATCGACCTATTTGGAGATGTTCCTACGATCTCCCGAATTGATAAAAAGGGTTATTCAATTCGAAAAATAAATAGGATTTAATTAATGTATGTTGATGCATTCTTTATCATTCTTCTCACATAAGCTCAATTTGTATTTCTAGGATAATCACTCGATCATGTCTTCTCTGAATTTGTGTTCCATTTTGGACACCAATAAACTGACTGGGCCAAACTTCATGGACCGGCTTCGAAACCTGAGGATAGTCCTCAAGGCAGAGAAGCTTGCTTATGTCGTTGAAGATCAACTTCCCAACCGTCCTCCAGAAAATGCAACTCCAGACCAGTTAGTGGCCTATCATAAACATGTGACCGATTCTGAACTTGCGAGTTGCATCATGCTAGCCGCTATGGTACCTGAGTTGCAAAAGCAGCATGAGCATATGGATGCTTATACCATCATCTTCCATCTTCATGAGTTATTTGACGAGCAAGCGAGATCCGAAAGGTTCGAGGTCTCCAGACTCCTCTTCACCTCTAAGATGCAGGAAGACACTTCTGTCTCACAGTTTGTGTTGAAGATGTTGGGGTACATTGAGCGACTGGGCACACTCGGTTTTACAATGGATCATGAACTAAGTATTGACTTAATTCTGCATTGTTTGCCCAAAAGTTATTCACAATTCGTGATGAACTATCGGATGAACAAGCTGGAGACTACCATT
>JAGFNQ010004354.1:294841-320781 GCA_024364735.1 Boesenbergia rotunda
GTGTCTGCGGTCGGTTAACTCCGCTGTGCACGTTCAGAGCTACTCTGGTCGTAACATCTTCAGCATAAGGCGGACCTTTTCTTTCTCCGTCTTGACCAACTCGGACATAGCAGGCCAGTCGGTTGAATTTCTTGACGGCTTCGCTGACGGACAGGTTGACTTGTCGGAATTCCGTGAATTCATCATAATGTTTGTTGGTGACCTGCAGGTGGAAGAACTCCTAGAAAAATTCCATCTCGAAGTCTGTCCACTTCATCCGGTTCACGGGTCTCTTGGCCTTGACCCTTTCCCACCACATTCTGGCATCGCCAGAGAGGCAGAATGACGCACATTTTATCTTCTCGTGCTCCGGCCAATCCAGCAGCTCCATAGTACTCTCCACCGTCTTGAACCAGGCCTGTGCATCCCAGGGCTCGCAAGCACCTGAGAAGGATTCCGGCTTCAGCCTCTGCCACTGGATTAAATAGGCTTCCGGTCGTATTCCGGTGGCAGGGCCTGTCGGGGGTGCTGGCGTAGCTGGGGGTGTAACTATTATCACGGGCTGGTTTGGTGGTGGAGTAGCAGCATTTCCCTGTTGAGTCATCAGGGTGTTGATGGTCTGCTGTTGTTCAGTGATCTGACACTGGAGTTCTGCGACTATGTGCGTCAGGTCAGGCGGGGGTGCAGTTTCGTTTGTTCTGGTACTTCTCCTAGCCATGCTATCTTCACGAAATAACCCATAGGCTAGTATAAAGTTACTATCATTTTCTCCTATTATCTATCACTTAGGTATATCATGTACAAGAAAATATTTTTATTCTACTAATATCTCTTTCTAGATGTTCTTACATCTTAAATTTTATGTAGTCTTCTTGCTCTGCTGTTTAACATTTTACAACAATAAGATAGTATAAGATCATTTTCATCATTTTCATGTATATACATGCATTTGTATCTTTTTCATTATAAGGTACGGTAAGGTACTACCTTAGGTTTCCATTCATATACATCTTAAATCATTGTCATCATAAGGTATCTTCCTAGTTTCGTCCAAGGTAAAATCATGCTTCCATCATACATATCTTAGATCATACTTGCATAATTGAACTATCAACTTAAACATAAAATAAAGCAAGTATAGAATTTCTTACTTGGAAGCGGCAGGAGGCAGGCTTGATGTGTGTGTAGTGAGATGGTAAACTGCTCTGATACCATACTGTAACGCCCGCCCCTTTACCGTTAAGGCGGCGCGTTAACTTTTTCCTTCTTAACTTATATTATTGCATATGATTCACAACATTGCAGCGGAAATAAAACATAAACATAATCATATGCAAAGGGAGAAGGAGTGTAAATATAAATCATGTAACATCTAATAGCATCCATACTTAAATAAACTCCAAAGAACTAGCAAGTATCATGCATAAAGTAGCAACATATGTCTTATTAGAAATAAGAACTAAGTCTATAGATGGCACTAAAGTGGATCGATCAGCCAAGTCACCACCACACACATTAGCCCTTCCCGCAGCTTCCCTTTCTTTAATAATTTCTATGTTGATCTGCAACATAAGCAAACAAACTATAAGTATGAAACTTAGTAAGCTCTTTCCTACTTACTAAATCCATATGTTACATGGATTTGAGAGACATATAATATCTTATGCATAGCATAAAAATACATAAGGCATATAAACATATAAAGGCATATAAACACATAAACATATGCTTTGCAAAAACATTTAGGATGCTCTTTGGAAAACATAATAAGTAATACTTTAACATAAGCATACATCATCTTTCATTGGGGTCCCCGGCTTTATACCCATTCTTTCTTTTGCGCGCATACCCCTATGTAGGATGCGAGGTAGCTAATCCCGACCTACAGGGGTCTACATTCTAGGCTTACTATCTTTCAGCCTCGGGACAGCTTCGGTAGTCCAGAACCGTCGATCTTTTTCAAGACCCGGTACAAGTCATTCTTTAAAGTAAAATACATACATGCATTCTTTTCTTTTCTTTCTTTCTTTCATATAGAACATGCATTCCTTTCTTTCTTTTTTTATTTCATATTGCATGTACTATAGACATTCAATCATTCACAATCATAAGCATACTTTCATATATAGGACATGCATTCTTTCTTATTCTTTCTTTCTTTCATATTGCATGTACTATAGGCATTCAATCATTCATAAACATAGGCATACTATCATGGCATAATCATGAGGATAAATAGCAAGACATGGAAGGACCTTTCTTTTAACACATGTAAGTGAAGCAATCATCATGCTAGTTTCCTCAATACATCATACATATAACATGCTTGTCTTAATCAAGACAATATGTTAGTTTAATCTTTCTTTTCTCATCTTAATACATGCTGGCCGAAACTTCATAGCAAGGATATCATAGCATAAAAGTCATATAATCATGGAAATAAAAACATACGTTACACATGGAATCATATACAAGCACAAGGGTAGTCTAGGCTTCATTGTACACTAGTTTAGGTGCATGTTTTGTGCTTGAACTTATTTTTAACCCTTATCCCAGTGTTTGTCCGAAATTCACAGTATGTATAACATGGTATAAAGGTTCATATAACATGTAAACAAAAACATATTCTACCATTAAGGTCATATACAAGCATAAAGGTAGTCTAGGCTTCATTAAACACTAGTTTAGGGGCATGCTTTGTACTCGAGCCTATTCTTAACCCTTTTCTTGTAATTTGTCAAACTTATAGTAGGATTTCATAGCATAATCATTCTCATAACATGGGAATAAAAGCATATTTTTCATAAGAATTCATTCACAAGTGCAAAAGTAGTTTGTACTTCACCAAACACTAGTCTAGGTGTATGATCTAGAGTTCTACTTGGATTATCATGCATATGGGTACATGTAACATTTTTCTAAACATCAATACATAGAATTAAGCATGAGTTTACACTCAAACAACATAGATAAGGTACTGACCCTAAGGTATAAAATTATTTCCATCATGAAATAAAACACCCAATTACATGCATATCACTTGATTTAACCCTAACTTCATGAAGGTCTATAAAAATCTGTTTTAAGGCATAATTTAAGGTTCCTTAGATGAATATTAAAGAGGTCCCTTAGCATAGATTCCACAAAATTTCGTGGCCTAAAACATTTAGATAGCAAGGAAACAATCATTAGAACAATAGCCTACTTCATGCATCAACATTTATCCATTTCATGACTTGGCCGAATTCATCCAAGTCCTTTACATCATGGAAGGCATTCAAACACCATGTATCCATCATATATTCATTAAAAAAAGGTAGTAACAATTTTAAGAACTCGTCCTTTAAGTTTTTGGACATAGAAAAGGGGTATCCCTTTATGGCTGAAACTTCCCTCAAGGTTTTCTTCCATTCTCTTTCACCCAACATCACAAGCAAATATAAAAATCATAAAAATACAATAAAAAGCCATTATGTTGCAGGTGAGGGAGTCTTACCACTTGTGCTTATGTTCCCAAAAGATCTCCAAATTTTGGAGAAGAAAAGACCTCTTAAACTTGGTGTTTCCTCTTGTTCTTCTTCTTTTCTTCTTCCGGTTTGTGGGGCTCGGTTTTGGGCTGCAAGGGGCTCTAGGATTTCGGTGAGGATGAGGAAAAAGGAGAAGAGTTTGGTGGAGAGAAAGGGGAAAGGTTTCTTGGTCGAAAATGCCTAGGCATTTCCTCCTCTTAATGACCTTTTATGGTGAGTAAAGAGGCAAGCACCTCTTTAATGGTGTCTCTTCAATTTTCTTGTGTCTCTTCATCTTCTTTCCCACTTATCTACAATTTCTCATCCTCTTTTAATAGCACTCCCTTGCTAGGTGAATTGGTTAGTGCATGCATGGTGGTACAAGAGGTCCAAGGTTCAATCCTTGGTGCATGCACTTTATTTTTTTTATTTTTTTATTATTTCGAAAATTCCCTTAAAACTCCCACATAATCATGCCAATATTCCTCATTAAAACCCATTTATATTTATATTAAATTTTACCTAAAATCTACCAATAACCATGGTACTAAAAAGCCCATATAAGGCCCATTAGTACTTAGTTTCTCAATTTAAATGAGAAAAACCATGGATTTCTAGGCTAAGGTTCGTACTAATATCTCTAGGTCCCTCGGAAAATTATCTAGACATGATCAATATTTTAAAGAAAATATTAAGAAAATTTTCCGGGTCGTTACAATCCCCCATACCTCGTGAAAGTTCGTCCTCGAACTTAGAATAGCTCCGGTGGATGCCATTGTTTCTCCCGAAGGCAGGGTTGTTAAAAACTTGCTATCTAGAACTTGTAAGGGTATGTCTATCATCTTAGCATGTATCATGGAAATATAGGAATGCGTTGCCCCAGTATCAAATAAAACAGTAGCATGCTGACTGTAAATAATTATCTGACCTGTGACAACGGTGGAAGCATTTGCCGCATCTTCCTTTGTAAGAGAGAATACCCTGGCGTTCGTAGTAATAGGCGGGGCCTCCAATCTGCCTTGACTTAATTGAGGACCTTCAAGTGCGGCTTGCATATAGTGCAGCTGTGCAGGAGCATTCTGATACTGCATCTGCTGCTGAGAAGGTGTCGGGGCCTTGGCAGGACAGGCGAAGGCCTTGTGTCCCTCTTCTCCGCATGTGAAGCACTTGTTTGTACCCATGCGGCATTCTCCAGGATGCGTGTTTCCACATTTTGCGCACGGGGTGTACATGGGCTTCTTATTTGCTGGGCCGCCGTTAGAATTGTTCCACATTTTCTTATCATTGCGGTCCCCCTTCCAGCTAGTACTCGCGTGCTGAGGCTTCTGACCTCCTGAGGGGGCTTGGCTCTTGATTTCAGTTGGCGTCTTCCTTTGCTGATTTATGTTGTTCAGATAGTGCTCGATGATCAAAGCACTGCTGAATAGCTCCTCGGTGGTCTGCGGTCGGTTAACTCCGCTGGCCACGTTTAGAGCTATCTCCGATCGTAACATCTTCAGCATAAGGCGGACCTTTTCTTTCTCCGTCTTGACCAACTCCGGACATAGGCGGGCCAGTCGGTTGAATTTCTTGACGGCTTCGCTGACGGACAGGTTGCCTTGTCGAAAGTCCATGAATTCATCATAATGTTTGTTGGTGACCTGCAGGTGGAAGAACTCCTCGAAAAATTCCGTCTCGAAGTCTGTCCACTTCATCAGGTTCACGGGTCTCTTGGCCTTGACCCTTTCCCACCACATTCTGGCATCGCCAGAGAGGCAGAATGACGCACATTTTATCTTCTCGTGCTCCGGCCAATCCAGCAGCTCCATAGTACTCTCCACCGTCTTGAACCAGGCCTGTGCATCCCATGGCTCGCAAGCACCTGAGAAGGATTCCGGCTTCAGCCTCTGCCACTGGATTAAATAGGCTTCCGGTCGTATTCCGGTGGCAGGGCCTGTCGGGGGTGCTGGCGTAGCTGGGGGTGTAACTGTTATCACGGGCTGGTTTGGTGGTGGAGTAGCAGCATTTCCCTGTTGAGTCATCAGGGTGTTGATGGTCTGCTGTTGTTCGGTGATCTGACGCTGGAGTTCTGCGACTATGTGCGTCAGGTCAGGCGGGGGTGCAGTTTCGTTTGTTCTGGTACTTCTCCTAGCCATGCTATCTTCACGAAATAACACATAGGCTAGTATAAAGTTACTGTCATTTTCTCCTATTATCTATCACTTAGGTATATCACGTACAAGAAAATATTTTTATTCTACTAATATCTCTTTCTAGATGTTCTTACATCTTAAATTTTATGTAGTCTTCTTGCTCTGCTGTTTAAACATTTTACAACAATAAGATAGTATAAGATCATTTTCATCGTTTTCATGTATATACATGCATTTGTATCTTTTTCATTATAAGGTACGGTAAGTTACTACCTTAGGTTTCCATTCATATACATCTTAAATCATTGTCATCATAAGATATCTTCCTAGTTTCGTCCAAGATAAAATCATGCTTCCATCATACATATCTTAGATCATACTTGCATAATTGAACTATCAACTTAAACATAAAATAAAGCAAGTATAGAATTTCTTACTTGGAAACGGCAGGAGGCAGGCTTGATGTGTGTGTAGTGAGATGGTAAACTGCTCTGATATCATACTATAACGTCCGCCCCTTTACCGTTAAGGCGGCGCGTTAACTTTTTCCTTCTTAACTTATATTATTGCATATGATTCACAACATTGCAGCGGAAATAAAACATAAACATAATCATATGCAAAGGGAGAAGGAGTGTAAATATAAATCATGTAACATCTAATAGCATCCATACTTAAATAAACTCCAAAAGAACTAGCAAGTATCATGCATAAAGTAGCAACATATGTCTTATTAGAAATAAGAACTAAGTCTATAGATGGCACTAAAGTGGATCGATCAGCCAAGCCACCACCACACACATTAGCCCTTCCTGCAGCTTCCCTTTCTTTAATAATTTCTATGTTGATCTGCAACATAAGCAAACAAACTATAAGTATGAAACTTAGTAAGCTCTTTCCTACTCACTAAATCCATATGTTACATGCATTTGAGAGACATATAATATCTTATGCATAGCATAAAAATACATAAGGCATATAAACATATAAAGGCATATAAACACATAAACATATGCTTTGCAAAAACATTTAGGATGCTCTTTGGAAAACATAATAAGTAATACTTTAACATAAGCATACATCATCTTTCTTTGGGGTCCCCAGCTTTGTACCCATTCTTTCTTTTGCGCGCATACCCCTATGTAGGATGCGAGGTAGCTAATCCCGACCTACAGGGGTCTACATTCTAGGCTTACTATCTTTCAGCCTAGGGACAACTTCGGTAGTCCAGAACCGTGGATCATTTTCAAGACCCGGTACAAGCCACTCATTAAAGTAAAATACATGCATGCATTCTTTTCTTTTCTTTTTTTCTTTCATATAGAACATGCATTCCTTTCTTTCTTTCTTTCTTTCTTTCATATTGCATGTACTATAGACATTCAATCATTCACAATCATAAGCATACTTTCATATATAGGACATGCATTCTTTCTTTTTCTTTCTTTCTTTCATATTGCATGTACTATAGGCATTCAATCATTCATAAACATAGGCATACTATCATGGCATAATCATTAGCATAAATAGCAAGACATGGAAGGACCTTTCTTTTAACATATGTAAGTGAAGCAATCATCATGCTAGTTTCCTCAATACATCATACATATAACATGCTTGTCTTAATCAAGACAATATATTAGTTTAATCTTTCATTTCTCATCTTAATACATGCTGGCCGAAACTTCATAGCAGGGATATCATAGCATAAAAGTCATATAATCATGGAAATAAAAACATACGTTACACATGGAATCATATACAAGCACAAGGGTAGTCTAGGCTTCATTGAACACTAGTTTAGGTGCATGTTTTGTGCTTGAACTTATTTTTAACCCTTATCCCAGTGTTTGTCCAAAATTCACAGTATGTATAACATGGTATAAAGGTACATATAACATGTAAACAAAAACATATTCTACCATTAAGGTCATATACAAGCATAAAGGTAGTCTAGACTTCATTAAACACTAGTTTAGGGGCATGCTTTGTACTCGAGCCTATTCTTAACCCTTATTCTTGTAATTTGTCGAAACTTACAGTAGGGATTTCATAGCATAATCATTCTCATAACATGGGAATAAAATCATATTTTTCATAAGAATTCATTCACAAGTGCAAAAGTAGTTTGTACTTCACTAAACACTAGTCTAGGTGTATGATCTAGAGTTCTACTTGGATTATCATGCATATGGGTACATGTAACATTTTTCTAAACATAAATACATAGAATTAAGCATGAGTTTAGGTTCGAACAACTTAGATAATGTACTGACCCTAAGGTATAAAATTATTTCCATCATGAAATAAAACACCCAATCACATGCATATCACTTGATTTAACGCTAACTTCATGAAGGTCTATAAAAATCTGTTTTAAGGCATAATTTAAGGTCCCTTGGATGAATATTACAGAGGTCCCTTACCATAGATTCCACAAAATTTTGTGGCCTAAAACATTTATATAGCAAGGAAAGAATCATTAGAACAATAGCCTACTTCATGCATCAACATTTATCCATTTCATGACAGGCCGAATTCGTCCAAGTCCTCTACATCATGGAAGACATTCAAACACCATGTATCCATCATATATTCACTACAAAAAGGTAGTAATAATTTTAAGAACTCTTCCTTTAAGTTTTGGACATAGAAAAGGGGTATCCCTTTATGGTCGAAACTTCCCTCAAGGTTTTCTTCCATTCTCTTTCACCCAACATCACAAGCAAATATAAAAATCATAAAAATACAATAAAAAGCCATTATGTTGCAGGTGAGGGAGTCTTACCACTTGTGCTTATGTTCCCAAAAGATCTACAAATTTTGGAGAAGAAAAGACCTCTTAAACTTGGTGTTTCCTCATGTTCTTCTTCTTTTCTTCTTCCGGTTTGTGGGGCTCGGTTTTGGGCTGCAAGGGGCTCTAGGATTTCGATGAGGATGAGGAAAAAGGAGAAGAGTTTGGTGGAGAGAAAGGGGAAAGGTTTCTTGGTCGAAAATGCCGAGGCATTTCCTCCTCTTAATGACCTTTTATGGTGAGTAAACAGGCAAGCACCTCTTTAATGGTGTCTCTTCAATTTTCTTGTGTCTCTTCATCTTCTTTCCCACGTATCGACAATTTCTCATCCTCTTTTAATAGCACTCCCTTGCTAGGTGAATTGGTTAGTACATGCATGGTGGTATAAGATGTCTAAGGTTCAATTCTTGGTGCATGCACTTTATTTATTTATTTATTTTTAATTATTTCGAAAATTCCCTTAAATCTCCCACATAATCATGCCAATATTCCTCATTAAAACCCATTTATATTTATATTAAATTTTACCTAAAATCTGTTGGTGCAGGAAGCACCAGATCGAACCTTGTTTTGATATTGGCAAAGGATTCAAAGTTAAGGGTTGTTTGGTATCTAACAATGCTGCTTGAGAGTGCAGGAAACAAAGTCCTAGCGAAGGGCTGCTAGGCACCTGACGAAGGGCTGCTGGGCGAAAACCAAGTCCTGGCGAAGGGCTGCCGGGCGAAAGTCCAACTGGAGGATCCGGTTGGCACCAGGTAAATTCTCCCGAGAGGAGTAGGTGAGGACGCGTTCCCCTTGAGGGAACATTAGGCGTCGGTTCGACCTAGGGCTCCATTTTGGAGACCCAAAGTCAGAACCAAGACAGCCAAGGCTGTGTAAAATTAACTTATTAATTGCTGTTTTGGACTAACCCTGGATGCAGGACCGAAGGACTGTGTTTCTGCAGCTCAGAGAGCCTCAAAGGAGTGAGGCAGTAGCTGAGCAGGACGCCCCGGATGTTTCGGGCGCCCCAGAGTCAACCCAAAGTCAGCAGAGCAAGTAAACGCCCCGACAGCAGCACATTTGGGGGCGCCCCGGATGTTTCGGGCGCCCTGCGCGCATCGGGCGCCCCGCGTGTCGCGGGCGCCCCCAGTGCCACGCCGACTATCAGCTGCCCTCGCGAAGCCAAAGGATGAGGCTTTGACCGGTCATCCCGGGCGCCCCGCGCGCTCGGGGCGCCTCGGTCAAAGCTGATCCCGAAGGTGAAGAGATCAGCCTTGACCGAAGCGATCACCGGATCGGAAGCCACGTGGGGGGGCGCCCCCGTCGACCAGGGCGCCCCCAGGCCCTATATAAAGGGCCCTCGACCTCCTTCTTGAAGATCAAGTTTTTCGACGCTTCTACGCTCTTCTGCTTCCGCGACACGCTCCAGAAATCTTCCAACTCAAGCTGACGACGTCCCGCTGCTCCGAAACTTCGATCTACACCGGACGTCGGTAACGAAGAGCTCTGTATTTAAAGTTTACTATTCTGCCTTCTTGTAAAATCTATTTGTAAACTTTGCGAACTTATAGAATTGCCCGCAGAAAATGGTCAACGACCGTGAGTCTTGGAGTAGGAGTCGACCCAGGCTCCGAACCAAGTAAACCGACTGTGTTTGCATTGTTCTGTTTTTCTTTTATTTCCGCTGCGCACCCGCTCTTTTTAAATCCGAACGAATTGCGACATTCACCCCCCCCTCTCTCGCAACTCTCGATCCAACAAAATCTACCAATAACCATGATACTAAAAAGCTCATATAAGACCCATTAGTATTTAGTTTCTCAATTTAAATAAGAAAAACCATGGATTTCTAGGCTAAGGTTCGTACTAATATCTCTAGGTCCCTCGGAAAATTATCTAGACATGATCAATATTTTAAAGAAAATATTAAGAAAATTTTCCGGGTCGTTACAGCAAAGGCGACCCAGACCCTCCAATGCGGCTTAACAAAAGAAGAGCTGAACCGGGTGGGCCCCTTCAACAGTGCCAAGGAGCTGTGGGGGAAACTGATCGAGCTGCACGAAGGAACATCAGACACTCGGATTAGCAAGCGAGATCAGCTCCTGAACAAACTGTATACGATCAAAATGACCGACAATGAAACAGTAGCTCAACTTCACGCCCGAATTCAAGAATTAATGAATGGACTACACACCATCGGTCACAAACCGTGACCTAATAAGGTATGCTTTAAATGCTTTCCCGAAATACCTTGTGGGCATCTATGGTAGATGCATACAAGGTTTCAAGGGACCTTTCAAAAATTAAATTAGATAAATTATTCTCTGAATTAGAATTACATGAGCAGACTAACTGCATCCTGGCCGAGAAAGGCATTGCCTTTATTGCAGGTAAATTTGAAAAGAAATCCAAGAAGAAACTTCAACCAACACCTGAGTCTGAATCAGACTCAGACTCTGAAGACGAAGGAGATCGACCAAAGTTGGTCTGACAGGCAAGAAACTACTACAAGGAGTTAAAGAATCAAACCAACAGAAGGAAAGCCAGCCGAAGAAAGGATGAACCAGCTAAACCTGCAAATGAATAGAGCAAGCCCAATATGACCTGCTACGAATGCAAGAAGAAGGGCCACTACAAGACCGAATGCCCTAACTTGAAGGAAGCAAAGATGACAAGGAAAAAGAAAGCACTTCAAGCAAAGTGGGACGAGTCCTCCTCTGAAGAAGAAGAAGAGGTCCCACAATCGAACCTGCTGTAGGATCGGGTCGACCGGCTAGAGGGGGGTGAATAGACGGTTTATGAAATATAAGCACTAACACACGTCTTAAATAAAATAAAGTTGGTTGCAATAGAGTCGTTGCTTCTAAGGCAGTTGATGCTCAAACAGAAACTCCTTAAGGTGGAGAAGCCTTTACAGTTGTAGCACAGAAAAAGCTTAGAGAGAAAGAGAGTTTACAGCTGAATTAATTTTTGAATCTAAATCTCTAAGCCTATTTATAGGTTGAGTGATATGATCTTGACCGTTGATACAAGATTGAGTTTTATCTTGATCGTAGATCTAAGATTATCTCAATCAACTTTTAAACTCTAAATAAAAGACGTGATAAGTTTTGACTTCTTCAATTGATAATCGGCAGTTAATCCGATTGCTTCGCTCGCTCTCCAACAGTGTGATCCACGTCGAAAAAAGAGCTTTAATTCCGATTGACTTCTTCAATTGATAATCTGCATTTAATCCGATTTCTTCGCTCGCTCTTCCAACAGTGTGATCCACGTCCGATTAAAAAAAGCTTTAATTAAAAAGTTTTAAACAACGTTAGTGGAATGGATTAAAACTTTAATTAAAAAGAATTTACTTAAAAACTTTTAATTAAAATGAAAACTTAAAATAAAATTTTAATATAATTAAAACTTTATTATTTTAATTGCAAGTCAAATGTTGACTTGATAAAAGTCAACTTAGTTGACTTTTCGTCAAACCGTTGATTGGGTGATTTCCGGCTAACCGGAGTTAGGTTCACTCGAACCCGACTCTGGCCTTTTGCCCCTCGAACGTGCTTCCGCCAGGATTCTCGTCTCTCGGACGTCGCGCACGTCCTTCTCGTTCCACCGGTGTACTCTTCCGCAGCTTCCGCGTCCCTCGGATTGCACCGAGCCCGTCGGCTTGCTTTCCCGCGCAATCCTTCTCGTCCACCACGTCTTACGCTCGACTTCCTCCGTACCTAAGCTCCTGCACATTTAGCAGAGGGATTAAAACCAACAGGACCTAACCTAACTTGGTTGATCACATCAAAACCAACCGGGGCACCAATAATCTTCCCCTTTTTGATGTGCATCAATCCAAGTTCAATTAGGGTTAAACCAAAAAATAAGTAATTTAGTAAAACTAAATTAAGCAGTTAAGCATGGGAAAAAAATATTAAAATCAATAATCACAACCTCCCCCTAAACTTAAGCTACTCTCCCCCTTTGATCACAGCAAAAATGGGGCATAAAAAATAGGGAAAGGAAAAAAATATGATTAGATCTCAAGTTTAATTTACTATGTGTAGATCTCAAAAAAATCGATTCTTGCAGAATAAATTAATTTTCTATTTTTAAAGTTAAAAGTTTACTTTTCAAATGAAAAATAATAGAAATTCAAAATTTATCAAAAAAATTTCCAAATTTTCACAGTAAACAAATAAGATACTCTTGTATCAAGTAAAAATAGAAATTGAATTTTATAAGAAAGTCTAGAAAAAAAAATTTTCAAAAGAAACTTAATCATAAAATGTGTTAATCTATTTCTAATTTTGCAAGAAAAATTATGCAGTAGTAGAAAACTAATTCAAAATTGATTTTGGTATCCAAAATAGATTTCTATCGACAGGATTAACTAAAAATTTGGATGGAATGTAATTCTTTGGGACCTTTTGAAATTGGCCTTTATGGTTTTTAAAATACCAATTCAACTTTTCAGGATAACTATTTTTCTTGTGTCGCAAACAGACAATATCACATTCTAATTTCTCAACTAAATTTTCAGATCAATATTTTCATTTTTTAATTTAGAATTTTCTTTTTCTAATCTGCAATTAGATTTGAGCAAGGCTTTAACACCAGCATACAATTGATCATGAGGAAGAAAACAAACCTCACTTACCGGATCGCTTTCGAAAAGCGAGGTTCCTTCTTCGTTGTCGCTTTCTGATATCACTCCCCCTTCAACACTGCTCCCCTCTTGATGACTTGCCATCAACGCAAGTCCCGCGTACTCTTGAACTTTTGATTCGTCCGACGAGGTCTCGTCCCAGGTGGCCTTCAATGCCTTCTTTTTCTTTGGCTGGTTTTTGATTTTGGGACACTGATCTTTTAGGTGTCCCTCCTCGTTGCAGTTGTAGCATCGGACAATTCATTTCTTCGGAGACCGCCTTTTCTTCTGCATTCTCGAAAAGTTATTAGCTTTAAAAAAACTTTTAAACGAACTTACTATTTGCGTTGTCTCGTCGTCCGTCGAGGATTCTGACTCCTTCTCCGTTCTCCTTGTGTTTAGGGCCAGATTCTTCGTCTTTCTAGATCCTGCCCACCGAGATTCGTGTAATTCAAAAATGAAAAACATTTCATCTAATGTACTTACCTCTAAATCTTTGGAGATGTAATAAGCGTCGACGATTGAGCTCCACTCCTGGGTCCTTGGGAAGGCGTTGAGGGCGTATCGAATGGAGTCACGATTACTTACCGATTCGCCGAGTTGGGTGAGTCCGGAGATTAGCTCCTTTATTTTGGCATGAAGTTCAGCCACCATTTCTCATTCCTTCATTTGCAGGTTTATCAGCTGGTTCCGGAGGAGATCCTTTCTTGCTGATTTGGCTTCAGAGGTACCCTCATGAAGTTCTAGGAACTTCTCCCATAATTCTATTGCGGAGTGGTAGTTGCCGATCCGGTTTACCTCTTGAGTAGGCAAGACTGTTAGGAGGTGGAACTCGGCCTTACCATTGGCAACAGATTCCGACTGCTCCTTTTTATTTCACAAGCTTTCTTCTTTTTCATCCCCGTTCGCATCTTTAGGAACTGCAAAATCATATTTTATTGATAAAAGAATATCAAAATCTGTACGAAAAAATACCTCCATTTTTTTCTTCCAGACGGTGAAATCCCCTTCGAATTTAGGTGGATGAATGTGCGCGCCGGTCATCGTCTTGTTGCTTTCTCAGGCGATTAGTCCTTCAAAAGCGAACCCGCTCTGATACCACTTGTAGGATCGGGTTGACCGGCTAGAGGGGGGTGAATAGACGATTTATGAAATATAAGCACTAACACTCGTCTTAAATAAAATAAACTTGGTTGCAACAGAGTCGTTGCTTCCAAGGCAGTTGATGCTCAAACAGAAACTCCTTAAGGCGGAGAAGCCTTTACAGTTGTAGCACAGAAAAAGCTTAGAGAGAAAGAGAGTTTACAGCTGAATTAATTTTTGAATCTAAATCTCTAAGCCTATTTATAGGTTGAGTGATATGATCTTGACCGTTGATATAAGATTGAGTTTTATCTTGATCATAGATCTAAGATTATCTCAATCAACTTTTAAACTCTAAATAAAAGACGTGATAAGTTTTGACTTCTTCAATTGATAATCGGCAATTAATCCGATTGCTTCGCTCGCTCTTTAACAGTGTGATCCACGTCCGAAAAAAGAGCTTTAATTCCGATTGATTTCTTCAATTGATAATCGGCATTTAATCCGATTTCTTCGCTCGCTCTTCCAACAGTGTGATCCACGTCCGATTAAAAAAAAGCTTTAATTAAAAAGTTTTAAACAACGTTAGTGGAATGGATTAAAACTTTAATTAAAAAGAATTTACTTAAAAACTTTTAATTAAAATGAAAACTTAAAATAAAGTTTTAATATAATTAAAACTTTATTATTTTAATTGCAAGTCAAATGTTGACTTGATAAAAGTCAACTTAGTTGACTTTTCGTCAAACCGTTGATTGGGTGATTTCCGGCCAACCGGAGTTAGGTTCACCCAAACCCGACTCTGGCCTTTTGCCCCTCGAACGTGCTTCCGCCAGGCTTCTCGTCTCTCGGACGTCGCGCACGTCCTTCTCGTTCCACCGGCGTACTCTTCCGCAGCTTCCGCGTCCCTCGGATTGCACCGAGCCCGTCGGCTCGCTTTCCCGCGCAATCCTTCTCGTCCGCCACGTCTTACGCTCGACTTCCTCCGTACCTAAGCTCCTGCACACTTAGCAGAGGGATTAAAACCAACAGGACCTAACCTAACTTGGTTGATCACATCAAAATCAACCGGGGCACCAACACCTACTCGCACTAACCGCCTCAGAAGAAGGCGAGATCGAGTCAGAGTCAGAACAGGACGACGGCAGACTGACATTTTCAGAGGAAGGCGAAATCAAGGTAAGTGATTTTACTAGATGTCAATTAAATAAATTAATATCTTACCATTCTCGAGATTTGGCGAAAGCTAAACTCTGAATCGAATCCCTCTGACAGGAAGTAAGTAAAACTCCTGAAAGAGGGAGCTGACACTAAACCCTTAACTGAGAAGGTTCAAGAAGGAACCTCTACTCAAGTTGAAAAACTTGAGAAAGAGAACTCCTCCCTGAAATCTCAGGTTAAGGATCTTAGATCAGCGTTAGAATGATTTACTTCTGGTTCCAAGAATCTTGACATGATTCTTGGGAAATAGAAATCGGTTCTAAATTGATCCGGACTAGGCTACAGAACCAAATCTCGACAAAGATCCTACTTTGCTGTACTGAACCAGTCCAGACCTAAAATTCAGGCATGGGTACCCAAACTATGCCTGAACAAACAAACTGGATCAAATCAATATTGGATCCCCAAGGACAAGATTCACATCTTGCCAGACTATTATCGTGGCTTTAGTCCAGGGGGAGCCAAGTTAAAAACTATAGTTATTATTAGATAAAATTCAATTCTTGATTGCAATGTGCTTGTTTGCTTGTTTATTTAATTTCTGCAATTTACCAAGTTTAGATCTAGGAATGGTTAGTTTAAAGACTAAGCCAACTTAACTGAAATTTGACAACATAGTATTGGGAGGAGGTGAGATGATAGTACGTTAGGGAAACAATTCTAATAAGGTCAAGTATACTTGGTCTCTTTGGACTGGTGAAACTAGCCGAAGCTACCGATCCAAGACCCAAACTAGTTAGACGAGAATTTTTCAAAGACTAATTTTGAAAATGAAATTTCATTAAAAGACTTTGTCTAGGAAAGGGTTGATGATCCAATAAGGCTACGACCAAAGAAGGCCTAGTGCCTTGCCAAGACCTGGAAGCCAATTTTTGAAATTTAAATTCAAATTATTCTTTGTAAAATTTAAATCTAACACAAATTTTCAGTTATGTATAGATTCAAACAATTCTTAAATAAATTCAATTATTTCCAAAATTAATTAAGTTTTTCAAAATAAATCATGTTTTTCAAAAATTCTTTTATCAAAACCTGTCTCACAAAATCTATAAGGCTAACGTGATTGAAAACCCTAGATTTGGGTGAGACAGACTAGGCTGTGAAAATCAATTTAGGCTATTCCTGATTGTATTGGATCCAAATCAACAAAACTCTTTATGTGTAGGAACATAAAGATTTGGACCAATGGATATTGGATAGCGGTTGCTCCAGACACATGACTGGAGATAAATTGAAATTCACCAAACTCAAGTTCATGAACCTAGGCTCAGTGGCATTTGGCAACAATGCTACACTTAAGGTAATATTGAACTTAAATCTGACTTTGTTATTAAGAAAGTTCTTTTGGTTGAAAACTTCAATTTTAACCTGCTTAGCATAAGTCAGTTGTGTGATTCTGGTTATATAGTTACCTTTATCAATTCTAACTGCCTGATTAGAAACGTACAAGACTCAGAAATCATGCTTAAGGGCACTAGGAAAAAAATGTTTACACTATAAACCTTCCCCTAGTACCTAAATGCTGTTGGATCGGGTTGGACCGGCTAGAGGGGGGTGAATAGACGGTAAAAAAAATATGAAAAATGGAAGGCACTCGTCTTTAAAAAAAACTTGGTCGCAACTAAGGACGTTGCTTCCAAGGCAGTGGACGCTCAATAAAAATCTCCTTGTGGCGGAGAAGCCTTACAAAAGTAGCACACTAGACTTTTAGAGATTTTACAAGAATGAATAAGAATAATTGAAAAGGTTAAAACTCTAAGCCTATTTATAGCCTAAGAGAATAAATCTGGATTGTTAATTGTTGAGGAATTTTCTCTTGGCCGTTGATCCATAGATGTAATCTGGATGGTTGATCTTGGATGGGATTAAACTGTATCCATTGGATCTGATTAAAGGATAAAGTTATCCTTTAAGAGATAACTTTATCTTCTACTCGCAACAGATAAATAACTGTATCATCTGCTTGCAACAACTTTAATCACATCTTTTCTTTATCCCAGTCGGTAAGGCTGGTGATATATGTAAGCGAGGTTGCTGGTTCAAATCTTCACAGCAACAAATAAAATTCTTTTTGATTCAGATGCCTGGTTTGACTTGGTCAAACTGACCAATCTTTTGGTTCATCTTTTGGGTGATTTTCGGCCAACCGGAGTTAGGCTCACCCGAACCCGACTCCGGCCTTTCGCCCCTCGAGCGTCCTTTCTCCCAGCTTCTTGTCCCTCGGACACCACGCACGTCCTTCTCGCTCCACCGGTGTACTCTTCCGCAGCTTCCGCGTCCCTCGGATTGTACCGAGCACGTCGGCTCACTTCCCCGCACAATCCTTCTCGTCCGCTACGTCTTACGCTCGACTTCCTCCGTACCTAAGCTCCTGCACACTTAGCAGAGGGATTAAACATACCAGGACCTAACTTAAATCGGTTGATCACATCAAAATCAACCAGGGGTACTTACAAATGCATGTTAACCCAGTTAGTACAATCAAACCTCTCACATAGGAGACTAGGTCACACCAACCTAAGAACTATTTCAAAAATCACCCAACTTGGCTTAATTATAGGTATTCCCAAGATTAAAAATCATGAAAACCTAATCTGTGAATCTTGCAATCAAGGTAAACAAACCAGATCTAATCACAAACTAATTCAATCTGATCTAACTCAAACCACACTTGTGCTCCTGCACCTTGACCTATTTGATTCACACGTAGCCAAGTCACTAAGCGGAAGCCGGTACTGCTTAGTAATAGTTGATGATTATTTTAGGTTCACCTGGGTTAGGTTTCTAAAGACCAAAGATGAAACCCTAAACTTACTTAATGAATTCTGTAAGTTAATTGAAAATCAAAACGATACTAAAATCAAAAGACTTAGAAGTGACCACAGAGGAGAATTTGAAAATCAACGGTTCGAGGAATTCTGTAAGGTAAATGGATACATACATGAACTTTCGTGTCCTAGAACCCTGATAGCCCCGAATCTACTAGATTAAATTGTCACGAAAGTTGGGACCATCAGATTTAAATGTATATGAATAAAATGCTGGAAACCCTTTTTACAATCAAAAGTATGAAAATGTAATATAGGGGTCACAGGTCGTATTTTTCTCGGGGCTAGTTGTCGTGTTTGATTCGAGCTCGTGTTTTTCTGTCGTTTATGTTTTTGGGTTTCAAATAATTGATTTGGTTTTGGTTTGTAAATAAAAGTGAAATTGCAATGGAAAAATAAGAACCTTGATCTAATGAACTAAACAAGAATCCTTGGCACTAAATAGCTCAACCAATGAAAACCTAATCAAGCAAGGAACTTAACCGAATTTGAAAACTAAATCTAAATTCAAATTGCAAACAAACACTAATCTGAAATATAGAGGCAGTTATGGCAAGTTTTAGAATTGAACAAGCTAAGACAAATCAATGCAAAAGAAATTCGAAATTTTCACAAGCAACAAATATCAATTTAGCATGCAACATTTTTGGAAGCCAATCACTGCCAAGAAAATTCAGAAATACTAAAGGGTGATATCGAATGATTTTAAAAACTATTCTACACCAAAAGATAAGTCAAAACTTGATGCAAAGCATCACCCGAATAGCTTGGCACGCAAGGGGCAATCCTTGTGCCCAAAACTGAGTTTTTGTGCCAAGTACAAACTGATTCTATCAGTCCAGAATTTCCACTAACTGAATGCAGCGTGACAAGCAACCTATAAATGAAGAGCTTGGCAGGAATGGATGAGGTAAACCAGCCCTAAACTAGTTCACTTAAGACACAAACCGAAACAGGGAAAAACATGCCGAAATAAAGGCAAATGCAGTAATGAAATCAGACTTTCGGAAATGTGATGCTTGCTGAGCTAAAACATGGACTGAATTGCAGAAAATCAAAACCAAATTCTATTTCAACTAAGCAAACATATATAGGACTCGAAGGCAGGAATTAATGAGGAAAACCAGAGACAATTTGGCAAACAAACAGCCCTGGCAACTTCAGAAATCGGCAGGAATTTCAGAGCTAAGAGTGGCACGCAACAAAGGACTTGATATACAGAAAGTAAGATATGAAACAAACTGAAATTAAGTGTAACTACTCACTAACAAGTAACTTAACTAATTAGACTGAAGATTAAACCAAACTACAGCTGAAACAATTCAAACAACTACACTTACGAATCTGAAATTTTTGCAGAAATTAACTATACTCACAATGGCAAACTGATACGCAAGAAATAGGGTTGCAAAGAACTACAATTAAATGCTAATTTAACCAAACACACTATCTATCTATACTAAAGCAGAGATTAACAACTAAGAGCAAGAAATCTGAGACAAATTCAGAAACCGAAAGAAAGAAAAGAAAACAAAACTAAACTTGGCACGCAACCATTGGATTGGCACGCAGCAATTTAAACAAAATTGAACTAGAATTTGAAGCAGTTATCCAATACACACATTCCCTAACTATCAAACTTGAAGAACTACACGCAATAGAAACCAAACACAATTCAAAACTTAAACTAAGGTAGCTGAAACAACCATTCAAAATAGAACAGTGCAGAGATTTAAAATTACAGCTAAACTGAAATGTAACTAAGGAAAACTACTCCTCGATCCCTTCTTCAGCTCAGGTACTCCTTGGTTGTCAAGCAAGGGAGAGCCTAGGATCTGCATGCTCAGCAAATCATGGGGAAAACTCCATCTGCGATTCAATACAGTTCAGATTGCTCATTTCTGAAATTTTCACTCGAAATCTTCATTTCAGCTGCGTCTGCGTGCGAGGGTGAATGGATGATGATCTAAACTCTCTAGGGAACCCCTCTAGATAGCTCAGTTGGAATGAAATCGAGCACAGCCGATCCAAAGATGTCAAATGGCCAGAACTGCGGAAAACTCTCAACAACACTATCTATTGAGCAAATCTGATCCGGAAACTCCACTGATGGCTTTCCCAATGACCTAGCACTAGCTCTGAATCAAGAATCGAGTGATCACGCCTTCGGATGAAGAAAAAAACTCAAGAACACGAAGAACACGCGAAAGGAAAACACTGTAGCGGCGAAGACGCGATGGAGAGGAAGCTGCGGCAATTTTTCCTTAAGTAATCAGAAATGGACGGCTGTGATTGATTTGAGAAAATCCAACGGCTGATCTTGCTCTGATTGGAGCCAAACTTTGATGATGATGATCTGAGGTCAGGATCTGCCTTGTGGTAGCTCGGATCCTCCAGATTTGCAACAGATGGTCCAGATCAAGCTAATCTTTGAATGGATGATCTAGAGCCCTCCAAGCTTGATCCAATGGTTGATTGAGCTCTGATTGGAATGAAACCTTCAGATCTTGATCAGGGTGCTTGATCAACCCTAGCCCTAGCTCGGATTGCTTCGGATCGTCCCGGATGGCTCAGATCTAGCCGCTCTTGAATCGGACGGCCCAGATTAAATCATAATCTTGATAATTCGATCCGGGTCACTTCCGACTCAAGTTTGACCCAATATGCCCTAGGTCCTTGAACCTTTGATGCCTACAAAAATAGATCAAGAATTTAGTGGCCAAATAATCCAATTTAATGCAAATTTGTAATTTAGTCCAAAATAAGAGTAAGTTCTAAAACCTAAGACAATTTCACAATTTTAGCAATAGAAACATAGGTCAAACATGAATTTAAGCAGCTCAAATAATCAATAAAATAGTATTTAACAACTCCCCCACACTTGAGCTTGAGCGTCTCGCGAAAACAGTAAATATGTATCCCCTAGATTTACTTAGGCATAATTAGAAACAATTGAAAAGACATTACCTAGGGTTGTCAATTCTCATAATTCTAAGCTCTATGGATTAGTATCTTGTCCTTAAATCAACAACTTAGCCTTTTCATCCATCATGAGTCATTGAGATGAATCTAACTCATAGCCTTTCAAGGAAAATTTTGGTGGCTCTCTCCTTAAGTTCTAACTTGATGATGGAAGTGGAGCTCACTCAAACACATATGATTCTTGCACTACCATAGGCTTGCTTATTATCTACTCTCCACCATTAATCATGAATAGGATCAACATCTATAAAAACAATTGAAAGACATAGAAATGATAAGAAATGGAATAAGAGCCAAGAAAAGTGGAAAATTTGATAAAGTGGAAGACTTGAGTGCTTGAGGATATTTTTGATGCTCTTTGCTTCTCTTAACAGTCCTCTAGTGATATAAAAATGTGTGAAGTCAGATTTCGATAACTGCCTTTGATTTGGATGAAAACTCCTTCCTTGGTTCAATGTGCCAATCTTCCTTCAATTGCGTGCCATTTGGATCCTTCTCTTTTCTCCTCATCAAATCTTTTTCTTTTCTTTCTCTCTAGTAAAGCTCAGAATGTATTGGAACAAAGGTTTCATTCAGATGAGGGCACTTCACTGATTTAAATTACCAAGATTTCAATCTTGTGTCATCTTGTTTCTCTCTTTTCTTTTCCTTTTCAAACTGTTTTTCTTCTCCTTTTTTTTTTGAATTCTTCTAATGGAGCATTTTGGATCAGCATTCATATCAGAGAGCCCTAGACATCAAATAGCAATTAGAGACAAAAATTTGATGTCCACATATATCCTTCACTAACTCTTGCCACTCCTTTGTGATACATCCCCTTCTTTAGTTGGCACACTTCCATCCTTTGTTCTCTTTTTTTTTTTTTCAGATTCTGGCTTCTCATATTTGGCTCAGCTTCAATTCAAACTTAACAGCAGTGTGTTCAGATTTTGCCTTCCCAACTTTTGAGCCAAGCCAATTTCGGTCTCAAGTTGATACCACACTTTTGTAAAACTGCTTGCATGAAATTTTCTGATTTTGATTGACTTCCAAACTTCCTACACCAATTTTCCACTTGCGTGCTACAGATTTTTCTGTCATCAGGCTGACTAACTTCCTGGTCTCCATCAACTGATCAGCAATTCGCAAGTTGGCACGAAACTACCTTGATAAGTGAAACTTGTGAGCTAAAACTTGTGAGCTGAAACATGCCTTGAACATTTCTGAATTAACTCAGTTTCTCACTGTTTGTTCCGAGTTTCAGCTCCATGGAATCCATCTCCATTCTCTGATTCCTTCAAGCACTTAGCATCAAGTAGTACTTGCTTCAAATGACAGTGGAAGCTTCAAGTGTTCCACTCAAATTCAATTTCTGCACATAAGTCGAATTTCAGCCAAATCACTGCCTCCCCTTGCTATTCTCTTCAGCAGTTTCTAGCATCCATTGGTTCTTCTTGTATCCGAAATTGAATGTGCACCTTCAACTTCAGATCCATTGGTTCTTCAAATGGAATGCAGTTCAGCTTTTGGGCAGTTCCGGAATTTTTCCTCAGCTTTTGATCAGTGTTCAGACTATACAGCTGTGTTTCAGATCATTCCCAGCTGCAATTCAGATTCTTCAGCTTCTTTTCAGCTTGTATCAGCTTTCACTCAGCCTCATTTCATTCTAGCATTTGTCAGCTGCAATTTCCTGAAATTACAGCCAATGTAAGGCTGCAATTGCGTGCCAATTTTTTTTCTTGATTTCAAACTGCTTCAGATTCTAGCTCCTTTACAGCTTCTATACATCTGCAATTCAGATTCTCCCAATGCATTTCTGATTTTTAACTTCCTCATTCTTGATCTATGCCACTTTTGACTCAAGTTTATCTTCACTGAATTTTTTTCTTTTGCTTTGGCATAAATTCCGGCTTGCGTGCCAATCTTCTAAGTTTAATCAAGAGTCAAGATCTCCACTTGCTTCCAACTCGAACCACTTCTTCCCACTTGAACTTGACACCAAACTCAACTTGCTTGGCAGATGAAAAGTTTTTTCTTTTCGAGTTGAAATGCATCCTTGATAAAAATTGCTTCCAAATCACCAATCACTCCCCCACACTTGAATCTTTGTCCGTCTCGGGCAAAATAGCATCATGAAAACATCCCAAGCAAACAAATCCATAGAAAAATTGGGGTTAAGATTAGGAATAAGGAAAGACAACTAGAATAGAATAAACAAATTGATGTGGAAAGGTAAATAAAATGATTAGTCCCTATAGATGTGATCCAACCATTGAAATATGATTTTGAAAGAACCTAAGCAAGTTCTAGAATACAATAACATATGTGTATCACAAAATAAGGCTAATCTCACTAGGTAAAAATAATCCATCTCAAATCCTCAATTAAGAATCTAAAGCAAAATCGTACTCAAGCATCCAAGATTTCATCCATGAACTCAAACCCTAAGTTTTGACAACCAAATTTAATTTATTTTCCAAAAGATTCTAAAATGCTATTGAGATAACCTAAGGGATACATTTATTTCTAGTCATGCAATAAAAAGTGCTAAAACTATATTTACAATGACATGGTATTTACAATGATTTTATTCATGTCATGTTTCCTAAGAATTTATTATCAACTACTTACTTTAAAAAGAAAAATATTTATTCCTAGCAACATGAAAAATGATATGTACAATGAAATGTAAATGTAGAGAAAGTGAACCCCTCTTAAGTTGGGTAGATAGCGTCCTCAATGTACACATCCTCCACCTCTAGCTCCTTTAGTTCTTCAAAATACCTCTTGAGCCAGTGGCCATTAACTTTCCACACAAATCCATTAGCTTCGTCCTTAATTTCAAAAACTCCATAGGGAAAAATGTCGGTTATAATGAATGGACCTTCCCACCTTGATCTCAACTTACCTCTTATCAATTTGAGCCTTGATTTATACAATAAAACCTTCTCGCCAACTTTGAAGTCCTTTTTCACAATGTGTTTGTCACGGAAGTTATTGGTCTTCTCCTTGTAAATCCTTGAATTTTCAAATGCTTCCAATCGTATTTATTCAAGTTCTTGGAGTTGCAATTTTCTCTCTTCCCCCGCTTTGGTAGCATCAAAATTGCAAGCTTTCACCGCCCAATATGCCTTGTGCTCTATCTCCACAGGGAGGTGACAAGCCTTACCATAAACCAAGCGGTAGGGTGACATGCCAATCGGTGTCTTGTACGCTGTTCTGTAGGCCCAGAGTGCGTCATCTAGCCTTTTGCTCCAGTCTTTCCTAGTGGGCCCAACTGTCTTCTCTAAAATGGATTTGATCTCTCTGTTTGAAATCTCAGCCTGTCCATTTGTTTGGGGATGATAGGATGTAGAGATTTTATGAACCACCCCATATCTGCTAAGCATCGCCTTCATGTGTTTGTTACAGAAATGAGATCCTTGGTCACTGATTATTGCCCTTGGAATTCCAAACCTGCAGAAAATGTGTGACCTAACAAAACTACAAACCACAAAAGAATCATCAGTCATGGAGGGAATGACCTCCACCCATTTCGAAACATAATCCATAGCAAGTAAAATATACAGATAACCATAAGATGCAGGAAAAGGTCCCATAAAATCTATCCCCCAAACATCAAAAATCTCACAATAAAGTATAGCATGCTGGGGCATCTCATGTCTCGCTCCTATGTTCCCAGTTCGCTGACATCTATCACAATTTTTATAAAAAACATGTGAATCATGAAAAAGGGTAGGCCAGTATAATCCACACTCTAATACTTTCCTAGCAGTCCTTTGAGATCCAAAATGTCCCCCACAAGCTGATGAATGACAAAAAGTAAGGACAGAAGTAAACTCATGATCAGGTATGCATCTCCTAATTATTTGGTCATTACAAAATTTTCACAGATAAGGATCATCCCACACATAAAACTTTGCATCACTTTTTAATTTATCTTTTTGAGCGTTCGAAAATTGAGTGGGAAATACATGTGCAACTAACAAGTTAACTAGGTCAGCATACCACGGTGTCTCACCATGCACTGAAATCAAGTGCTCATCTCTGAAGTCATCACCAATGGTGGTAGGAGATCCATCTCCTTCAAGTCTGCTCAAATGATCTGCAACTAAGTTCTCTTTTCCACTTCTATCTCTGATCTCCAGGTCGAATTCTTGGAGTAGGAGCATCCATCTGATCAATCTAGGTTTTGCATCAGGCTTCTTCAATAAGTATTTGAGAGCTGCATGATCAGAAAAAATAATGACATGTGAGTTTTGGATCGATAGAGTCGATAGAGGGGGGATGAATATCGACAACACTTTTCGAATTTATGAAGAGAGCAATTTGCACAGCGGAAAGAAATTAAGACACGCGAACACAGTATTTTTTACTTGGTTCGGAGCCTAGGTCGACTCCTACTCCAAGGCCCACGATCGTTGATCGTTTACTTTGGGCAATTCTATATGAACGCAAAATCAGTTTACAGAAAGAGATTTACAAGTATTGCACTATAACTTTTAATAAAAAATTCTTCTGTTACCGACGTCCGATTGTAAGTTGACTTTCTGGAGCAGCAGGACGTCGTCGCTCAAGTTGGGCAGTTTCTGGAATAAGGCGTGAGCACAGAAGAGCGTGGAAGCTTTGGAACGAAGTTGATTTTCAAGGCTTGGGCGTTGGGTGCTATTTATAGCACCCAGGGGCGCCCTGGACGTCGGGGGTGCCCTGCCACGTGTCATGCGATCCGTAGATCGCTCGGTCAACCTCTATCCCGCTCGAACAGGGATTAAGTTTGACCATGGGGGCGCCTTGGTCGTAGAGGGTGCCTTGGCTGACTTC
>JAGFNQ010004354.1:328246-360441 GCA_024364735.1 Boesenbergia rotunda
GGATGGTTCTATTTTCCCTTTGATTTGCCATGAATTCCTGATGGTTTACCGATCGGATCTATAGTTGTGGATTTGTTCTTTTAGAAATCGAATACAAAATGGTTGTTTTGGAGCTTGAAGGTCTGATCTAGTCTTGGATTGTTGTCATGAACTTGTTGAGTTGGTGATTGCTTCTGATTTGGTTTAACGTTGGGGAATTGATTGTAGTTTGATTCTTTTTCTTGTTCAGTTCTTATGTTGGATTGGTATATGGTTGTGGATTAATGTTGGTTTAGCCCTTGGTATGTTCTTGTCATGAGCATCACTTGGGGTATAGGTTGTTTGATTGGATGGAGACCATATTGGAGTTTTGGATGTTTGGATGTTTTCTTTGGTTTTCTCCTTGTCGTGAGTCTGATAGCATCGAGGATGCATTAGGTGTGTAGTTTTGATCTATTCTTTGTGTGGTATGTCTGCCATGAGTAGTGTCTGATTCCTAGATAGTTTTGGTAATCGATTTGTAGGTTTTGGAATCGAACTTGATGAGATTTGTGTGGTTAATCTATTTAATCTGATTTGGGTTGTGGTAGCAATTTAGTTATGTTTTGACACTAGAATGCCTTACATGAGAAAGGGATGTTGCTTGTTGTGAACCATCAATGTTGTTTGGATCCTTACCATGAATTCCAATGGAAGTAGTTTAGTTGGGAAAGGGTAATTGTTCCATTTGGTTTTGAAGTTGTTGTCGTTTGGTGTGTGTAGGGTGGTGAGTATTGGGTTGTGTGGGATCGTTGTAATCGGTAGAGGGAGGGGTGAATAGCGATTATGTAAAATTTTTCAGAAAAAGACAGAACGCAACGGAAGAAATAAAAATCACAACGCTAACAAGTTTTCTTTTTTACTTGGTTCGGAGTCTTTGACGGCTCCTACTCCAAGGCCCACGGTCCTTGACCGTTTTCGTTGGGCAATTCTATAAGTTGCAAAAATATTACAGATATTTAAGTTGAGTACAGAATTTGAACAACGAATTAAACAAAACCGACGACACCGAAAAGGATTGTAGACTATCTTGGACGGCGTGTCGATGATCTTGATCGTTACGGCGTGGACGAGCTCGAGCACAAAAGAATTCTGAAGAGCGTTGGTGTGCTTGAGTTGCGAGAAAGCTCTTTGCGTTGGAATGAGTTGATCTGGGAACAAGGGGTGAAGTCCCTTTCATATAGGGTTTTCAGGCGCCTGAGTCTTATGGGGCGGTTGGCACGTGTCACGGATTCGGCATGTCCTATCTGCAGAGTCGACCAAACTCCTATCTTCTGTTCTTGGGCACCTGGGTTCCCTGGGGCGCCTGATGGCTCACGGGCGCCTGAGTTGCTGACGTGGCAAACTGCCAGCTCAGCCAAACTCACCCGCTGGAAAACAACCATCTGGGGCGCCTGATAACTATCAGGCGCCTGGCTTCCCAGGCGCCCGACTCCTCTTAGGTGCTTGGGATGCAGTGGTAAAGACCTCTTCACTCCTGTAACCAGGATTAGTCCAAAACAATATATAATATGAATAATTGAAATAAATCACAACCGGAGCTGTCTTGGTTCTGACTTTGGAATTCAAAATGAAACCCTAGGTCGAACCAATGTCTACTGTTCCCTCATCCGGGGAATGCGTCCTCACCTACTCCTCTCAGGAGAAGTTACCTTTTGTCAATCGGCTCCTCCGGTTGTACTTTTGCTCGGCCTCTGAGACTACTGGATCTCGAGACGTCCATTCCTCGACCCGCCTGTACTTCTGTCCGCAACTCTCGCTAGGCTAAGACTTCTGGCCAATTCTCCAGATCAGGACTTCGTTGCCCCGTCCATGACCAGGACTTCTTACCCAGTCCTCGACCAGGACTTCTTGCCCAGTCGTTGACCAGGACTTTCTGCTCAACCCTACAGGTCAAGACCTCGTGCCTAGGTGAACTAGGACTTTCCTGCACACTTAGTAGATCCATTAGACAACAACACATACTTAACTTTGAACCCTTTACCATTATCAAACCAGGTTCGATCTTGTGCTTCTGACACCAACAGGTTGTGCCTAATTCATGGATGAGCTTACTGTTGAATAAGATATATCAATTTGGGATTTGATCTTATTTGTAGATTGGCAGTGAGCACCAATCATGGAGATGAAGGGTTGTGTCTTAGGTCTTAGGTGGGGGTTTAGAAATGAAGTGATCCCGTGGGTTAGACCTAAACTTGAACCTAACTCCAATGTAGCAAGGGATAATCATTAATGAGTAGTAATTAATGAAATACGAGGATTAGGTTAATCTAATTCGGTTTAGGAATTTGTTTAGCTACTCAATAATTGTTATGATAGGTAAAACCATGTCCTTTGATACAAGACGCTGATTGGTTGTTGATTATTGGACGAGAAGTTCTCTTTTAATATATGCATCTTCATTCGAGGTGTGTACTTCTTGCTTATTTCTTTATATCTACATTATTTTTATGCATGGCCTGTTATGTTTGTTGCTGTAGGTTTTATTTACCTTAAATTTGCTACCGTTATTATCCTGGTTGATACTTATTGCTTGATCATTAAGATAATCTAATTTCTATTTATACAGTCTTTATATTTGTCATCTGATTTTGTATAGTATTCATGTATGCATGTGTACGTAGATATAGTGGCATGTGACTTTATATCTGCATGGATTGATATCTAGTTATACCTGCATGTGTACCTAGATGTACGATGGTTAGGTTATGATACATGTGTTCAACCTATGCATGTTAGGTTGAGGTTTGTATTGATGATCTAGTGGGGGGTTGCATGTGTTAGAGTTATGCACCATCCCTGCATTGTTGTATGTCGGCGATCATCGGCTCCCTTATGGCTTGAGCCCATCGTCGGTTACATGATCTACACACACGGTCACTCATGAGATAGTGGACACCGTTGGGTATGTGCAGTTGCTCTGTATTGCTCTGCTCGGCCACTCATGGGTAGTGATTCCAGAGCGTGGTAGCAATCAGGGATCCCTCCTCTTTCCAGTGACCAGAGGAGATGTGAGTGACATTCCCCCATATGACTTGGAGTAGGAGGGTGGTCCTCCGCCAGCATCATGTCCACTCGGTCACTCATGAGCAGTGATGGCAGAGTGTGTACAGTGTCACAAACCTACCCACTCGGCCGACACATATGACATATCTCGGTGGCTTGACTGGTGTCAGGGGTGACCATTGCATCATGTGCATATGATGTATTGTGCATTTAATTTTGATTGTTGTATTTGTTTGCTACATATGTTTGACATGCACATACAGGAGATATTATGTGTTTGGTGTCGATGACCCTGCATTTGCTCGTATAATATGAGCCTTTTATGATTAGGATAGGTTGATTTCTGATATATAAATCCATTTGATATTTTCAGTTATGCATATTCTAATATACCACTTGAGATTGTATCCTATTGTTTCTTTATAGCTTGTACATCTATTTATATTGTCATGCATATCTATCTCTATACCCGCAGAGTCCACTTGGACTCACCACCCATGACCCTATTTTTGTTTTCAGGTTGATTGGTCGCCAGGGAAGCCCAGTTGCCAATTTCAAGTCCCGACGACTCCGGCTTGGGTTCTTTCACGTGTTTTTATTGTCTATTTTAGCATACTTCATATTCTGTATTTGTTTTGTGTTGTGGACTTATACTAGGTTGTATTTGACTCAAGGTTTGTACTTTTGAGTCCTCTGTTGGACATTATGCGATGTTTTGTTGTGTGCCTGCTCGGAAGGCAGCTCAAGTGAGTTTTATGGATTTTATAGCTATGGATGCATTTCTTTTATATGTTATATCCTTATTTAAGGCTAGAGGTCATATATACTGCATGGGTGTTTGTATTAATATTCCAAATTATCCATCATACAAGGGAGATGTTGTCCAATTGTATATTGAACCAGCAGCTCTTCTCTCTCGGGGCGTATCTGATACCAATTTATTTTGGTATCAGAGCTTAGGTTACGATGCCTATATGTTTTTCGAATTTTTCAGAGTTTAATCTGATACCAATTTGGTAGGTATCAGAGCTCGGGTTTGATGAGATCTGCCTGAGTATATTTCAGATCTTTGGAGTCGTTTCTCGATATGACTTGTACTCTGGAACTTGCCGCGACGGGTCATCTCTAGCCAACAAATGTGTAAACTGGTAAGGTTAGTAGACTTGTACCATTAGTGACATTTGGGTAACAATGTATCAAGTATGGCTCGGGGTGGAATTGCTTGCGCATCGAGATGTGGTCCAGGGTGACCGCGTAAGCATATTGTTGGATGTCAAGCAACAGGGCCATCAGAGAGACCGATAGAGACGGGGCCTATCAGTCAAGGACAGACTCCTCCGAGTGTTCCTAGGGCCCCACCCCATTTCTGTCAGTGGTTCCTACCATTCCGCCAGCGACGTCTACTCTAGTTATTCCCACAGTACCGACATCGGTACTTACTACTGCATATCTAGTCGTACCACCAGTAGTACCTACTGTTGCGTATCCAGCCGTACCCCTAGCGATGTATGCCTTTGCATATCCCGCAGTGCCTTCAGCAGTACCTACACCCTATCAGTACCTACATCTGCGTATCCAGTGGTACCACCAGCTGTTCCCCCAACGATGTATTCTGCTGTACCACCAGTAGTGCCTGCTCTGGTAGTTCACCCTGCTCCCCCAATGGCACCGGCTCTATGATTTCCCATAGCTCCATCTGTAGATCCTGCTCTAGTATCTGCTACAGCTCCACTGGTGAATCCTATCATTCTGACGGACTGGGCCAGGGCTAGGGCTAAAGCACGGATTCCAGCATTAGCTGAGTCGATAAAAGGTCGATTTACACTATTCCATGGAGGATCAAATACATGGGTTGATCATTCCTGGATCAAGACTCTGAGGGTACGTTTTATTATATGGCATGTTCTGATTGGGAGAAGGCAGAGTTGGCTACCTACCATTTGCGTGATGAGGCAGTTACTTGGTGGGCCACGCAGCGCACAGTCATTGGTAAGCAACACATCTCATGGGCAGCTTTCCATGAGGCATTTAAGAGTCAGTATTTTCTGGTTGCATACCAGAAGGCTCGACGTCAGGAATTTTTGGGTCTCTAGGAGGGAAACCGCATGGTTATTGAGTATAATGCTGAATTCAACTAGTTCATTTTTAAACCATGTGGATTGGATCTCAACTGTGAGATTGGTATTGGTAATTTTAGTTAATTGTTGATATGTATTCTTTGCCGATTTGGTGTTCTTGCAATGCAAATTCTACCGAATTAGGATGGTTGTGTTTTCCCTTTGATTTGCCATGAATTCCAGTGGTTTATAGATTGACTCTGTAGTTGTGGATTTGTTCTTTTAGAAATCGAATACAGAATGGTTGTTTTGGAGCTTGAAGGTCTGATCTAGTCTTGGATTGTTGCTGTGAACATGTTGAGTTGGTGATTGCTTCTAATTCGGATTAGCATTGGGGGATTGAATTGCAGTTTGATTCTTTTTCTTGTTCAGTTCTTGTGTTGGATTGGTATATGTGGGATCGTTTAGAATCGATAGAGGGGGGTGAATATCGATAAAAATTTCGGATATTAAAAGAATATTATGCAGCGGAAAATTAAATCAATGCTAACACAATGTCTTTTACTTGGTTCGAAGTCTAGATCGGCTCCTACTCCAAGGCCCACGGTCCTTGACCGTTTACGTTGGATAATTCTATATTTCGGAAAATGTTACAATAGTTGAAGCACGAATACAGAATTAAATTTAACCACTTAAAAGAAATACCGACAACCGGAAAAGTAATTGAAGATTGGAGCAGCGGGTCATCGATCTGGAATGTTGTTGGTGCTTGAAACTCGAGCACGGAGAAAATAGAACTGAGCGCTTGAGTGTTTGAGTTGGAGAAATTGTTGTCCGAAAGCAAGGGGGTGAGCCCCTTTTTATACAGATGTCCAGGGCGCCCCTGTTGATGTAGGGCGCCTACCACGTAGCCTATCCGTGCACGTCCTCATCCACAGACTCGGCCAACGCTTATCCTTTCATACAGGGCGCCTGGGATATATGGGGCGCCTGTATGCTCACGGGCGCCTCCCTTGCTAACGTGGAGGCTCAGCTTCGCAGACTGCTGGAATCACCCATTTGGGACGCCTGTATCAATACAAGCGCCTGTATTCTCGGGCGCCTGAGTCCTCTCAGGCACCTGGGATGCAGAAAACTCCTTTCTTTGTTCCTGCAACCAGGGTTAGTTCCAATGCAAAAGTAATAGATAGATTAAGTACAAATAACAGTCTGCGCTGTCTTGGTTTTGACTTTTGGCTTCCCAAATGGAATCCTAGGTCAAACCGACACCTAATGTTCCCTCTTCCATGGAACGCGTCCTCGACTACTCCTCTCAGGAGAAGTTACCTTTTTGCCAACCAGCTCCTCCGGTTGGACTTTTGCCCGATCTTCCGGATCAGGACATCGGTGCCCAGTCCACGACCAGGATTTATTGCCCAACCCTCGGTCAGGTCTTCGTGCCCAGTCCACGACCAGGACTTATTGCCCAACCCTCAGTCAGGTCTTTGGTGGCCAGCCCTCGGCCAGAACTTATTGCCCAACCCTCGGTCAGGTCTTCGGTGCCCAACCCTTGGCCAGGACTTGTTGCCCAATTCCATGATCTAGGACTTCGTGCCTAGCTTTCCTAGGACTTTACCTGCACACTTAACAGATTCATTAGATCACAATATAACCTTAACTTATGAACCCTTTGCCATGATCAAAACCTAGGTTCGATCTGGTGCTTCCGAAACCAACAATCTCTCTCTTTTTGATTTATGACAACCTAGTTCAAAAGTTAAGTTTAAACAGAAAGCAGAGGCATTTCAAACAAACATATTTTTCTTCTTTTTCTTAAAAACAAATTATTTTGAAAAATGTGCAATAAGCTCCCCTGAATTAGAGATTCTCCTTCTGAAGCTTTCAAAGATATACAGTTTTACAAAAAGACTCAGTGTACACTTTTTGAGGAAAAAAAGTTAAAGTCATTTTAAGAAAAAAAACAAGCAAACTTCAACTTTTGCAAAACTTTTGAAGTTGAAAAAGTTAAGACACCTTTTGACAGATTTTAATAAATTTTTCTTTAAAAGGGAATTTTAACTTTTCTTACTTGTAACCACAAAAATTTATTCTTTAAAAGATTTGTACTTTTTGTACTCAAAAACATTTGCACAAAATTATTTTTCACTTAACAAGATTTTGCACACAATGTTATTTTGTACTTAAAAAGATTTTGCACTTGAAAATATTGTGTACTTAGAAAATATTTTGCACTTGAAAAGATTTTGCACTTAAAAAAATATTTTCCACTTAAAATATTTTGCACTTAACTTAAAACATTTTGCACTTAAAATTTCAGCACTTAAAAATTTCTGAAAAATTCTTGCACTTAAAACATTTTTGCAAAAAAACAATTTTAAAAATTTTGCACTTGAAAAACAACTTAACTTTACTTTTTCTCAAAAAAAAAATCATCACTTTTTCTCACTCTCCCCCTTTGTCATATATCAAAAAACATATTGGTTGAAAAAAAATGTGAATCAGAGCCACATATTGAACCACTTAGCAACAAAACCAAACAAACTAAATTGAACTCGTTCAGGTCCTGTCTAACCTAGTTAGCTACTTATTAACTGTTATATAACAGCAGCTTTCACTAGGGTTAGTCAAGTTAAGTGATCTGATCAAGTTAGATTTTCTAAGCTTGAACACTTAGCTTGATTGCTGTTCAAGTGTATTTATCGCCCCAACTGCTCTTGATGCACTGACTTAAAGCATCTTGAGTCAAGACATAGACCTAAGCATCTCAACCCAGTCTAAGTTATCAATCAAAGTATCCTAATGTGTTTGTGAGATGCTAGCTTCTAGATCTATAGGAGCATGCAATTCTAGGGTTAAATCCTAGGCTAAGTTCATTGCGTAGAAAACCCTAGTTTTAAAGGGGGTAATTTTTGAAACATCTAAGTCAAAAAAGAATTTTAATTTCATCAAACAAAAGGATTTTCAAAATAAACATAAAAGTTGTGCTACACACTCTCCTAGGGTAATATACTCTGCTTCAGTTGTGGATAAGGCAACGCAATGTTGTTTTCTACTGCACCAGCTAACTAGACTGTGTCATAATAATTGACAACTTTCACTTGTACTCTTTCTATCTAGTTTGGATCTGGCATAGTCTGAGTCAGAGTATCCTAATAATTCAAAGTTGGAGGTCCTAAGATACCAAATACCTACATTTAGGGTACCCTTTACGTACCTAAGGATTCTTTTTAGAGCAGCTAGGTGAGACTCCTTAGCACAGGTTTGGTATCTCGCGCACATTCCTACTACGAACAGGATGTCGGGTCTACTAGCAGTTAAGTATAATAAATTACGTATCATGCTTCTATATAGTTTTAAATCAATTGATTTACCTTCAGGTCATTGCCTATTTTAACATTTGTTGTTAGTGATATGAGAGAAGTGTCCTAAGGCAATCGCCTTATGATGTAAACATTTATATTAATAAATGATAATTCACTATTTGAGTATACATGTTTTGTGTATTTGATTGAGATCTTAAACTCATCTACTGAATGTCCGCAATACAATTCACAGCATAAGAGAATTTGTGATGGGATCACAACTAGTGACTATCTCTAATGTGCAATTGTGAAGTATTGAAATTGTCCCTAGTCAATGAATTGATAAAAATGGACACTATCAATTCTGTTGAGACTAGCATGGGTTATTCTCTAATCAGCCGATTCTCACTGGCTGGTGACATTGGGATGTCCGGAGATAAACATGGATGCTAGTTAAGGGAACTAGTTCATTGGAGTGACTAGCTGTAAGACTTCATATGGGAATCTACATGTAGATATGTCAATGAAGTTCTTACTGCGGCTTAAGTGCGATGTTCCTTTGACTTGCGGTGTTCAAGTCATCTTGGTCATGGAGACTTATACTTTAACATCTTAAGCAAGCATCTCCAAGGAGGTGTGGACCCAGGATGATTGGGTATAAGCCGAAGTGCCCGAAGATGTTTGAACAGCCTACAAAGGATTCACCACTCCTTGCGAGGAGATGTATACCCAGGCCTATCGTCGGATTGTTACTCAAAACCTCAGGCTAGAGTATATCATGTTTAGAGTGCGAGTCTCTAAAATACATGAGAGTAATTAGAAATCCAAAGGACGAGAAAGACACTACTTGGGCTAGGTGTGACGTAGTCAGCCTAGTGGGGATTGACACCATAGACCATGTCCTGAACCAAGTGGATATAAGGTGGTGAAGGGAATGGGGCATGATTCATTAGAGCTGCTGAAGGGTTTCAGAATAATTTATTCTGAGGTTAAACCGTTGATCTTTCGATTAATTAGGGATCATGATGTACTACTAGGTGCCATGATCGTTCTATAATTGGTTGATTATAGACGGCCAACATAAATCGAAAGCCTATTTAGTCACATGCACTACGAGTAATCCGAGGGATTTAAAATGAGTTGAAAATTAGATTTTCCGATCAAGAGAAATAAGTCGAATCTGAGTTAATCAGAGGCGCAATTGAAGCTAAAATGGCTAAGTCTTTTGAAAGCTTTTTGGGCGAATTAAATGAGTTTAATTCGCGTTGGTTCGGCTCGGTTTGGGCCGGCCAAAGAGGGTGCCAACCCTCCTTGGTTGGCCGGCCATTAAAAGGGAGAAAAACCAATTTAATTGGTTTAATTAATAAAATAAATCTAGTGCGATTTATTTTATAAATTATGGATAAATAAATTTGTATAAAGAAATTTATATAAATAAATTTGTAGAAATTTATTCTTTTTATGGAAGTTAAAATAATCCATGAATTGGTTTATTTTAATTTTATAAAATCAATTATGAATTGATTTTTCCATAATAAGAAAGTTTATAAATTTCTTATAAAATTTATTTCATAATTTAAAGAGAAGAAGAATTTGTTTTATTATAAATTAGTTATGATAAGACTCGGCTTAAACGGAATAATTAATAAGAGAATTTATAAGATAAATTTCTTATAACTAATTCCGTTAATTCCGTTAAGAGGGAGACTTAGCAAAGGAGTTGCAACTATATAAAGGAACCAAAGGCAAGCCCTTATTACGTATTACTAATTGAGATTAGTAACTTCCTCTCTCCCTCTCTCTTACTCTTCTCCCTCTCCTTTCACTTAGGGTCGGCGCCCTTCTTGGAGAATTAGGGCCGGCTCCCACCTTCCTTGCTAGGGTCGGCGCACCCTATCAACACCAAGCAAGGTTGCCATGATCTTCAAGAAGAAGGAGAAACGAAACAAGAAGAAGAAGAAGCGGATAGCGACTCCTCTCTTCCCGGAATTCGATTCCGTTTTCTTGGTGGTTAGTTTCCCTTTCCTCTCTTGATCTTTCTTGTTGTGCCTATAGAGAATCTAGTAGTTCTCGTCGGCACAAAACTCGTGACTTTGCGAAGTCATCCCGAAGAGAACTCGGCGTGGACGCGAATAGAGGCGGAGCTTCCAAGGGACACTACGGTTGGATCTCGTCCCTTACTTCGAGTTACGAGAGGTATAATGTAAATTAGTTTACTTTTCCGCAAAGTTTTATTTTATGATTATGTTAACACACCATAAGGTTGCATGCTAGATACGAAGTTAAAATAATTTAGGAAATTATTTTATGCAAATTCTTCCGCTGCACGTAAAAATTTAAAATTTTACGAACTCGTATCCTTGTCGACATGCACCCGGTCCCAACATTTGTGGCCATGGGAGTACCTAAATTCTTAGAGTTTTTCATTTTGAATTTCTTAATTAATTCTTTTGCATAATTGGATTGATGAACGTAGTTACCATCCCTGGTTTGTTTTATTTGGAGACCTAAGAAGAAAGTTAGTTCACCTACCAAGCTCATTTAAAACTCACTCTCCATGATTTTTACAAAATCTTTTAACAAGTTTGAATTAGTCGAACCAAAAATTATGTCGTCTACGTAGATTTGGGCTATAAAAATATCTTTTTCTAGGATTTTAACAAACAGGGTTGAGTCAATTTGGTCTTGGTTAAATCCTTTAGAAATCAGGTAAGTTGACAGTCTTTCATACCAGGACCTAGGTGCTTGTTTTAACCCATAAAGGGCTTTCCTAAGTTTGAACACATGCAGAAGATTGTCTAAGTCCTCAAATCCTGGGGGCTGCCCTACATACACTTCCTCTTTTATGAACCCATTAAGTAGGGGTGTCAACGAGCCAAGCCGCTCGCGAGCTATTCGGGTCTCGGTTCGATAGAAACTCATTCGAGCTCGTTTAATAAAGCTCGTTAATATTAACGAACCAAACTCAAATTCAGCAGTATTCGACTCGTTAGCTCGTGAACAGGCTCGTTAATAAGCTCGTGAGCTAGTTCGTAAAATATAAAATTAATATTTAATATTAAATATATAATTTTGACACTTTACATTTAATAAATATAAAATATCCAATAAAGCTCATTTGTATGAATAAAATCATAGATTTTAGTAAATATTTTATATTTTTTAGAATATATAATTTATTTTTTCAATAAATTGATGAATAATTTAATTAATTATTTATATTTGATAAGTACATTTAGGGCTCAATTAGGCTCGAATATGCTTGCGAGCCATCACTATATTCGATAAATTAAGCTCGAGCTCGGCTTGATAATAAACGAACCAAACTTAAAGTCTCAGCTATTCGGCTCGGCTCGGTTTGATTACAACCCTACCATTTAGGAAGGCAGACTTGACATACATTTGGTATAGTTTAAAACCTCTATGGGCTGCAAAAGCTAGTAACATCCTAATTGATTCATGTCTAGCTACGGGGGCATAGGTTTCATCATAATTCAACCCTTCGACTTGACTAAACCATTTAGCTACTAAGCGGACCTTGTTTCTCACAATCTCCCCTTGATTATTTAGTTTGTTTCTAAATACCCACTTAGTGTCTATAACTGATTTACCTTCTGGTTTAGGTACTAAGTCCCAGACTTGGTTTCTCGCAAATTGGGCTAGTTCTTCTTGCATCGCAATGATCCAATCTGGGTCAGGTAGGGCTTCCTCTATAGTTTTAGGTTCTATTTTTGAGATTAGTGCAATTTGACTAGGATTTCTGTAGGAAGACCTTGTTTTGACCCCTAAGGTTGGATCGCCCAAGATTTGGTCAGATGGATGATTCAGTCTGGGTTTCTTAGTTCTCCTAGAACTCGGTTCATCCTCAGGTCCAGCTGATAGGTTTGGTTTAGGGATCGGTTCAACTACTTGGGTTGGTTCAGCTATTGGTTCAGTTGATGTCTTAGTAGTTGGTTCAATTGATAGTTCAATTAATGGTTCAATTTCTTCTTGATCATGATTTGAAGTATTTAGGTTTTGTTTGACAGTAGCTTTTGTTTCAGTTTCTTCATCCAATATTAAGTTTGTGGTTTCTTCTATTTTAAGAGTTTGTTTATTGTAGACCCTATATGCCCTACTTGTTGTTGAATATCCTAAAAAAGTACCTGGGGTTGATTTTGATTGAAATTTGCCTAGGTAGTCCTTAGCATTTAAAATGTGTACTTTACACCCAAAAACCCTTAAATAATGTAAATTTGGTAGCCTGTGATAATAAATTTCATAAGGGGTCTTGTTGTGTCTTCTATTTATTAAGACCCTATTTTGAATATAACAGGTTTTGTTTATCGCTTCTACCTAAAATTGATTGGTTAAGTTATATTCGTTGAGCATGGTCCTAGCGGCTTCCTGAAGGGTTCTATTCTTCCTCTCAACTATCCCATTTTGTTGGGAGTTCTAGGGCATGAAAATTCATGGATGTACCCATTAATTTTACAGAATTCCTCAAATCTCAGATTCTCAAATTCTCACCCGTGGTCACTCCTAAGTCTTTTAATTTTTGTGTCATTTTAATTTTCTATCATTTGACACAAATTGTTAAATGAGTTAAATGTTTCATCTTTAGTTTTTAAGAATCTAACCCAGGTAAACCTAGAATAATCATCAATAATTACTAAGCAGTTCCGATTCCTACTTAGCGACTTGGCTCCATGTGAATCAAATAGGTCTAGGTGTAGGAGCTCAAGTATGGGTTGGGATAAGTCTGACTGGGTTGATTTGTGGATTGACTTGGTTTGTTTACCTTGTTGACATGGATTACAGATGGTATTCTTAAAGTTTTTAATTTTTGGTATCCCTTTAACTAGTCCAAGTTGACTTAATTTTGAAATTAACTTTGTATTGGTGTGACCTAGTATTCTATGCCATAACTTGGTTTCTTCTAGCTGAGTTAGAAAACATTTAGGTGTTACGGGTAGATTGATTATATAAACATTATTCTTTCTACTACCCTTAAGTGTAACTTCTGGGTCTTGTAGATTCCTAATCAAGCAGTCAGAATTGGTGAAGGTAACTATATAACTAGTATCACACAGTTGGCTAATGCTAAGTAAATTAAATTTAAAGTTTTCAACTAGCAACACCTTTTTGATAATGAAATTAGAGTTTAGTTCAATATTACCTGACCGAATTACTTTAAGTGTGGCATTGTTGCCAAATGCCACTGAGCCTAGGACTTTGAACTTAATATTGGTGAATTTCAATTTATCCCTAGTCATGTGCCTGGAGCATCCACTATCCAACATCCACTAGTCCAAATCTTTATGTTTCTACACATAAAATATTTTTTATTTGGATCCATTTATGTAGAAGTAAGGATAGATTGAATAGAATTTCACTGCCTAATCTGTCTCACCCATATCTAAGGTTATCAAGCATGTTGACCTTATGGGTTCCTTTTGTGAGACAGGTTTTCAGTTTTAGGTTAAAAATCTGAGTTTGAATTAATTTGAAATTTTGATTTTTGATTAATGTTTGAAATCATTCAGTGAATTTAATTTTGAAGGTATTAAGTGAAAATTTAAATTTGAAAATATTAAGTGAAATTTTGAAAAATATTAAGTGAAATTTTAAATTCGAAAAATATTAAGTGAAATTTTAAATTTGAAAAATATTTAGTGAAATTTTAAATTTGAAAATATTAATTAAATGTGTATTAAGGGTAGAATTAATATGGTTGGTAGTGTTGGTGCAGAAAGCACCCAAGTCGAACCTGAGTTTTGATAATGGCAAAAGGGTTTAAAAGTTAAGTCTCATTTGTTATCTAACATGTTACTCAAGTGTGCAGGAAAAGTCCTAGCGAAGGACTACTAGGCACTGGCGAAGGAATGCCAGGGTAAAAGTCCTAGCGAAGGACTATTAGGCACTGGCGAAGGAATGCCAGGGTACTGAAGCCCTAGCGAAGGACTGCTAGGCACCAGGCGAAGGACAGCTTGGGACTGAAGACCTAGCGAAGGACTGCTAGGCACCGGGCGAAGGATAGATTGGTATCCAAGACCTGGCGAAGGACCGCTAGGCAAAAGTCTAACTGGAGGAACCGGTTGGCATCAGGTAAATTCTCCTGAGAGGAGTAGGTGAGGATGCGTTCCCCGTCGAGGGAATAGTAGGCGTCGGTTTGACCTAGGGCTCCATTTGGAAGGCCCAAAGTCAGAACCAAGATAGCTAAGGCTGTATAAACTAACATCTTATTTCTTTATGGTGTTTTGGACTAACCCTGGATGCAGGATCGAAGGAACGAGTGTCTGCAGCTCAGAGAGCCTCAAAGGAGTGAGGCAGCAGCTGACCAGGGCGCCCGGAGTGTCCCGGGCGCCCTCAAGGTGAACACAAAACACATGATGTACAGGCAGGCTTCGACAGCTCATGGGCGGGGCGCCCCCGTGCTCCCGGGCACCCCCCATGCTCCCGGGCACCCCCAGTGCAAGCCTACGAAGGAGAAGCCAGTGAAGCCAAGGGATAAGACTTGACCCGGTCAACCCGGGCGCCCCCAGCGTTGCGGGCGCCCCCGTCAAAGCTTGATCCCGAGTTTTAAGGGATCAGAGCTTACCGAGATGGAAGTAGATCGGCTGACACGTGGGGGGACGCCCCTGACGTTCCGGGCACCCCCAGGGGCTATAAATAGGCCCTCGACCCCAAGGCTTCGAACAACACTTCTTCCAACGCCAACTTGCTCTTCGACTCAAAGCGCTCTGCTCCGGGAACCTTCCACTCACGACTCAAGCTCCTACGACGCCCATCTGCACCGAAGTATAAACTACACCGGACGTCGGTAACGAAGAGCTATTTTCTTTCAATTTACTATACTACAATTGTACAACTCTTGTAAACTGTTTTTGCGCACTTATAGAATTGCCCACAGAAAACAGTCAACGACCGTGGGCCTTGGAGTAGGAGTCGACCTAGGCTCCGAACCAAGTAAAACTACCTGTGTTCGCGATTGTTTTTATTCCGCTGCGTACTTGCTCTAGTTTTTATCCGAAAACCATTTAACGATATTCACCCCCCTCTATCGTTTCTCTCGATCCAACAAGTGGTATCAGAGCGGGAAAGTTTATATTTGGTGCAACCACCAGTTTGAAATTTTTTCGGATTTTTAAAAAAAAATTATATTTTTTTCGTTCGAATTTCTTCTAATATTTTTTTCGTTCAAATTTCTTCTCGTTGATCGAGGTTGGTGCAACACCACTCGACAAATATTTTTTCTTTATCCCGCACTACTAATCCAAGACCAAGTCTTGGGATATTTTTTTTTTGTCTAGTTTACATTTCAGATAAAATGGCCATGCAAGAAGGCTTCAGCACCGCAAGACCACCTCTCTTCAGTGGAGAAGACTTCTCCTACTGGAAGAGCAGAATGGAGGTCCACCTGAAACTCAGGTGGACATGTGGATAATCATCCAGTCCGGACTGGAGATTCCGAGAAATGCTGAAGGAGTACCTCAAAGCTACACAGAGTGAGACACCGCTCTGAAACGGAAAATTGAAGCGGATGCAAATGTTGGGACCGGGTGCATGTTGACATGGATAAGGGTTCGTAATTTTAAAATTTAATTATGTGCAGCGGAAGGTTTAACATAAATAATTTCTCAAATTATTTTAACCACGTATCTAGCATGCAACCATATGTTGTGGAGACATGATCATACATTTAAAATTTTGCAGAAAGTAAACTAATTTACATAATACCTCGCGTAACTCGTAGAAAGGGACGAGATCCAAACGTAGCATCCCTTGGAAGCTCCGCCTCTATTCGCGTCCACACCGAGTTTTCTTCGAGATGACATCGCAAAGCCACGAGTTTCGTGCCGACAAGAACTACTAGATTCTCCAAAGGCACGACAAGAATACCAAGAGAGAGATGAAAAACTAACCACCAAACGAAGAACGGAATCAAGATTCCGGGAGGAGGGACGGAGTCGCGCCCGCTTCTTCTTCTTCTTCGGCATCTTCTTGATGGTGGAAGCTCACAGCAAAGGGGGAGGGCTCTAGGGCCGGCGGCACTAGAAGAGGGAGAGGGAGAGAAGGAGAGGGAGAGAGGCTAGGCAAGAATCCTTGATTTCTTAGATTAATTTCCAAGCCTTGCCTTGGTACCTTTATATAGTAGCCTCTTAATCGCCAAGTCTCCTCTTAACGGAATAAATTTTTCATAAGAAATTTATCTTATAAATTTTTCTATGAATTATTCCGTTATGCCAAGTTTTTATTATAACTTAATTTATAATAAAAACAACCATGTCTCCCCTTTTATTATGGAAAGAAATTTCTTTATATAAATTTGTTTATATAAATTTCTTTATCATGGTAAATCAATCCATTATTGATTTTATAAAATAAAATAAACCATTCCAAGGTTTATTTTAATTTCCATGATAAATAAATCTCTTTATATAAATTTCTTTATATAAATTTTTTTATACAAATTTTTTTATACAAATTTCTTTATCCATAATTTTATAAGACAAACCACGCGCGGTTTATTTTATAAATTTGAACCAAACAATTTGGTTCTTCCCTCTTATTGTGGCCGGCCAAACAAAGAGGGTGGGGACCCTCTTTGGCCGGCCAAACCCAAGCCACGATCTCATGAATTAAACTCATTTAATTCGTTCAATAAGTCTTTAAAAGACTTAGCCATTTTATGCTTCCAATGCGTCTCTGAAAAATTCAGATTCGACTTATCTCTCTTGATCGAAAAATCTAATTTTCAACTCGTTTTAAATCCCTCGGACTACTCGTAGTGCGTGTGACTAAATAGGCTTTCGATTTATGTTGGCCATCTATAATTAACCAATTATAGAACGATCACGAGTGGCACCTAGTAGTACATCATGATCCCCAATTAATCGAAAGATCAACGGTTGATCTCAGAAACTATTCTGAAATCCTTCAGCAGCTTTAATGAATCGTGCCTCATTCCCTTCACCATCTTATACCCACTTGGTTCAGGACACGGTCTATGTGTGTCAGTCCCCACTAGGCTGACTACGTCACACCTAGCCCAAGCAATGTTTTTCTCGTCCTACGGATTCTAGTTACTCTCATGTTTCTGAGATATTCATACTTTGAACATGTGATGCTCTGGCCAGAGGCTTCGAGTAACAATCCGACGATAGGCCTTGGTTATACATCCCCTCACAAGGAGTGGTGAATCCTATGTAGGCTGTTCAAACGTCTTCGGGCACTTCGGCTTATACCCAACCATCCTGGATCCACACCTCCTTAGAGATGCTTGCTTAAGATGTCAAAGTATAAGTCTCCATGACCAAGATGACTTGAACACCGCAAGTCAAAGGATCATCGCACTTAAGCTGCAGTAAGAACTTCATTGACATATCTATATGTAGATTACCATACGAAGTCTTACAGCTAGTAACTCCAATGAACTAGTTCCCTTAACTAGCATTCATGTTTATCTCCGGACATCCCAATGTCACTAGCCAGTGAGAATCAGCTGATTAGAGAATAACCCATGCTAGTCTCTGTTGGATCGTGAAAACCGATAGAGGGGGGGTGAATATCGGAAATCGTTCTTTTTCGGAAAACTAAGAGTAAGTGCACAGCGGAAATAAAGATAAGAGACACAGCACAAAGACACAGTGGTTTTTACTTGGTTCGGAGCTTGTGTCGACTCCTACTCCAAGGCCCACGGTCGTTGACCGTTTACTTTGGGCAATTCTATATCAGGCGCAAAACAAGTTTACAAAATTTATTACAAAAGTATGTGCAGTAAACTTAAATAGCTCTTTTTACAGACGTCCGAGGAAGATCGACTTTTTCGGAGCAGCAGGACGTCGTCGGCTCGAGTTTGAAGGATTCCGGGGTGTAGCACGAGAGCAGAAGAGCGTAGAGTCGTAGTTTCGAAGTTGTTGTGGAAGGCTTGGGCGTTGGGTGCTATTTATAGCACCTAGGGGCGCCCTGGACGTCGGGGGCACCCTGCCACGTGTCAGCCGATCCGAATTTAGCTCAGTCAACAGTTATCCCATCCGAATAGGGATAAGTTTGACTCTGGGGGCGCCCTGGTCGTAGAGGGCGCCTTGGCTGACTTCTTCCTCGCAGAAATCTCGGCTGTGGATAAAGATGAAGCTTCGCAGACTTGGGCCCAAGGCGCCTTGGCTGCTGAGGGCGCCCTGGCTGCTGAGGGTGCCCTGGCTGCTGAGGGCGCCCTGCCCAGTAAGCAGCCGAAGCCCTTTTTGCTTCACTTGGTTCTGGTTCACCTTGGGGGCGCCCTGGACACTCAGGGCGCCCTGCTCAGCTTCTGCATCACTCCTTTGAGGCTCTCTGAGTTGCAGACACACGTTCCTTCGGTCCTGCATCTAGGGTTAGTCCAAAACACATTACAACAATTAATTATTAGTTTATACAGCCTTAGCTGTCTTGGTTCTGACTTTGGTGTCCAAAATGGAGCCCTAGGTCGAACCGACGCCTACTGTTCCCTCGACGTGGAACGTGTCCTCACCTACTCCTCTCGGGAGAATTTACCTGATCCCAACCGCTCCTTTGGTTGGACTTTTGCCTGACGGTCCTTTGTCAGGTATTGTAAACTGGCAGTCCTTCGCCAGTTGCCTAGCAGTCCTTCGCTAGGGCTTCAGTCCCAGGCTGTCCTTCGCCTGGAGCCTAGCAGTCCTTCGCTAGGATTTGATACTGGCAGTCCTTCGCCAGTTGCCTAGCAGTCCTTCGCTAGGGCTTGGATACTGGCAGTCCTTCGCCAGTTGCCTAGCAGTCCTTCGCTAGGGCTTGGATACTGGTAGTCCTTCGCCAGGTGCCTAGCAGTCCTTCGCTAGGGCTTGGATACTGGCAGTCCTTCGCCAGGTGCCTAGCAGTCCTTCGCTAGGGCTTGGATACTGGTAGTCATTCGCCAGTTGCCTAGCAGTCCTTCGCTAGGGCTTGGATACTGGCAGTCCTTCGCCAGGTGCCTAGCATTCCTTCGCTAGGACTTTGTCTCTGCACACTTGAGTAACATTGTTAGATCACAAATAAACTTAACTTTGAATCCTTTGCCAATATCAAAACCAGGTTCGATATGGTGCTTCCTGTACCAACAATCTCCCCCTTTTTGATTATGGCAACACAATTCAAAGTTAAGTAGAAAACTGTTAAGAACATAATGTAAAAATGAAGTATAGCAATAAAAACTTTATAACATTTACTAACACAAGGTAAGATTTAAAAAACCTCCTAAACCCCCTCCTAAAACCCTGAGTACTTGTGTTATAAAATACTTAACTTTGACCTTTCCTCCCCCTTTAACATATATCAAAAATAAACATGGGTGAACAAGGTATCTAATAGGGAGGTTTGAGTTTTACCAAAAATAAGTTTTTGACAAGGTGCTTCAAAAAAAGAGTAAAAGCAAGCCTAAATTTTGTGAAAAGCAAAAAAAATTACTTAGGCAAAATTTTGAATCCAAATTTCCCTAAAAAAATTTCAACTTTGAGAATTGGGAAAATTTTGTTTTAAAAGAATTTGCACACTTAGAAGAATATACTTGGAAATACTTTGTAAAAACAACAAAATCTTTAAGAATTTTCTAGACAAGTTTTTCACCAAAAAACTTTACTTAGGAACATTTGCCAATATTTAAAAGTTTTTGCTCAGACAAATTTTGTTTACTAAGAAAAATTTTACTTAGGAAAAACATGTACTTAAAAAATTTAACACACTTAGAATTTTTCTTTTTGAAAAGGAGAAAAAAATTCCTTTCTCTATTTCTTGCTCTCCCCCTTGGCTATATATATATCAATAAAGAAATATATTTTAAAATAAGTTTTAAGAGAAAGTTTGTGTATCAGAGCCTATGAGTTTTGAAAAAAGAACACTTAGTATAATTCTTGAAAGCATAGCAAAAAAGCTTAAGTTCCACTTTTGAAATCGAAAAAAAAATATTCGTACTTTGTAAACATTAGTACCTTGGAAAGTAATAGTACTTTTGAAAAATAGTAGTACTTTTGAAAGATGTTCTGCATATTTTGAAAAATATAAGTACTTTTGAAAAATATAAGCACTTTTGAAAAATATTATGCATTTTTGAAAAATATAAGTGCTTTTGAAAAGTTTTAATATTATTTTCAAAAGTATTCTAAAGTCAAGCAAAATTTTGAAAATGATAGTATATATAAGCAAAAAGAATATAAGCAAAATTATAAGTACTTTTATTTTGAAAGAATATTTATTTATGTTTTCAACAGGATTTAAAAAGTGCAGTGCATGAAAACATATAATTTGAAAAATTATTTGTCAGTTTAATAATTCTTTTAATTTAATCTCCCCCTGAGCTTGACCCAGTCCTAGGAAGCTTGTTGACTACAAGCGATCTTCCTCTGAGTCATAAGGTTTGACTCAGATTATAAGAATTATCTAATAATTTAAACAAATAGTTAGAATTAATTTCTTTCGATTTAGACTCCCCCTAAATTTGACACTTCCTTGGAGTCCTTGTAGATCATGAAGTAGTGGACCTTCCTCTATGTCTTTAGGGTTTACCAAAATCAAAAGAATAACTTTTAAAGTATGATAATTTTTAAGAGGATAATTTTTGAAAACACGACTTGAAATGATAGCACAGTTTTCGAAAATCATGATGATAATAATTTAAAGAGTAAAATACAAGGTTTTTGAATCAAATTTTTGAAAACCTTATTTTGAGATGTTATTAAATTTTAGAGCATAAGGTTTTTGAAAAAATCTAATTTTTTTTTTGAAAAATCTTAAAAGAAAACTCCCCCTGTATCCGACACAGTCTAACTTTTATCTAAATTCCTTAAGGGATTTCAGTGTTGACCAGGTTTGACTATGTTGACTAAGGTTGACTGTGTTGCCCAAGTTTTAACCAGTTGACTATGTTTGATTAACAAAAAAAACTTAGATTCTATTTAAAATGAGTCTATCATGAAATTCAATAATAAAGGGATGAAAAAGTAGGCACAGTAAACTGAATTAATTTGACAAATAGAGACAATTTTGAATAACTTTTGAAAGTATATTTTATTTGAAAGGGTAGTGAGTTATGCATTTAGGTCCTAGATGTCTCATCCAGTTCTACATAATCAAGCATGTTAACCTTAAGGGTTTTTGTGAGACAGGTTTTAGTAGAAGATTTATTTTGAAAAGACCATGAATAATTTTAAAAAGTTAAATTAATTTTTTAAACACAATTTAAATTTATTTTGAAAAGAGATATTTGAATCTAAAATTAACTAAAAATTTGTGTTAGATTCGAATTTAACAAAAAATAATTTGAATTTGAATTTCAAAAATTGGCTTCCAGGTCTTGGCGAGGCACTAGGCCTTCTTTGGCCGTAGCCTTATGGGATCATCCACCCTTTCCTTGACAAAGCCTTTTAATGAAATTTCATTTTCATTATTCTTTGAAAAATTTCTGGTCTAACTAGTTTGGGTCTTGGATCGGTAGCTTCGGCTAGTTCTGCCAAATTAGCTTCCCTAACGTACTATCATCTCACCTCCACCCAATACTATGTTGTTCAATTTTCAATTAACTAATTTAGTCCGAATCCTAATTCTAAGCAAAAAAAAAAAAATAAAACACATAATTAAAACAAACAATTGTCTAAGTAAGGTCACAATTGGAGTAATACTCCGGATTTTCGAAATCAGCAAGATTATGAATTAAATTTTCTAACTTATTGACCTTATGTTTTAGGGTTTCATTTTCTTGTTTCAATTTTCTGAAATTTGTTTTAATTAAGTTACATGAATCAATCACATTATTCAAGGTAAATAACGGATTTTCAAATACTGTAAATTTACCTTTGTTGATTGTTTGTTCGGCATTCTTGGTAGCTCTTTTATCTGTGCATTCACTTTTGTAATGCCCGAACTCCTGGCACTTGAAGCATTGAATGCGACTTTTGTTCTTTCGTGCTTTTGGAACTGATTCCTTTGTCGCCGGTGGTGTAGACCGAGTCTTACGAGTAGGGCACTGATTTTGGTAGTGCCCTCTCTCCCTGCATGTGTAACAGATTACATGATTAAAATTTGAATTTACACTTTTACCTTTTGGTTCTTTCTTGGGAATCTCCCCCTTGATTCTTGCCGCCTCGGATCTAGGCTCATCTTCTGATTCTGTGTCTGAGTCGGACTCGGGTACTGGTTGAAGCTCCTTCTATGGTGGTTCTTTAGGAGTTTTCCCTGCAATAAAATTTACACCTTCCTCGACCATTATAGTATCTGTTTGATTATTTAATTCTAATTTTGAAAAGAGTTCGAAATTGGTTACCGTCTCAGTCAATTCGTCGTCTAATTCTGGTTCGATTTTGGATTCGGGTTCAGACTCTGACTCGGCTGTTTGTGTTTGGACTGAAAGGGCAAGATAATTTACCTGATCTTCTTCTTCATTTGAGATCTCTTGATGAAGATTAATCAATTTTTCCCAGATTTCTCTAGCACATCTGCATGGACCTACTAGCTCGAGTTGCTCCTTGGTTAGGCCACATTGCAGGATTGCAGTTGCTCTTGCATCGGTCTCAATTTGGTTGAGGGTGTGTTCATCCAATTTGTCCCACTCGATGGATGACTCATCTTCTACGGGAAACGAGAATCCCGTTTGGATGATCTGCCATAACTCCATGTGGGCCTTCAGAAGGGACTCCATTTGACATCTCCAAAACGTGAAGTTCTTGCCGGAGAATAGTGGTGGACGTGCATTGTTCCACTCTTGGTTGGCCATTTAATATAAACCTTGCACACAAAACAAAATAACAAAAAAAATGTACTAAGACTTGGTCTTGGATTAGTAGTGCGGGAGAAGGGAAGAAATAGCTCAAAATAAATGTTGCACGAATTTCGAGGCAGAATTATACTAAAATAATAAAAACAATTTATGATAAATTTTTGAAAATATTAATTTTGTCAATTCTGATTAATGATGAAAAATTAAAAATTTAATGTTAAAAATAATTTGCTCGAATTAAGGTAGCACGAATTTCGAGGAAAATATTAAAATAATGAAAAAAAAGTTTGTGACAAATTTTCAAAAATTGTTCGTTTTATCAATTTTGACTTATAGTAAAAAATTGAGAATTCAAAATTGAAAAAGGCGTAAAAAATATCGAGTTGTGTTGATTAACTAGAAAGAAAGGAAATAAGATTAAAAATTTTGTAAATCCGAAAAACTTTCAAACTGGTGGTTGCACCAAGTTTGAACTACCCCGCTCTGATACCACTTGTTGGATCGTGAAAACCGATAGAGGGGGGGGGTGAATATCGGAAATCATTCTTTTTTGGGAAAACTAAGAGTAAGTGCATAGCGGAAATAAAGATAAGAGACACAACACAAAGACACAGTGGTTTTTACTTGGTTCGGAGCCTATGTTGACTGCTACTCCAAGGCCCACGGTCGTTGACCGTTTACTTTTGGCAATTCTATATCAGGCGCAAAACAAGTTTACAAAATTTATTACAAAAGTATGTGCAGTAAACTTAAATAGCTCTTTTTACCGACGTCCGAGGAAGATCGACTTTTTCGGAGCAGCAGGACGTCGTCGGCTCGAGTTGGAAGGATTCCGGGGTGTAGCGCGAGAGCAGAAGAGCGTAGAGTCGTAGTTTCGAAGTTGTTGTGGAAGGCTTGGGTGTTGGGTGCTATTTATAGCACCTAGGGGCGCCCTGGACGTCGGGGGCGCCCTGCCACGTGTCAGCCGATCCGGATTTAGCTCAGTCAACAGTTATCCCATCCGAATAGGGATAAGTTTGACTCTGGGGCGCCCTGGTCGCAGAGGGCGCCTTGGCTGACTTCTTCCGCGCAGAAATCTCGGCTGTGGATAAAGATGAAGCTTCGAAGACCTGGGCCTAAGGCGCCTTGGCTGCTGAGGGCGCCCTGCCCAGTAAGCAGCCGAAGCCCTTTTTGCTTCACTTGGTTCTGGTTCACCTTGGGGGCGCCCTGGACACTCAGGGCACCCTGCTCAGCTTCTGCCTCACTCCTTTGAGGCTCTCTGAGTTGCAGACACACGTTCCTTCGGTCCTACATCCAGGGTTAGTCCAAAACACAATACAACAATTAATTATTAGTTTATACAACCTTAGCTGTCTTGGTTCTGACTTTGGTCTCCAAAATGGAGCCCTAGGTCGAACCGACGCCTACTTTTCCCTCGACGGGGAACGCGTCCTCACCTACTCCTCTCGGGAGAATTTACCTGATGCCAACCGCTCCTTTGGTTGGACTTTTGCCTGATGGTACTTTGTTAGGTATTGTAAACTGGCAGTCCTTCGCCAGTTGCCTAGCAGTCCTTCGCTAGGGCTTCAGTCCCAGGCTGTCCTTCGCCTGGAGCCTAGCAGTCCTTCGCTAGGACTTGATACTGGCAGTCCTTCGCCAGTTGCCTAGCAGTCCTTCGCTAGGGCTTGGATACTGGCAGTCCTTCGCCAGTTGCCTAGCAGTCCTTCGCTAGGGCTTGGATACTGGTAGTCCTTCGCCAGGTGCCTAGCAGTCCTTCGCTAGGGCTTGGATACTGGCAGTCCTTCGCCAGGTGCCTAGCAGTCCTTCGCTAGGGCTTGGATACTGGCAGTCCTTCGCCAGTTGCCTAGCAGTCCTTCGCTAGGGCTTGGATACTGGCAGTCCTTCGCCAGGTGCCTAGCATTCCTTCGCTAGGACTTTGTCTCTGCACACTTGAGTAACATTGTTAGATCACAAATAAACTTAACTTTGAATCCTTTGCCAATATCAAAACCAGGTTCGATATGGTGCTTCCTGCACCAACAGTCTCAACAGAATTGATAGTGTCCGTATTTATCAATTCATCGACTAGGGACAATTTCAATACTTCACAATTGCACATGTAGAGATAATCACTAGTTGTGAATTCATCACAAATTCTCTCATGCTGTGAATTGTATTGCGGACATTCAGTAAATGAGTTTAAGATCTCAATCAAATACACGAACATGTATACTCAAATAGTGAATATTCATTTATTAAAGTAAATGATTACAATCATAAGGCGATTGCCTTAGGACACTTCTCTCATATTACTAACAAACTCCCACTTGGCCTAATGCCAATCGTTACGGTATCCAATACCACAGGCTCTAACATGACCCTCAAACTTGCTTTGAGGTAAGGCCTTAGTTAAAGGATCCGCTAAATTTCTTTGAGTGGGAATTTTCTCAATTTGTATATCATTCCTACTTATAATCTCTCTGATCAGATGATAGCGGTGAAGCACGTGTTTGGATCGCTGATGAGACCTTGGTTCCTTTGCTTATGCAATAGCTCCATTGTTGTCGCAGTAAACCAGTATTGCTTCATCAATGGTTGGACCCACACCAAGTTTCGAGACAAACTTCTTTATCCAGACTGCTTCTTTTGTTGCTTCCGAAGCCGCAATATATTCCGCTTCCGTGGTAGAATCCGCTACAGTGTCTTGCTTGGAACTCTTCCAACTTATTGCGCCTCCATTCAAAGTAAATACGTATCTAGATTGAGATTTGGAGTCATCCTTATCTGTCTGGAAACTGGCATCTGTATACCCACGTATTACCATATCTCATTCTCCATATATTAGGAACACATCCTTAGTTCTTCTTAAGTACTTAAGGATTGTCTTGACAGCTGCCCAATGATCTATTCTTGGATCAGACTAGTATCTGCTCGTGACGCTCAGAGCATACGATACATCGGGCCTAGTACATAACATAACATACATGATAGATCCTATCGCGGATGCATAAGGAATCTTATTCATGCAAATCCTCTCGTCTTCTGTGCGCGGACTCATAGACTTTGAAAGGTTGATCCCATGCCTAATGGGAAGGTAACCTTTCTTGGATTCCGACATGCAAAACCTTTTTAGCACTCGGTCTATATATGTAGACTGCGAAAGACCAAGCAACCGTTTTGATCTATCTCTATAGATTCTAATCCCAAGGATATAGGTTGCTTCTCCCAGGTCTTTCATGGAGAAAGTTTTGGACAACCAAATTTTAACCAACTGTAAGACTGATATATCATTTCCTATAAGCAATATGTCATCGACATATAGTACTAGGAATACGACTGCACTCCCACTAACCTTCTTGTACACACAAGGTTCGTCAGGATTTTGTGAGAAATCAAACTCTTTGATTGTCTCATCAAAACAGATGTTCCAGCTCCTGGATGCTTGCTTCAGTCCATATATGGATCGTCGAAGCTTGCATATTTTGGTTTTATCAACCGATGTGAAACCTTCAGGTTGTATCATGTATACATCCTCAAGCAGGTTTCCATTAAGGAAAGCTGTTTTCACATCCATTTGTCATATCTCATAATCATAATGAGCTGCTATGGCCAGGAGCATCCGAATTTCGATTCACTTATGAGAAATCCGTATCTCTCTGGAATATTGCGTGTCCTATCAGACCTACGAAGAGGTGGTGTTGTTTTAGGTTCAACTGATAGCTCATCATTATGAGTTATTGGTTGTGGGTCTAGACTAGGTGTCTCTGTAATGTCTATTGGAGTTTCTTGAACTTCATCAAGTTCAATGTCACTCCCACTATTTTCTTGTAAAAGAAATTCTTTTCCCAGAAATACAGCATGCCTTGAAACAAACACCTTTTGTTCCAAGGGATGATAGAATTGGTAACCCTTCGTTTCCTTAGGGTATCCAATAAATAGACATTTATCAGACTTAGCATCCAATTTGTCTGATACAGTCCGCTTCACATAAGCAGGACAACCCCATATCTTAAGATGAGTTAAGTGAGGTTTCTTACTATTCCACATCTTATATGGAGTAGTAGAGACTACCTTGGTCGGGACTCTGTTTAGCAAGTAAACAGTAGTCTTAAGCGCATAGCCCCAAAAGGATTTTGGAAGAGTTGCATGATTCATCATAGATCTAACCATGTCCATCAAGGTTTGGTTACGCCTCTCAGATACACCATTATGCTGTGGTGTATATGGCGGAGTCCATTGAGACAATATCCCATTGTCCCTAAGATAATCTTGAAACTCTTGACTTAAGTATTCACCACCCCGATCGGATCGAAGTATCTTAATACTTTTGCCAAGCTGTTTCTCTACTTCATTTCTGAACTCTTTGAATTTCTCAAAAGCTTCAGATTTGTGTTTCATCAAGAACACATACCCGAATCGTGAGTGATCATCGATAAAGGTAACGAAGTAGCTATATCTCCTTGTGCAAGAGTTGACATTGGTCTACATACATCAGTATGTATTAGACCAAGTAATTCTCCCACTGGATTACCTTTTGCGGAAAAGGGTAATTTGGTCGTCTTGCCTTTCAAGCATGATTCACATGTATCAAATGAACCGGGTTCAAATGATTCCAAAATTCCACATCGGTGTAATTTGGTCATGCGTTTCTTACTTACATGGCCAAGACGACAATGCCACGTATAGGAGTCTATTCGATTATCTATTCGAGCACGTTTGTTGCTAACTTCGATATTGAAAACATCACCGGATAAATCTAACGTGTAGATACCATTGCACAAAGTTTCGGTCCCATAAAGAACACCATTTAAAGTTATGTAACAACAATTGTTACTAAAAGTTAAATGATAACCCTTTTCATTCAAGCATGAAATAGATACAATGTTCTTTATTAAAGAAGGAACAAAATAACAATTATCCAACTCTAAGACAAGTCCAGTAGGGAGCATTAGCAAATATGTTCCGATGGCAACAGCAGCAATCTTTGCTCCATTTCCAACTCGCAAATTCGCTTCTCCTTTGACGAGTCTTCTTCTATTCCTTAGCCCTTGTATGTCATTACATATATGTGAGCTGCACCCAGTATCAAGTACCCAGGTGGTTGAGGAAATAGAGTGACATTCAATAACGAAGATACCTGAAGAGGATGGGGCATCAGATGCCTTCTTCTTCAAGGACTCAAGATAAACCTTGCAGTTTCTTCGCCAGTGACCCTCCTTGCCACAGTGATAGCAAGTGCCTTTTGGGGTCTTTTTAGTCTTTTTGGCCTTTTTCTTCCTTCCCTTATTTTGTTCTTTGGGCTTCCTCTTAGAACCTTTCTTTGAGGAACCAACTAACAGTATTGTCTTCTGATCCTGCTTTACAGAAGGCTCTACAGACTTCAGCAGGTTGAGCAACTCAGGAAACTGGTCTGGAGTTGCATCTTCAGGACGACGGTTGGGAAGTTGTTCTTCAAGGACATAAGCAAGCTTTTCTGCCTTGAGGACTATCCTCAGGTTTCTAAGCCAGTCCAGTCAGCTTATTAGTGTCCAAAATGGAACGCAAATTCAGAGAAGATATGATCGAGTGATTATCCTAGAAATACAAATTGAGCTTATGTGAGAAGAATGATAAAGAATGCATCAACATACATTAATTAAATCCTATTTATTTTTCAAATTGAATAACCCTTTTTATCAATTCGGGAGATCGTGGGAACATCTCCAAATAGGTTGATATCCAACCATAGATAAGAACAACCATGGCTGTGACCATCAAGTTATTCTTAGCTATGAAGGTAGGTAATTATACCGATTACATATCACATATATGTAACTATCACTTTATGCTATCAACTAATTGAATGTTTGCATAAATCATTGGGTTGTTAACTCATTAACAAGTATGCAACAATATACATAGCACCCAACTGCACCTCTCTTTACATCGACCTTGGCTGTGGCACAACAAATTGATGCTCCAAGCTTAAGGCTGACCCATTAATCAAGAAATAGTTTTAATATGGTTGGAGCTCATTCAACCGTTTAGTCAGGCTTGGATGTGTCCAACAACCAAAACTAAGGATTGACCTCTGACTCTAACTATATTAATCATAAACTAATTCCATGGTTTGAACAACATGTTCAAACCGGGCATGGATGTGTCCATCAACCCAAACGAGAAACAAAACTCCGGTTCTAACCATATTAATGGAAGGTGTTGGCCTTAATATTTTGTAAGGGGTTTTGGGTCTCATCCTTTTCTTTCTAAGCACATTCATGACATATAATTATGTCATGTACTAACGATTTCCTTAATAAAGTATGTATGTGACTTAATTTATCATGTCTCATTAATTGAATTAGGAACCGGATTTCCTAATTCTAATTTCATACTTTATTCAAGGAATTATTTTGGGAAATAATTTCCTAAATTGTCATAATCAATTTCGGAAATAATATGTTTAAGACTTTGATTTCTCTAAATCAAATCTTATTAAATTAAGAGACAGATTCCCTTAATTCAACCACATATTATTTTCATGAAAATCTTATTTAAGAAAACTCTATAGGAAACCATTTTCCTAATTAATTTTGGAGACAACAATATGTAAGAGCATCACCCCTTAAATCAAATAAAGAAATTATCGTTTGAGAATCATCTTAACATTTTCAAGATTTGATTACATATTTTATTTATGGATTTATTAATTACAATAAAATATTTTCTTTGGGTGGCTCCACGAGGCTCAGATACCCAAAAAAAGGAATTTGTTGTAAATCTAATTTGGTCCGCTCCCCGAGGCATAACCAAATTAAACATGACAATTTTATTCAAAATTAAGAAATTAAATTACAACAACTAACTTTAAATTGGACGACTCCCCGAGGCTCAATCCAAAATAAAGAATTTTGTTGATAATTTAAAATCAATTCGAATTTAATTGTCAACTAATGATTCATAAATTTGTCTAGACTTTATTTGAAAGAAAGTGCCCAAAATTGCGAGATTTCATAATAGGTTTTCAGAATAATTCTAAGTTTCTGGTACAAAGAAAACTTACATATTTTCAAAATTTGAAAATTTCCAAAATAAAAAATTTCCAAAATTGGAAAGTTTCCAAAAATGGGAAGTTTTTACAATTATCATAAAATTTCAGAAACTAGGATATTTCAAAAGTTTGCGAAATTTCATGAGGATTTCCAAACTTTGAAATTCCTAAATCTAAAATTTATCATAATTGTAAAGTTTCCATAAATGGAAAATTTTCCAAAATTGAGATCATGACAAAGATTTCCGCAAAATAATTATATGATTATGTCGAACACTAACCGGCTTTGATACCACTGTTGGGACCGGGTGCATGTTGACATGGATACGGGTTCGTAATTTTAAAATTTAATTACGTGCAGCGGAAGGTTTAGCATAAATAATTTCTCAAATTATTTTAACCACGTTTCTAGTATGCAACCTTATGTTGTGGAGACATGATCATACATTTAAAATTTTGCAGAAAGTAAACTAATTTACTTAATACCTCGCGTAACTCGTAGAAAGGGACGAGATCCAACCGTAGCGTCCCTTGGAAGCTCCGCTTCTATTCGCGTCCACGCCGAGTTTTCTTCGGGATGACTTCGCAAAGCCACGAGTTTCGTGCCGACAAGAACTACTAGATTCTCCAAAGGCACGACAAGAATACCAAGAGAGAGATGAAAAACTAACCACCAAAGGAAGAACGGAATCTAGATTCCGGGAGGAGGGAAGGAGTCGCGCCCGCTTCTTCTTCTTCTTCGGCTTCTTCTTGGTGGTGGAAGCTCACGGCAAAGGGGGACGGCTCTAGGGCCGGCGGCACTAGAAGAGGGAGAGGGAGAGAAGGAGAGGGAGAGAGGCTAGGCAAGAATCCTTGATCTCTTGGATTAATTTCCAAGCCTTGCCTTGGTACCTTTATATAGTAGTCTCTTAATCGCCAAGTCTCCTCTTAACGGAATAAATTTTTCATAAGAAATTTATCTTATAAATTTTTCTATGAATTATTCCGTTATGCCAAGTTTTTTTTATAACTTAATTTATAATAAAAACAACCATGTCTCCCCTTTTATTATGGAAAGAAATTTCTTTATATAAATTTCTTTATCATGGTAAATCAATCCATTATTAATTTTATAAAATAAAATAAATCATTCCAAGGTTTATTTTAATTTCCATGATAAATAAATTTCTTTATATAAATTTCTTTATACAAATTTCTTTATAAAAATTTCTTTATCCATAATTTTATAAGACAAACCACGCGCGGTTTATTTTATAAATTTGAACCAAACAATTTGGTTCTTCCCTCTTATTGTGGCCGGCCAAACAAAGAGGGTGGGGACCCTCTTTGGCCGGCCAAACCCAAGCCACGATCTCACGAATTAAACTCATTTAATTCGTTCAATAAGTCTTCAAAAGACTTAGCCATTTTATGCTTCCGATGCGTCTCTGAAAAATTCAGATTCGACTTATCTCTCTTGATCGGAAAATTCAATTTTCAACTCGTTTTAAATCCCTCGGACTACTCGTAGTGCGTGTGACTAAATAGGCTTTCGATTTATGTTGGCCGTCTATAATTAACCAATTATAGAACGATCATGAGTGATACCTAGTAGTACATCATGATCCCCAATTAATCAAAAGATCAACAGTTGACCTCAGAAACTATTCTGAAACCCTTCGGCAGCTTTAATGAATCGTGCCTCATTCCCTTCACCATCTTATACCCACTTGGTTCAGGACACGGTCTATGTGTGTCAGTCCCCACTAGGCTGACTACGTCACACCTAGCCCAAGCAATGTTTTTCTCGTCCTACGGATTCTAGTTACTCTCATGTTTCTAAGAGATTCATACTCTGAACATGTGATGCTCTGGCCAGAGGCTTCGAGTAACAATCCGACGATAGGCCTTGGGTATACATCCCCTCACAAGGAGTGGTGAATCCTTTGTAGGCTGTTCAAACATCTTCGGGCACTTCGGCTTATACCCAACCATCCTGGGTCCACACCTCCTTAGAGATGCTTGCTTAAGATGTCAAAGTATAAGTCTCCATGACCAAGATGACTTGAACACCGCAAGTCAAAGGAACATCGCACTTAAGCTGC
>JAGFNQ010004355.1:0-34492 GCA_024364735.1 Boesenbergia rotunda
ATGCCTACAAAAATATATCAGAAAATTAGTGGCCAAATAATCCAAAAAATGTGTAATTTTGCAATTAAGTCCAAAATAAGAGGAAATCCTAAAAACCTAGGGTAAAATCACAATTAAGCAATAAAAACATAGGTCAAACATGGATTTTAACAAGTAAAATAATCAATAAAATGATGCTTATCAACTCCCCCACACTTAACCTTGAGCGTCTCGCGAAAAACACTAAATATGCATCCCATAGGCTTTCTTAAGCATAATTAGAAACAAATGAAAAGAAATTACCTAGGGTTGTCAATTCTCATAAATCTAAGCTCTATGAATTAGTATCTTGTCCTTAAATCAACAACTTGGCCTTTTCATCTATCATGAGTCATTGAGATGAATTTAAATCACTAGCCTTTCATGGGAAGTTTTGGTGGCTCTCTCTTAAGTTCTAAGTTGGTGATGGAAGTGGAGCTCACTCTTACACACATGTTTCTTGCACTACCATAGGCTTGCTTATTATCTACTCTCCACCATTAATCATGAATAGGATCAACATCTATAAAAACAAATAAAAGCATGGAAAATGGTAAGAATGGAGTAAAAATTAAGAAAATGGAAAAAATTGATAAAGTGGGAGACTTAGTTGCTCAAAGATGTTTCCAATGTGCTTTGCCCCTCTTGACAGTCCTCTAATGCTATAAAAAGTGTGGTGGAGTAAATCTTGAGTAATTCCTTTGATTTGGATGAAGAATAACTTGTTGGTGTCATTGTGCCAAGTTTGCCAATTTTTGTGCCAACCTTGCTTCTTTCACTCTTTTCTCAGATTTTTTTCTTCTTTCTTTCTCTCTAGTGAATTCAGAATGTAATGGGGCAGATCTTCAATTTGGATGAGAGCATCTTCACTGATTTATGGTGCCAAGTCAATGGTGTGCCAACTTGCTTCATCTTTTCTTTTCTTATTTTCTCAAACTGTTTTTTTTACTGCAATCAGAATGATGGTGGAACAAATCTTCAATTTGCATGAGCTGCCGTGAGCTTCAAGAACAGCAGAATACTTAATTCCTTGATTCCAAGCCTTGGAAACCCAATTTTCAGCTCCAAGTTGACAAATTTCTGCACAAACTGCTTGTATGGACTTGCAATGCAGTTTGTTTCAGTTCTAAAATTCCATAAACTGCAGTTCTTCTTGATTTGTAATGGCACAGCTCTTAAATTTACTGCATTTAAATAGAACTTCTGCTTTCAATCAACAATTAGTATCAATTAGGACTTGCATCTAATGATAGTGGAAATTTAGGTGTTTCACTCGAAAATGGTTGAGTAACAAGTCAATATCCGGCCATAACTCTGCTGCCATTTTCAGAAATTTCAGCTGCAAAAATTCCTTCCTTGTTCAGATCAGTTTGAAAACCAGCCATGGCACAATTGTCTTCAAGTTAATACACTGATTTTGGCTCAAAATCTTCTTCCGAAATGATCACAGATTTTTCCTTTTTAAATGGCACAACTTTCAGATTTCTCCATTGCTTGCATTCCTTCAATTCAGCTTCCATTCCTTCTTCAGATCAGCCTTCCTTCCAATTCTATAAGTGGCAGGAGACCTCCCTTGCAATCAAGTGGCACTTTTCTCACTTTGGCACAAAAATCCTTTCTTTTTTGCTTGTGTGTGCCCTCTTCTTATTATTGCAGATTTTTTTTTCACATGAATTGCCTCTTTGATATCAACTCTTTCCAAAACACTAGTCACTCCCCCACACTTAAATCTTTGTCCGTCTCGGGCAAAAATAACATTAGAAACATTTCAAACAACAAGTCCAAAGAAAAGTGAGGGTAAGAGTAAGAAATAAGTAAAGAAAAATGGAATGAATATAATTTTTTGTTAAAATTGATATGGAAAGGTAAACAAAGTGATTAGCCTCTATACATATGATCAATCATTGAAATATGATTTTGAAAGAACCTAAGCAAGTTCTAGAGTACAATAACATATATGTGTCACAAATATAAGGCTAAACCTCACTAGGCAAAAATAACTCATCTCAAGTCCTCAATTAAGAATCTAAAGCAAGTGGTACTCAAGTATCCAAGATTTCATCCATTAGCTCAAACCCTAAGTTTTAACAACCAAATTTAATTTATTTTCAAAAGATTCTAAAATGACATAAAATAACCTAGAGGGATACATTTATTTCTACTCATGCAAAAAACAAATTTCCAAGAGAACTAACGTGCATTTATTGACAAGGACTCAATTTAAAAGAAAATTCTACTTCTAGAAAGCATGAAAATGAAAAAAAAATGCAATAAAAGAAAATACAAGAAAGAACAATCTCCCCTTTTATTCTGGTGGTCGGAGTCGATCCAGAAGTAGCCTCCATCTTGGTAGTGGAGGAGTCTGGGTAGCTGGGAGAAGTAGGACTCCCCCACACTTAAACTTTGCAGAAATATGCTCCGGTGGCCGCAGGCGATTTAGGTTCAGAATCCATCGAAGGAATGGAGGGCTATGGATTAAAGTAAGATCTTCTCCTCCTTCTTGATGCCTTTCAGAAGTCCTTCCAGGAGGTTGAAGTCTGTTCAGTTGGAGCACCCACTCCTGAAGTCTTCTGGACCCTGCAAAATAATGTAATACCTCTCTCAAGCGTTCAGGGTCAGAAAGAAATGATATAAGTTCAGTCTCTGCATAAAATGAATCCAAAGCTGCATCATATCTAATTAAATCAAATTCTGGTGCCTCAATAAAATTTTCAAAATCATTTCCTACAAAATTTGCATCCAGATATTCATCACAAATGAAGAAATCAATTTCTGGCTCATCAATAGAAATTTCACAATTATTTTCCATCAAGGGTGTATCAAGCAATGTGTCACAGCCAATCAAATCAATCTCAGATATTTCCATAAGTTTCTCACATTCAACCTCAGCATAAGATATAGCAAGAGATTCATCAAAATAAATAACATCCATTTCAGGCACTTCTAAAAATTTTTCACTATCCATATCTACAAAAGATGTATTAAGTGATTCATCATAAAAAAACTACATCAATTATAGGTGCCTCTAAAATTATTTCGCAATCCATATTTACAAGAGATGTATCAAGTAATGCAGTACGATCAATGAAATCAATGTCTGGTACCTCTATTGGATTTTCACAAATAGTTTCTACACAAGGTATATCAATAAATTCATCAGAATCAATAAAGTCAACACTAGGTACCTTTTTGAATTTTCCTGAACAAAAAGGAGAAATACTTACCTGAGCGTGCTGGAGAATACCTGGAGGTTCTATAAGAGTAGATGTATCCATGGCCTCCTCCTGGTCAAGTACATGCTCCTCTTCAGCCTCTCTCTCTGGTGGACACTCAACTGGAATAGGTGATCCTTGGGTGCTTGCTTCCACCATGCAAGTCCCTACACTTTCTGGTTCATCTTCTGAATCTTGTGGTGGTCCCTGGGGCTTAGTGCAGTCCCCTACACCTGTGGAATTATCTCCTATGCATGCTTCTCCTGTAATATCTGCAACAACAACATCAGAAAGATAGGACCATCAATAATGCTATCATCAGAAAATAAAAGTCTAGAATGGTCCTGTGGAGCTTCAGTTTCTTCTTCTGGAGCTGAAAAATTTGAAAATGAATTTTGAGTAGGAATCTCCGGAGGAATGCATGCTGTAGGTGCCCTATATTTGATGATTACTTCTTCTTCTTCTTCTATCAAATTTGCAATATTACTTGAAGAAGGACTTGTCCATGCATTAGGGTCACCTTGAACTGATATAAATCCAACTCCGGGGCTCTCAGAATCAAAAGGAACTTGAGAATATAACTGTTCTGATTCTTGGGCTTTTATTTGATTCATTTGATCTACCAATTTTGCAAGGCTTCCTTCGATGTCTTGTTGTTGTTGTAGAACTTGTTGTCTTTGTTGTTGCCAAGCTTGTTGTTGTTGTAACATTTGTTGACACATCTCTATTATCCTTTGTTGTTGAGCCTCATCCCAATCATGATTCTCAAAACCTTCTTGGTTAGTGTGGAACCCCTGTTGGTCTTGAAATGGAAAATAGGGCTGCTGAAGTCCAGGAGGAGGCTGTGCATTCTGAAATGGAAACTGTTGGGGCTGCTCAAATGGATGAAATGACTGATTTAACTGCTGAAAACTTGGCTCAAAAGTTGGTGGAGATGGCTGAAAATTGTAGCCCTGAAAATTTTAGATCTGAGGTTGAAATTTTGGTGGTGAACACTGAAATTGAGTGGGCTGAAAATTCTGGTTGCAAGGGTCAAATTGCTGTGGAAATTGTAATGGTTGCTGGAAATTCAAATTATCTTGGTACCCTTGCTGAATTCCTTGAAAAGGTGCTTGATCTTGTTGATAAGGTGGCTGAAAGTTGGGCTGAAATTGCTGAAGTGGTGGCTGAAAATCTTGGAATAGTGGCTGCCCATTCTGAAAATTCTGGAAATTTGATAGACTTGGCTGCTGAAAATTTTGGAGAGGCTGAAAAAACTGATTTGGTTGCTGAAAATTCAAGTAGGGCTGTTGGAAATCTTGATTTGATTGAACTTGTGGCTGAAAAAATTGATTGGTTTGCTGAAAAGGCTGAAAGTCTGAATTGGGTTGCTGAAATTGTTGACATGGCTGCTGGTAAGTAGATGAATGACTGTTGGTTCTTCGTTGGAGCACATGCTTCAACACAACCTTTAACTCTGACAGTGCACTTTTAAGCTCTGATTGTTCCGTTGAATTCATTTTGAATCTTGCAGCCCTGTCACAAATCAAACAAGAAAAATGGCAGCAACCGTATACAAAAGATAAAACAATAAAAAATAGAATCAAATGATATGCTCATAAGTACACAAGCAAAATCAAACAAATCAACTAGTTGCTTCCCCGGCAACGGCGCCAAAAATTTGACGGACCCAATTTATGTGTCACGAAAGTGGGTCTCAAATTTAAATATGAATGAATAACTGGAAACCCTTTTTGCAATCAAGAACAAAACCGTAGTAAAGGGGTCACAGGTCGTATTTTTCTCGGGGCTAGTTGTCGTGTTTGATTCGGGCTTGTGTTTGTGTGTCGTTCGTGTTTTCGGGTTTCAAATCAAAATTGGGTTTTGGGTTGCAATTGGAAATAAAAACTCAATGAAAAGGATAAAAACTTAACTATGTAACTTAACCAAAGTAATGGCAATTGAAGATTCAACCAATTGGATCGCTTACTCATCTAAAGCCCTTAAGCAATTTGTTTAAAACTGATTTCTGATTTCAAAAGCAAATCAAAATGCCAAGCAATGAAATAAAGGCAGTGATTGAGTTTTCGGAAACAAACTAGCTTGATACAATGTGCAACAATTTTACAAACTTGATACCCAATTAAGAAAGCTGATGTGGAGCAAATGAATTTGGAACAAACAAATCAGGAGCAGAATCCATCGTCCAATAAATGTAAAAGCTAACTCAAGTGAAACAAAGATTTAGAAACCAAACATTAGGTGCAGAAATGGATTATCAAATGCAGAAATGGAAGGATACGCATGGGAACCTTTTGTGCCAAACTGATCCTTATGTGCATAAACTGTAAACTGATAATTCCAACATGAAAACTGATTGATACACTTGGGAAAACAAGACTGACAGTAAAACGCTATGCATGGAGATTGAAGAAGTGCAGAATTGGCAGCAAAAATTCAGAACAAGGGCTGAAATTCAGAAATTTCAGACAAGAGCATGGGCAGAAACTAAACCTTGATCTGAATGAAGAAACAAGTAAGCTACTGAGGTTAAACTAGACAATTCAGATTGGAAAACCAAGCTACCGGTAAGGATGCGCAAGTCTGAAGGAAGAAAATTTTAGAAACACCAAGCAGATCATTTCAGAATCAATGGATGTGCAGAAACTGATGCAGAATTGGGTTTTGATACACACAAGCTGATCTTAATTTCAGAAATAAAACCGACTGAAAAATGAACTCAATTCTAACACATTAACACACTAATTGTAATCTCCGATTGCAAGGAATAAAGTTAAACACTAATCGAATTTGAAACTGAATTGAAGAAATTAGAACTAAAGCTGAAATTTGCAACATAAGTCTGATACGCATGCTGAACAACTGATACGCAAACATTAAACTACAAAGCAATTGAAATTAAACGAAGTGTTAACTGAATGAGCTAGCTAACTAATGGAAGAACAAATTAAAACCACTAATTAAGCAGAATTAAGCCCGAAAGGTTAACTACAGCAGCTGAAACAGAACATTCATTAACGAAACTACAGCAGAATTCGAAATTACAGCTAAAACAGGAAAATTAACTAAGTAAAACTAAGCCTCAATCCTTCCTAAGCTCAAGAACATCTTGGTCGTCAATCAAGAGCCGGCTTCGAACCCCTAGGCACAGCAAATCAGTGGAAATCCATTTCTGAAGTTGATTCTGCTTCAAATCTGCGCTTGCTGGAAATCACAGTCCGATTCACTCCATCTCAATTGGTGGAGCTGCGATGATGAATTGGGAAGCTTCTAAGCTCATCTGAGAACCCCTACAAATGGCTCAGAAGCTTTGAAATGGACTGTGAAAGAGAAGACAGTGGTCGGACTGAGGAAATGCCGAAACCCTCAAACAATCCCTGTTCCAGCGCAAATGGAGCTGAATTCTTCAAGGAATCGATCACCAAAGACTCAATTCTTGATCCAAGGCTGAGATTGAGTGGTCGCGCCTTCTAAACTAAGAAAACTACGAAGAAACGAAGAAGAACGATGAAGATGCTACTGTTGCGGCGAGGACGCGACAAAGGAGAAGGCTGCGGAATTTTTCCTTAAGTAATAACCAATGGACGGCTCAGATCAATTTGAGGAAATCCAACGGCTGATCTTGCTCTGATTGGAGCCAAACTTTGATGATGATGATCTGGGGTCAGGATCTGCCTCGTGGTAGCTCGGATCCTCCAGATGTGCAACGGATGGTCCAGATCAACTTAGTCTTTGAATGGACGATCTAGAGCCCTCCAAGCTTGATCCAACGGTTGATTTAGCTCTGATTGGGATGAAACCTTCAGATCTTGATCATAGAGCTTGATCAACTCTAACCCTAGCTCGGATTGCTTCAGATCGTCCCGGATGGCTCAGATCTAGCCGCTCTTGAATCGGACGGCCCGGATTAATCCAAAATGGTGCTTATCAACATCCGACTCAAGTTTGACCCAGTATGCCCTAGGTCCAGGATCCTTTCATGCCTACAAAAATATATCAGAAAATTAGTGGCCAAATAATCCAAAAAATGTGTAATTTTGCAATTAAGTCCAAAATAAGAGGAAATCCTAAAACCTAGGGTAAAATCACAATTAAGCAATAAAAACATAGGTCAAACATGGATTTTAACAAGTAAAATAATCAATAAAATGGTGCTTATCAACTCCCCCACACTTAACCTTGAGCGTCTCGCGAAAACACTAAATATGCATCCCTTAGGCTTTCTTAAGCATAATTAGAAACAAATGAAAAGAAATTACCTAGGGTTGTCAATTCTCATAAATCTAAGCTCTATGAATTAGTATCTTGTCCTTAAATCAACAACTTGGCCTTTTCATCTATCATGAGTCATTGAGATGAATTTAAATCACTAGCCTTTCATGGGAAGTTTTGGTGGCTCTCTCTTAAGTTCTAAGTTGGTGATGGAAGTGGAGCTCACTCTTACACACATGTTTCTTGCACTACCATAGGCTTGCTTATTATCTACTCTCCACCATTAATCATGAATAGGATCAACATCTATAAAAACAAATAAAAGCATGGAAAATGGTAAGAATGGAGTAAAAATTAAGAAAATGGAAAAAATTGATAAAGTGGGAGGCTTAGTTGCTCAAAGATGTTTCCAATGTGCTTTGCCCCTCTTGACAGTCCTCTAATGCTATAAAAAGTGTGGTGGAGTAAATCTTGAATAATTCCTTTGATTTGGATGAAGAATAACTTGTTGGTGTCATTGTGCCAAGTTTGCTAATTTTTGTGCCAACCTTGCTTCTTTCACTCTTTTCTCAGATTTTTTTTTTCTTTCTTTCTCTCTAGTGAATTCAGAATGTAATGGGGCAGATCTTCAATTTGGATGAGAGCATCTTCACTGATTTATGGTGCCAAGTCAATGGTGTGCCAACTTGCTTCATCTTTTCTTTTCTTATTTTCTCAAACTGTTTTTTTTACTGCAATCAGAATGATGGTGGAACAAATCTTCAATTTGCATGAGCTGCCGTGAGCTTCAAGAACAGCAGAATACTTAATTCCTTGATTCCAAGCCTTGGAAACCCAATTTTCAGCTCCAAGTTGACAAATTTCTGCACAAACTGCTTGTATGGACTTGCAATGCAGTTTGTTTCAGCTCTTAAATTCCATAAACTGCAGTTCTTCTTGATTTGTAATGGCACAGCTCTTAAATTTACTGCATTTAAATAGAACTTCTGCTTTCAATCAACAATTAGTATCAATTAGGACTTGCATCTAATGATAGTGGAAATTTAGGTGTTTCACTCGAAAATGGTTGAGTAACAAGTCAATATCCGGCCATAACTCTGCTGCCATTTTCAGAAATTTCAGCTGCAAAAATTCCTTCCTTGTTCAGATCAGTTTGAAAACCAGCCATGGCACAATTGTCTTCAAGTTAATACACTGATTTTGGCTCAAAATCTTCTTCCGAAATGATCACAGATTTTTCCTTTTTAAATGGCACAACTTTCAGATTTCTCCATTGCTTGCATTCCTTCAATTCAGCTTCCATTCCTTCTTCAGATCAGCCTTCCTTCCAATTCTATAAGTGGCAGGAGACCTCCCTTGCAATCAAGTGGCACTTTTCTCACTTTGGCACAAAAATCCTTTCTTTTTGCTTGTGTGTGCCCTCTTCTTATTATTGCAGATTTTTTTTTTCACATGAATTGCCTCTTTGATATCAACTCTTTCCAAAACACTAGTCACTAAAAAAACTGATTTGGTTGCTGAAAATTCAAGTAGGACTGTTGGAAATCTTGATTTGATTGAACTTGTGGATGGAAAAATTGATTGGTTTGCTGAAAAGGCTGAAAGTCTGAATTGGGTTGCTGAAATTGTTGACATGGCTGCTGGTAAGTAGATGAATGACTGTTGGTTCTTCGTTGGAGCACATGCTTCAACACAACCTTTAACTCTGACAGTGCACTTTTAAGCTCTGATTGTTCCGTTGAATTCATTTTGAATCTTGCAGCCCTGTCACAAATCAAACAAGAAAAATGGCAGCAACCGTATACAAAAGATAAAACAATAAAAAATAGAATCAAATGATATGCCCATAAGTACACAAGCAAAAATCAAACAAATCAACTAGTTGCTTCCCCGGCAACGACGCCAAAAATTTGACAGGCCCAAACTATGTGTCACGAATGTGGGCCTCAAATTTAAATATGAATGAAAGCTGGAAACCCTTTTTGCAATCAAAGAAGAAAAACGTAGTAAAGGGGCCACAGGTCGTATTTTTCTCAGGGACTAGTTAAAGGTTTGTTTGATTCGCGCTTGTATTTAGGTGTCGTTTGTGTTTTGGGTTTCGAATGTGAATCTGGTTTTTGGGTTGCAATCAAAAATGAAATCACAATGAACGGGATAAAAACTTAACCATGTAACTTAACCAAAGTAATGGAAATTGAAGATTCAACCAATTGGATCACTTACTCATCTAAAGCCCTTAAGCAATTTGGTTAAAACTGATTTCTGATTTCAAAAGCAAATCAAAATGCCAAGCAATGAAATAAAAGCAGTGATTGAGTTTTCGGAAACAAACTAGCTTGATACAATGAAAAGCATGCAAAATTTAAGAATTTGAATAAGTATCAACTTCAATTCAATTTAGCTACAAGTTTTGATGGTCAACCACTGCCAACAAAGTTCGAAAATGAGTGAATTCTAACTTATTGATTCCGAACACAACCACATGCCACAAAAGCAAGTTAAAAAAAAACTGATGCAATCAATTTCTCAAATCAGCTTGGCACGCAAGTGAACCTATTTGCCAAAATTGAACCCTTTGTGCCAAAAACAATTCTAACAACTCAGAAATGCAATGACTGCGAAAGAGATTAATTTCAAGTTCAAAAGTGCACCGTAATTTCACTCAATTTGACACAAATCCATGCCGAGACTGATCTTGACACAAGCAATGCAGAATTTCAAACTCAGCACACAAATCTGCAGAAATTCAGAAAACAATGGCTGTACAGAAATTGGAAACTGGTGTGCAGCAATTCAGAAACTAAGTGGATGCTAAAACTCAACAAAACAACTAAATCCGATTGCAATAGAATTCCATCTCAAGTCTCACTGATACACACTTTAACAGATTTGAACCTAGGCATGCAAAGTAATTGTATTGCAGAAATGAATTAGTTTGTGCAGAAATAGAGGCTTACACGCAAGGAAGAGCTGATGCCTAAGTTGGAAACCAAATTCAGAGTCTTATATCCATTGCTATGGAGTTAAACAAGCTGCACTTGAGAGTTAATTGATGGATTGCAGGAATAAAAATTGGATGGTGGAATTGGAGTTAGAGTTTTTCAGAATGGATTCAAATGCAGAAATAGAATTCAATGAAACAAGCTGAACCGAAAATACAGAAATAAAATCAGATTGCTAAACAACTCAAATCAATTGAGTTAGTAAACTAAATGTTGTCTTCAATTGCAAGCATCTAAATTAAACACAAACTGAATTCGCAAGAGCTGCAAAATCAGAAGCAAACTGGCACGCATGAACAGAAAATCAGGAACTTGATATGCTGCAGAAACAAGCTGATACGCAAGCTAAAATCAGAGAAATAAACTGAAATTAAGTGAAACATTAACTAAACTAGCTAGTTAACTACTTACTTGAAGATGTAAAGCTAAATTACAGCTGGAACAATGCATTAAACCAAGTTAACTAATCCGAAACGAAATGCAAAAACAGAACAGACAGCAGAAATGGAAATTTACAGCTAATAAACGAAATTAACTAAGAAATCTAAACCCCAATCTCTTCCCGAGCTCACAATCTTCTTGGTTGTCAATCAAGAGCTGGCTTCGAACCCCTAGGCTCAGCAAATCAGTGGAAAATCAACTGCAATCTCTGAATTCGGCTCAAACTGCATCAGCTGGAAAATTTCGATCCGAGCTCTTCAATCTCGGCTTGTTGAGCTGCGATGAAGATTTGGAGATGACCTGAGCTCACCTGAGAACCCCTACAAGTGGCTCAGGTGATCTGAATTCGAGTGTAACTGAGATTCAAGCTCCCGGACCACAGAGAATGTGAAACCCTCAACAAGCTCTGTCCGGATGAAGTTTGAGTTGAATTTCGGATCGAGATGGCCTTCCAAAGATCCAGACGATGAGTTGCGGTTGAAATCGAGGTGGTCGCGCCTCGGATTGAAGAAGAATTGAAGAACAAAGGAAGAACAACGAAGAACTGTAAACTTGCGGCGAAGACGCGACAAGGCTGGGCTGCGGCGATTTTTTTGATTAAATAGTTATCAACGGACGGCCCAGATTGATCGGAGGAGATCCAACGACTGATCTTGCTCTGATTTGATCCAAATTTTAATGATGATGATCTGGGGTCAGGATCTGCCTCGTGGTAGCTCGGATCCTCCAAATGTGCAACGGATGGTCCAGATCAACTCTATCTATGAATGGACCCTCTAGAGCCCTCCTTGCTTGATCCAACGGTTGATTGAGCTCTGATTGGAATGAAACCTTCAGATCTTGATCATAGAGCTTGATCAACCCTAACCCTAGCTCGGATTGCTTCAGATCGTCCCGGATGGCTCAGATCTAGCCGCTCTTGAATCGGACGGCCCGGATTAATCCAAAATGGTGCTTATCAACATCCGACTCAAGTTTGACCCAGTATGCCCTAGGTCCAGGATCCTTTCATGCCTACAAAAATATATCAAAAAATTAGTGGCCAAATAATCCAAAAAATGTGTAATTTTGCAATTAAGTCCAAAATAAGAGGAAATCCTAAAACCTAGGGTAAAATCACAATTAAGCAATAAAAACATAGGTCAAACATGGATTTTAACAAGTAAAATAATCAATAAAATGGTGCTTATCAACTCCCCCACACTTAACCTTGAGCGTCTCGCGAAAACACTAAATATGCATCCCATAGGCTTTCTTAAGCATAATTAGAAACAAATGAAAAGAAATTACCTAGGGTTGTCAATTCTCATAAATCTAAGCTCTATGAATTAGTATCTTGTCCTTAAATCAACAACTTGGCCTTTTCATCTATCATGAGTCATTGAGATGAATTTAAATCACTAGCCTTTCATGGGAAGTTTTGGTGGCTCTCTCTTAAGTTCTAAGTTGGTGATGGAAGTGGAGCTCACTCTTACACACATGTTTCTTGCACTACCATAGGCTTGCTTATTATCTACTCTCCACCATTAATCATGAATAGGATCAACATCTATAAAAACAAATAAAAGCATGGAAAATGGTAAGAATGGAGTAAAAATTAAGAAAATGGAAAAAATTGATAAAGTGGGAGACTTAGTTGCTCAAAGATGTTTCCAATGTGCTTTGCCCCTCTTGACAGTCCTCTAATGCTATAAAAAGTGTGGTGGAGTAAATCTTGAGTAATTCCTTTGATTTGGATGAAGAATAACTTGTTGGTGTCATTGTGCCAAGTTTGCCAATTTTTGTGCCAACCTTGCTTCTTTCACTCTTTTCTCAGATTTTTTTCTTCTTTCTTTCTCTCTAGTGAATTCAGAATGTAATGGGGCAGATCTTCAATTTGGATGAGAGCATCTTCACTGATTTATGGTGCCAAGTCAATGGTGTGCCAACTTGCTTCATCTTTTCTTTTCTTATTTTCTCAAACTGTTTTTTTTTACTGCAATCAGAATGATGGTGGAACAAATCTTCAATTTGCATGAGCTGCCGTGAGCTTCAAGAACAGCAGAATACTTAATTCCTTGATTCCAAGCCTTGGAAACCCAATTTTCAGCTCCAAGTTGACAAATTTCTGCACAAACTGCTTGTATGGACTTGCAATGCAGTTTGTTTCAGTTCTAAAATTCCATAAACTGCAGTTCTTCTTGATTTGTAATGGCACAGCTCTTAAATTTACTGCATTTAAATAGAACTTCTGCTTTCAATCAACAATTAGTATCAATTAGGACTTGCATCTAATGATAGTGGAAATTTAGGTGTTTCACTCGAAAATGGTTGAGTAACAAGTCAATATCCGGCCATAACTCTGCTGCCATTTTCAGAAATTTCAGCTGCAAAAATTCCTTCCTTGTTCAGATCAGTTTGAAAACCAGCCATGGCACAATTGTCTTCAAGTTAATACACTGATTTTGGCTCAAAATCTTCTTCCGAAATGATCACAGATTTTTCCTTTTTAAATGGCACAACTTTCAGATTTCTCCATTGCTTGCATTCCTTCAATTCAGCTTCCATTCCTTCTTCAGATCAGCCTTCCTTCCAATTCTATAAGTGGCAGGAGACCTCCCTTGCAATCAAGTGGCACTTTTCTCACTTTGGCACAAAAATCCTTTCTTTTTTGCTTGTGTGTGCCCTCTTCTTATTATTGCAGATTTTTTTTTCACATGAATTGCCTCTTTGATATCAACTCTTTCCAAAACACTAGTCACTCCCCCACACTTAAATCTTTGTCCGTCTCGGGCAAAATAACATTAGAAACATTTCAAACAACAAGTCCAAAGAAAAGTGAGGGTAAGAGTAAGAAATAAGTAAAGAAAAATGGAATGAATATAATTTTTTGTTAAAATTGATATGGAAAGGTAAACAAAGTGATTAGCCTCTATACATATGATCCAATCATTGAAATATGATTTTGAAAGAACCTAAGCAAGTTCTAGAGTACAATAACATATATGTGTCACAAATATAAGGCTAAACCTCACTAGGCAAAAATAACTCATCTCAAGTCCTCAATTAAGAATCTAAAGCAAGTGGTACTCAAGTATCCAAGATTTCATCCATTAGCTCAAACCCTAAGTTTTAACAACCAAATTTAATTTATTTTCAAAAGATTCTAAAATGACATAAAATAACCTAGAGGGATACATTTATTTCTACTCATGCAAAAAACAAATTTCCAAGAGAACTAACGTGCATTTATTGACAAGGACTCAATTTAAAAGAAAATTCTACTTCTAGAAAGCATGAAAATGAAAAAAAATGCAATAAAAGAAAATACAAGAAAGAACAATCTCCCCTTTTATTCTGGTGGTCGGAGTCGATCCAGAAGTAGCCTCCATCTTGGTAGTGGAGGAGTCTGGGTAGCTGGGAGAAGTAGGACTCCCCCACACTTAAACTTTGCAGAAATATGCTCCGGTGGCCGCAGGCGATTTAGGTTCAGAATCCATCGAAGGAATGGAGGGCTATGGATTAAAGTAAGATCTTCTCCTCCTTCTTGATGCCTTTCAGAAGTCCTTCCAGGAGGTTGAAGTCTGTTCAGTTGGAGCACCCACTCCTGAAGTCTTCTGGACCCTGCAAAATAATGTAATACCTCTCTCAAGCGTTCAGGGTCAGAAAGAAATGATATAAGTTCAGTCTCTGCATAAAATGAATCCAAAGCTGCATCATATCTAATTAAATCAAATTCTGGTGCCTCAATAAAATTTTCAAAATCATTTCCTACAAAATTTGCATCCAGATATTCATCACAAATGAAGAAATCAATTTCTGGCTCATCAATAGAAATTTCACAATTATTTTCCATCAAGGGTGTATCAAGCAATGTGTCACAGCCAATCAAATCAATCTCAGATATTTCCATAAGTTTCTCACATTCAACCTCAGCATAAGATATAGCAAGAGATTCATCAAAATAAATAACATCCATTTCAGGCACTTCTAAAAATTTTTCACTATCCATATCCACAAAAGATGTATTAAGTGATTCATCATAAAAAAAACTACATCAATTATAGGTGCCTCTAAAATTATTTCGCAATCCATATTTACAAGAGATGTATCAAGTAATGCAGTACGATCAATGAAATCAATGTCTGGTACCTCTATTGGATTTTCACAAACAGTTTCTACACAAGGTATATCAATAAATTCATCAGAATCAATAAAGTCAACACTAGGTACCTTTTTGAATTTTCCTGAACAAAAAGGAGAAATACTTACCTGAGCGTGCTGGAGAATACCTGGAGGTTCTATAAGAGTAGATGTATCCATGGCCTCCTCCTGGTCAAGTACATGCTCCTCTTCAGCCTCTCTCTCTGGTGGACACTCAACTGGAATAGGTGATCCTTGGGTGCTTGCTTCCACCATGCAAGTCCCTACACTTTCTGGTTCATCTTCTGAATCTTGTGGTGGTCCCTGGGGCTTAGTGCAGTCCCCTACACCTGTGGAATTATCTCCTATGCATGCTTCTCCTGTAATATCTGCAACAACAACATCAGAAAGATTAGGACCATCAATAATGCTATCATCAGAAAATAAAAGTCTAGAATGGTCCTGTGGAGCTTCAGTTTCTTCTTCTGGAGCTGAAAAATTTGAAAATGAATTTTGAGTAGGAATCTCCGGAGGAATGCATGCTGTAGGTGCCCTATATTTGATGATTACTTCTTCTTCTTCTTCTATCAAATTTGCAATATTACTTGAAGAAGGACTTGTCCATGCATTAGGGTCACCTTGAACTGATATAAATCCAACTCCGGGGCTCTCAGAATCAAAAGGAACTTGAGAATATAACTGTTCTGATTCTTGGGCTTTTATTTGATTCATTTGATCTACCAATTTTGCAAGGCTTCCTTCGATGTCTTGTTGTTGTTGTAGAACTTGTTGTCTTTGTTGTTGCCAAGCTTGTTGTTGTTGTAACATTTGTTGACACATCTCTATTATCCTTTGTTGTTGAGCCTCATCCCAATCATGATTCTCAAAACCTTCTTGGTTAGTGTGGAACCCCTGTTGGTCTTGAAATGGAAAATAGGGCTGCTGAAGTCCAGGAGGAGGCTGTGCATTCTGAAATGGAAACTGTTGGGGCTGCTCAAATGGATGAAATGACTGATTTAACTGCTGAAAACTTGGCTCAAAAGTTGGTGGAGATGGCTGAAAATTGTAGCCCTGAAAATTTTAGATCTGAGGTTGAAATTTTGGTGGTGAACACTGAAATTGAGTGGGCTGAAAATTCTGGTTGCAAGGGTCAAATTGCTGTGGAAATTGTAATGGTTGCTGGAAATTCAAATTATCTTGGTACCCTTGCTGAATTCCTTGAAAAGGTGCTTGATCTTGTTGATAAGGTGGCTGAAAGTTGGGCTGAAATTGCTGAAGTGGTGGCTGAAAATCTTGGAATAGTGGCTGCCCATTCTGAAAATTCTGGAAATTTGATAGACTTGGCTGCTGAAAATTTTGGAGAGGCTGAAAAAACTGATTTGGTTGCTGAAAATTCAAGTAGGGCTGTTGGAAATCTTGATTTGATTGAACTTGTGGCTGAAAAAATTGATTGGTTTGCTGAAAAGGCTGAAAGTCTGAATTGGGTTGCTGAAATTGTTGACATGGCTGCTGGTAAGTAGATGAATGACTGTTGGTTCTTCGTTGGAGCACATGCTTCAACACAACCTTTAACTCTGACAGTGCACTTTTAAGCTCTGATTGTTCCGTTGAATTCATTTTGAATCTTGCAGCCCTGTCACAAATCAAACAAGAAAAATGGCAGCAACCGTATACAAAAGATAAAACAATAAAAAATAGAATCAAATGATATGCTCATAAGTACACAAGCAAAAATCAAACAAATCAACTAGTTGCTTCCCCGGCAACGGCGCCAAAAATTTGACGGACCCAATTTATGTGTCACGAAAGTGGGTCTCAAATTTAAATATGAATGAATAACTGGAAACCCTTTTTGCAATCAAGAACAAAACCGTAGTAAAGGGGTCACAGGTCGTATTTTTCTCGGGGCTAGTTGTCGTGTTTGATTCGGGCTTGTGTTTGTGTGTCGTTCGTGTTTTCGGGTTTCAAATCAAAATTGGGTTTTGGGTTGCAATTGGAAATAAAAACTCAATGAAAAGGATAAAAACTTAACTATGTAACTTAACCAAAGTAATGGCAATTGAAGATTCAACCAATTGGATCGCTTACTCATCTAAAGCCCTTAAGCAATTTGTTTAAAACTGATTTCTGATTTCAAAAGCAAATCAAAATGCCAAGCAATGAAATAAAGGCAGTGATTGAGTTTTCGGAAACAAACTAGCTTGATACAATGTGCAACAATTTTACAAACTTGATACCCAATTAAGAAAGCTGATGTGGAGCAAATGAATTTGGAACAAACAAATCAGGAGCAGAATCCATCGTCCAATAAATGTAAAAGCTAACTCAAGTGAAACAAAGATTTAGAAACCAAACATTAGGTGCAGAAATGGATTATCAAATGCAGAAATGGAAGGATACGCATGGGAACCTTTTGTGCCAAACTGATCCTTATGTGCATAAACTGTAAACTGATAATTCCAACATGAAAACTGATTGATACACTTGGGAAAACAAGACTGACAGTAAAACGCTATGCATGGAGATTGAAGAAGTGCAGAATTGGCAGCAAAAATTCAGAACAAGGGCTGAAATTCAGAAATTTCAGACAAGAGCATGGGCAGAAACTAAACCTTGATCCGAATGAAGAAACAAGTAAGCTACTGAGGTTAAACTAGACAATTCAGATTGGAAAACCAAGCTACCGGTAAGGATGCGCAAGTCTGAAGGAAGAAAATTTCAGAAACACCAAGCAGATCATTTCAGAATCAATGGATGTGCAGAAACTGATGCAGAATTGGGTTTTGATACACACAAGCTGATCTTAATTTCAGAAATAAAACCGACTGAAAAATGAACTCAATTCTAACACATTAACACACTAATTGTAATCTCCGATTGCAAGGAATAAAGTTAAACACTAATCGAATTTGAAACTGAATTGAAGAAATTAGAACTAAAGCTGAAATTTGCAACATAAGTCTGATACGCATGCTGAACAACTGATACGCAAACATTAAACTACAAAGCAATTGAAATTAAACGAAGTGTTAACTGAATGAGCTAGCTAACTAATGGAAGAACAAATTAAAACCACTAATTAAGCAGAATTAAGCCCGAAAGGTTAACTACAGCAGCTGAAACAGAACATTCATTAACGAAACTACAGCAGAATTCGAAATTACAGCTAAAACAGGAAAATTAACTAAGTAAAACTAAGCCTCAATCCTTCCTAAGCTCAAGAACATCTTGGTCGTCAATCAAGAGCCGGCTTCGAACTCCTAGGCACAACAAATCAGTGGAAATCCATTTCTGAAGTTGATTCTGCTTCAAATCTGCACTTGCTGGAAATCACAGTCCGATTCACTCCATCTCAATTGGTGGAGCTGCGATGATGAATTGGGAAGCTTCTAAGCTCATCTGAGAACCCTTACAAATGGCTCAGAAGCTTTGAAATGGACTGTGAAAGAGAAGACAGTGGTCGGACTGAGGAAATGCCGAAACCCTCAAACAATCCCTGTTCCAGCGCAAATGGAGCTGAATTCTTCAAGGAATCGATCACCAAAGACTCAATTCTTGATCCAAGGCTGAGATTGAGTGGTCGCGCCTTCTAAACTAAGAAAACTACGAAGAAACAAAGAAGAACGATGAAGATGCTACTGTTGCGGCGAGGACGTGACAAAGGAGAAGGCTGCGGAATTTTTCCTTAAGTAATAACCAATGGACGGCTCAGATCAATTTGAGGAAATCCAACGGCTGATCTTGCTCTGATTGGAGCCAAACTTTGATGATGATGATCTGGGGTCAGGATCTGCCTCGTGGTAGCTCGGATCCTCCAGATGTGCAACGGATGGTCCAGATCAACTTAGTCTTTGAATGGACGATCTAGAGCCCTCCAAGCTTGATCCAACGGTTGATTTAGCTCTGATTGGGATGAAACCTTCAGATCTTGATCATAGAGCTTGATCAACTCTAACCCTAGCTCAGATTGCTTCAGATCGTCCCGGATGGCTCAGATCTAGCCGCTCTTGAATCGGACGGCCCGGATTAATCCAAAATGGTGCTTATCAACATCCGACTCAAGTTTGACCCAGTATGCCCTAGGTCCAGGATCCTTTCATGCCTACAAAAATATATCAGAAAATTAGTGGCCAAATAATCCAAAAAATGTGTAATTTTGCAATTAAGTCCAAAATAAGAGGAAATCCTAAAACCTAGGGTAAAATCACAATTAAGCAATAAAAACATAGGTCAAACATGGATTTTAACAAGTAAAATAATCAATAAAATGATGCTTATCAACTCCCCCACACTTAACCTTGAGCGTCTCGCGAAAACACTAAATATGCATCCCTTAGGCTTTCTTAAGCATAATTAGAAACAAATGAAAAGAAATTACCTAGGGTTGTCAATTCTCATAAATCTAAGCTCTATGAATTAGTATCTTGTCCTTAAATCAACAACTTGGCCTTTTCATCTATCATGAGTCATTGAGATGAATTTAAATCACTAGCCTTTCATGGGAAGTTTTGGTGGCTCTCTCTTAAGTTCTAAGTTGGTGATGGAAATGGAGCTCACTCTTACACACATGTTTCTTGCACTACCATAGGCTTGCTTATTATCTACTCTCCACCATTAATCATGAATAGGATCAACATCTATAAAAACAAATAAAAGCATGGAAAATGGTAAGAATGGAGTAAAAATTAAGAAAATGGAAAAAATTGATAAAGTGGGAGACTTAGTTGCTCAAAGATGTTTCCAATGTGCTTTGCCCCTCTTGACAGTCCTCTAATGCTATAAAAAGTGTGGTGGAGTAAATCTTGAGTAATTCCTTTGATTTGGATGAAGAATAACTTGTTGGTGTCATTGTGCCAAGTTTGCCAATTTTTGTGCCAACCTTGCTTCTTTCACTCTTTTCTCAGATTTTTTTCTTCTTTCTTTCTCTCTAGTGAATTCAGAATGTAATGGGGCAGATCTTCAATTTGGATGAGAGCATCTTCACTGATTTATGGTGCCAAGTCAATGGTGTGCCAACTTGCTTCATCTTTTCTTTTCTTATTTTCTCAAACTGTTTTTTTTACTGCAATCAGAATGATGGTGGAACAAATCTTCAATTTGCATGAGCTGCCGTGAGCTTCAAGAACAGCAGAATACTTAATTCCTTGATTCCAAGCCTTGGAAACCCAATTTTTAGCTCCAAGTTGACAAATTTCTGCACAAACTGCTTGTATGGACTTGCAATGCAGTTTGTTTCAGTTCTAAAATTCCATAAACTGCAGTTCTTCTTGATTTGTAATGGCACAGCTCTTAAATTTACTGCATTTAAATAGAACTTCTGCTTTCAATCAACAATTAGTATCAATTAGGACTTGCATCTAATGATAGTGGAAATTTAGGTGTTTCACTCGAAAATGGTTGAGTAACAAGTCAATATCCGGCCATAACTCTGCTGCCATTTTCAGAAATTTCAGCTGCAAAAATTCCTTCCTTGTTCAGATCAGTTTGAAAACCAGCCATGGCACAATTGTCTTCAAGTTAATACACTGATTTTGGCTCAAAATCTTCTTCCGAAATGATCACAGATTTTTCCTTTTTAAATGGCACAACTTTCAGATTTCTCCATTGCTTGCATTCCTTCAATTCAGCTTCCATTCCTTCTTCAGATCAGCCTTCCTTCCAATTCTATAAGTGGCAGGAGACCTCCCTTGCAATCAAGTGGCACTTTTCTCACTTTGGCACAAAAATCCTTTCTTTTTGCTTGTGTGTGCCCTCTTCTTATTATTGCAGATTTTTTTTTCACATGAATTGCCTCTTTGATATCAACTCTTTCCAAAACACTAGTCACTCCCCCACACTTAAATCTTTGTCCGTCTCGGGCAAAATAACATTAGAAACATTTCAAACAACAAGTCCAAAGAAAAGTGAGGGTAAAAGTAAGAAATAAGTAAAGAAAAATGGAATGAATATAATTTTTTGTTAAAATTGATATGGAAAGGTAAACAAAGTGATTAGCCTCTATACATGTGATCAAATCATTGAAATATGATTTTGAAAGAACCTAAGCAAGTTCTAGAGTACAATAACATATATGTGTCACAAATATAAGGCTAAACCTCACTAGGCAAAAATAACTCATCTCAAGTCCTCAATTAAGAATCTAAAGCAAGTGGTACTCAAGTATCCAAGATTTCATCCATTAGCTCAAACCCTAAGTTTTAACAACCAAATTTAATTTATTTTCAAAAGATTCTAAAATGACATAAAATAACCTAGAGGGATACATTTATTTCTACTCATGCAAAAAACAAATTTCCAAGAGAACTAACGTGCATTTATTGACAAGGACTCAATTTAAAAGAAAATTCTACTTCTAGAAAGCATGAAAATGAAAAAAAATGCAATAAAAGAAAATACAAGAAAGAACAATCTCCCCTTTTATTCTGGTGGTCGGAGTCGATCCAGAAGTAGCCTCCATCTTGGTAGTGGAGGAGTCTGGGTAGCTGGGAGAAGTAGGACTCCCCCACACTTAAACTTTGCAGAAATATGCTCCGGTGGCCGCAGGCGATTTAGGTTCAGAATCCATCGAAGGAATGGAGGGCTATGGATTAAAGTAAGATCTTCTCCTCCTTCTTGATGCCTTTCAGAAGTCCTTCCAGGAGGTTGAAGTCTGTTCAGTTGGAGCACCCACTCCTGAAGTCTTCTGGACCCTGCAAAATAATGTAATACCTCTCTCAAGCGTTCAGGGTCAGAAAGAAATGATATAAGTTCAGTCTCTGCATAAAATGAATCCAAAGCTGCATCATATCTAATTAAATCAAATTCTGGTGCCTCAATAAAATTTTCAAAATCATTTCCTACAAAATTTGCATCCAGATATTCATCACAAATGAAGAAATCAATTTCTGGCTCATCAATAGAAATTTCACAATTATTTTCCATCAAGGGTGTATCAAGCAATGTGTCACAGCCAATCAAATCAATCTCAGATATTTCCATAAGTTTCTCACATTCAACCTCAGCATAAGATATAGCAAGAGATTCATCAAAATAAATAACATCCATTTCAGGCACTTCTAAAAATTTTTCACTATCCATATCTACAAAAGATGTATTAAGTGATTCATCATAAAAAAAACTACATCAATTATAGGTGCCTCTAAAATTATTTCGCAATCCATATTTACAAGAGATGTATCAAGTAATGCAGTACGATCAATGAAATCAATGTCTGGTACCTCTATTGGATTTTCACAAATAGTTTCTACACAAGGTATATCAATAAATTCATCAGAATCAATAAAGTCAACACTAGGTACCTTTTTGAATTTTCCTGAACAAAAAGGAGAAATACTTACCTGAGCGTGCTGGAGAATACCTGGAGGTTCTATAAGAGTAGATGTATCCATGGCCTCCTCCTGGTCAAGTACATGCTCCTCTTCAGCCTCTCTCTCTGGTGGACACTCAACTGGAATAGGTGATCCTTGAGTGCTTGCTTCCACCATGCAAGTCCCTACACTTTCTGGTTCATCTTCTGAATCTTGTGGTGGTCCCTGGGGCTTAGTGCAGTCCCCTACACCTGTGGAATTATCTCCTATGCATGCTTCTCCTGTAATATCTGCAACAACAACATCAGAAAGATTAGGACCATCAATAATGCTATCATCAGAAAATAAAAGTCTAGAATGGTCCTGTGGAGCTTCAGTTTCTTCTTCTGGAGCTGAAAAATTTGAAAATGAATTTTGAGTAGGAATCTCCGGAGGAATGCATGCCGTAGGTGCCCTATATTTGATGATTACTTCTTCTTCTTCTTCTATCAAATTTGCAATATTACTTGAAGAAGGACTTGTCCATGCATTAGGGTCACCTTGAACTGATATAAATCCAACTCCGGGGCTCTCAGAATCAAAAGGAACTTGAGAATATAACTGTTCTGATTCTTGGGCTTTTATTTGATTCATTTGATCTACCAATTTTGCAAGGCTTCCTTCGATGTCTTGTTGTTGTTGTAGAACTTGTTGTCTTTGTTGTTGCCAAGCTTGTTGTTGTTGTAACATTTGTTGACACATCTCTATTATCCTTTGTTGTTGAGCCTCATCCCAATCATGATTCTCAAAACCTTCTTGGTTAGTGTGGAACCCCTGTTGGTCTTGAAATGGAAAATAGGGCTGCTGAAGTCCAGGAGGAGGCTGTGCATTCTGAAATGGAAACTGTTGGGGCTGCTCAAATGGATGAAATGACTGATTTAACTGCTGAAAACTTGGCTCAAAAGTTGGTGGAGATGGCTGAAAATTATAGCCCTGAAAATTTTAGATCTGAGGTTGAAATTTTGGTGGTGAACACTGAAATTGAGTGGGCTGAAAATTCTGGTTGCAAGGGTCAAATTGCTGTGGAAATTGTAATGGTTGCTGGAAATTCAAATTATCTTGGTACCCTTGCTGAATTCCTTGAAAAGGTGCTTGATCTTGTTGATAAGGTGGCTGAAAGTTGGGCTGAAATTGCTGAAGTGGTGGCTGAAAATCTTGGAATAGTGGCTGCCCATTCTGAAAATTCTGGAAATTTGATAGACTTGGCTGCTGAAAATTTTGGAGAGGCTGAAAAAACTGATTTGGTTGCTGAAAATTCAAGTAGGGCTGTTGGAAATCTTGATTTGATTGAACTTGTGGCTGAAAAAATTGATTGGTTTGCTGAAAAGGCTGAAAGTCTGAATTGGGTTGCTGAAATTGTTGACATGGCTGCTGGTAAGTAGATGAATGACTGTTGGTTCTTCGTTGGAGCACATGCTTCAACACAACCTTTAACTCTGACAGTGCACTTTTAAGCTCTGATTGTTCCGTTGAATTCATTTTGAATCTTGCAGCCCTGTCACAAATCAAACAAGAAAAATGGCAGCAACCGTATACAAAAGATAAAACAATAAAAAATAGAATCAAATGATATGCTCATAAGTACACAAGCAAAAATCAAACAAATCAACTAGTTGCTTCCCCGGCAACGGCGCCAAAAATTTGACGGACCCAATTTATGTGTCACGAAAGTGGGTCTCAAATTTAAATATGAATGAATAACTGGAAACCCTTTTTGCAATCAAGAACAAAACCGTAGTAAAGGGGTCACAGGTCGTATTTTTCTCGGGGCTAGTTGTCGTGTTTGATTCGGGCTTGTGTTTGTGTGTCGTTCGTGTTTTCGGGTTTCAAATCAAAATTGGGTTTTGGGTTGCAATTGGAAATAAAAACTCAATGAAAAGGATAAAAACTTAACTATGTAACTTAACCAAAGTAATGGCAATTGAAGATTCAACCAATTGGATCGCTTACTCATCTAAAGCCCTTAAGCAATTTGTTTAAAACTGATTTCTGATTTCAAAAGCAAATCAAAATGCCAAGCAATGAAATAAAGGCAGTGATTGAGTTTTCGGAAACAAACTAGCTTGATACAATGTGCAACAATTTTACAAACTTGATACCCAATTAAGAAAGCTGATGTGGAGCAAATGAATTTGGAACAAACAAATCAGGAGCAGAATCCATCGTCCAATAAATGTAAAAGCTAACTCAAGTGAAACAAAGATTTAGAAACCAAACATTAGGTGCAGAAATGGATTATCAAATGCAGAAATGGAAGGATACGCATGGGAACCTTTTGTGCCAAACTGATCCTTATGTGCATAAACTGTAAACTGATAATTCCAACATGAAAACTGATTGATACACTTGGGAAAACAAGACTGACAGTAAAACGCTATGCATGGAGATTGAAGAAGTGCAGAATTGGCAGCAAAAATTCAGAACAAGGGCTGAAATTCAGAAATTTCAGACAAGAGCATGGGCAGAAACTAAACCTTGATCCGAATGAAGAAACAAGTAAGCTACTGAGGTTAAACTAGACAATTCAGATTGGAAAACCAAGCTACCGGTAAGGATGCGCAAGTCTGAAGGAAGAAAATTTCAGAAACACCAAGCAGATCATTTCAGAATCAATGGATGTGCAGAAACTGATGCAGAATTGGGTTTTGATACACACAAGCTGATCTTAATTTCAGAAATAAAACCGACTGAAAAATGAACTCAATTCTAACACATTAACACACTAATTGTAATCTCCGATTGCAAGGAATAAAGTTAAACACTAATCGAATTTGAAACTGAATTGAAGAAATTAGAACTAAAGCTGAAATTTGCAACATAAGTCTGATACGCATGCTGAACAACTGATACGCAAACATTAAACTACAAAGCAATTGAAATTAAACGAAGTGTTAACTGAATGAGCTAGCTAACTAATGGAAGAACAAATTAAAACCACTAATTAAGCAGAATTAAGCCCGAAAGGTTAACTACAGCAGCTGAAACAGAACATTCATTAACGAAACTACAGCAGAATTCGAAATTACAGCTAAAACAGGAAAATTAACTAAGTAAAACTAAGCCTCAATCCTTCCTAAGCTCAAGAACATCTTGGTCGTCAATCAAGAGCCGGCTTCGAACCCCTAGGCACAGCAAATCAGTGGAAATCCATTTCTGAAGTTGATTCTGCTTCAAATCTGCGCTTGCTGGAAATCACAGTCCGATTCACTCCATCTCAATTGGTGGAGCTGCGATGATGAATTGGGAAGCTTCTAAGCTCATCTGAGAACCCCTACAAATGGCTCAGAAGCTTTGAAATGGACTGTGAAAGAGAAGACAGTGGTCGGACTGAGGAAATGCCGAAACCCTCAAACAATCCCTGTTCCAGCGCAAATGGAGCTGAATTCTTCAAGGAATCGATCACCAAAGACTCAATTCTTGATCCAAGGCTGAGATTGAGTGGTCGCGCCTTCTAAACTAAGAAAACTACGAAGAAACGAAGAAGAACGATGAAGATGCTACTGTTGCGGCGAGGACGCGACAAAGGAGAAGGCTGCGGAATTTTTCCTTAAGTAATAACCAATGGACGGCTCAGATCAATTTGAGGAAATCCAACGGCTGATCTTGCTCTGATTGGAGCCAAACTTTGATGATGATGATCTGGGGTCAGGATCTGCCTCGTGGTAGCTCGGATCCTCCAGATGTGCAACGGATGGTCCAGATCAACTTAGTCTTTGAATGGACGATCTAGAGCCCTCCAAGCTTGATCCAACGGTTGATTTAGCTCTGATTGGGATGAAACCTTCAGATCTTGATCATAGAGCTTGATCAACTCTAACCCTAGCTCGGATTGCTTCAGATCGTCCCGGATGGCTCAGATCTAGCCGCTCTTGAATCGGACGGCCCGGATTAATCCAAAATGGTGCTTATCAACATCCGACTCAAGTTTGACCCAGTATGCCCTAGGTCCAGGATCCTTTCATGCCTACAAAAATATATCAGAAAATTAGTGGCCAAATAATCCAAAAAATGTGTAATTTTGCAATTAAGTCCAAAATAAGAGGAAATCCTAAAACCTAGGGTAAAATCACAATTAAGCAATAAAAACATAGGTCAAACATGGATTTTAACAAGTAAAATAATCAATAAAATGGTGCTTATCAACTCCCCCACACTTAACCTTGAGCGTCTCGCGAAAACACTAAATATGCATCCCTTAGGCTTTCTTAAGCATAATTAGAAACAAATGAAAAGAAATTACCTAGGGTTGTCAATTCTCATAAATCTAAGCTCTATGAATTAGTATCTTGTCCTTAAATCAACAACTTGGCCTTTTCATCTATCATGAGTCATTGAGATGAATTTAAATCACTAGCCTTTCATGGGAAGTTTTGGTGGCTCTCTCTTAAGTTCTAAGTTGGTGATGGAAGTGGAGCTCACTCTTACACACATGTTTCTTGCACTACCATAGGCTTGCTTATTATCTACTCTCCACCATTAATCATGAATAGGATCAACATCTATAAAAACAAATAAAAGCATGGAAAATGGTAAGAATGGAGTAAAAATTAAGAAAATGGAAAAAATTGATAAAGTGGGAGGCTTAGTTGCTCAAAGATGTTTCCAATGTGCTTTGCCCCTCTTGACAGTCCTCTAATGCTATAAAAAGTGTGGTGGAGTAAATCTTGAATAATTCCTTTGATTTGGATGAAGAATAACTTGTTGGTGTCATTGTGCCAAGTTTGCTAATTTTTGTGCCAACCTTGCTTCTTTCACTCTTTTCTCAGATTTTTTTTTTCTTTCTTTCTCTCTAGTGAATTCAGAATGTAATGGGGCAGATCTTCAATTTGGATGAGAGCATCTTCACTGATTTATGGTGCCAAGTCAATGGTGTGCCAACTTGCTTCATCTTTTCTTTTCTTATTTTCTCAAACTGTTTTTTTTACTGCAATCAGAATGATGGTGGAACAAATCTTCAATTTGCATGAGCTGCCGTGAGCTTCAAGAACAGCAGAATACTTAATTCCTTGATTCCAAGCCTTGGAAACCCAATTTTCAGCTCCAAGTTGACAAATTTCTGCACAAACTGCTTGTATGGACTTGCAATGCAGTTTGTTTCAGCTCTTAAATTCCATAAACTGCAGTTCTTCTTGATTTGTAATGGCACAGCTCTTAAATTTACTGCATTTAAATAGAACTTCTGCTTTCAATCAACAATTAGTATCAATTAGGACTTGCATCTAATGATAGTGGAAATTTAGGTGTTTCACTCGAAAATGGTTGAGTAACAAGTCAATATCCGGCCATAACTCTGCTGCCATTTTCAGAAATTTCAGCTGCAAAAATTCCTTCCTTGTTCAGATCAGTTTGAAAACCAGCCATGGCACAATTGTCTTCAAGTTAATACACTGATTTTGGCTCAAAATCTTCTTCCGAAATGATCACAGATTTTTCCTTTTTAAATGGCACAACTTTCAGATTTCTCCATTGCTTGCATTCCTTCAATTCAGCTTCCATTCCTTCTTCAGATCAGCCTTCCTTCCAATTCTATAAGTGGCAGGAGACCTCCCTTGCAATCAAGTGGCACTTTTCTCACTTTGGCACAAAAATCCTTTCTTTTTGCTTGTGTGTGCCCTCTTCTTATTATTGCAGATTTTTTTTTTTCACATGAATTGCCTCTTTGATATCAACTCTTTCCAAAACACTAGTCACTAAAAAAACTGATTTGGTTGCTGAAAATTCAAGTAGGGCTGTTGGAAATCTTGATTTGATTGAACTTGTGGATGAAAAAATTGATTGGTTTGCTGAAAAGGCTGAAAGTCTGAATTGGGTTGCTGAAATTGTTGACATGGCTGCTGGTAAGTAGATGAATGACTGTTGGTTCTTCGTTGGAGCACATGCTTCAACACAACCTTTAACTCTGACAGTGCACTTTTAAGCTCTGATTGTTCCGTTGAATTCATTTTGAATCTTGCAGCCCTGTCACAAATCAAACAAGAAAAATGGCAGCAACCGTATACAAAAGATAAAACAATAAAAAATAGAATCAAATGATATGCCCATAAGTACACAAGCAAAAATCAAACAAATCAACTAGTTGCTTCCCCGGCAACGACGCCAAAAATTTGACAGGCCCAAACTATGTGTCACGAATGTGGGCCTCAAATTTAAATATGAATGAAAGCTGGAAACCCTTTTTGCAATCAAAGAAGAAAAACGTAGTAAAGGGGCCACAGGTCGTATTTTTCTCAGGGACTAGTTAAAGGTTTGTTTGATTCGCGCTTGTATTTAGGTGTCGTTTGTGTTTTGGGTTTCGAATGTGAATCTGGTTTTTGGGTTGCAATCAAAAATGAAATCACAATGAACGGGATAAAAACTTAACCATGTAACTTAACCAAAGTAATGGAAATTGAAGATTCAACCAATTGGATCACTTACTCATCTAAAGCCCTTAAGCAATTTGGTTAAAACTGATTTCTGATTTCAAAAGCAAATCAAAATGCCAAGCAATGAAATAAAAGCAGTGATTGAGTTTTCGGAAACAAACTAGCTTGATACAATGAAAAGCATGCAAAATTTAAGAATTTGAATAAGTATCAACTTCAATTCAATTTAGCTACAAGTTTTGATGGTCAACCACTGCCAACAAAGTTCGGAAATGAGTGAATTCTAACTTATTGATTCCGAACACAACCACATGCCACAAAAGCAAGTTAAAAAAAAACTGATGCAATCAATTTCTCAAATCAGCTTGGCACGCAAGTGAACCTATTTGCCAAAATTGAACCCTTTGTGCCAAAAACAATTCTAACAACTCAGAAATGCAATGACTGCGAAAGAGATTAATTTCAAGTTCAAAAGTGCACCGTAATTTCACTCAATTTGACACAAATCCATGCCGAGACTGATCTTGACACAAGCAATGCAGAATTTCAAACTCAGCACACAAATCTGCAGAAATTCAGAAAACAATGGCTGTACAGAAATTGGAAACTGGTGTGCAGCAATTCAGAAACTAAGTGGATGCTAAAACTCAACAAAACAACTAAATCCGATTGCAATAGAATTCCATCTCAAGTCTCACTGATACACACTTTAACAGATTTGAACCTAGGCATGCAAAGTAATTGTATTGCAGAAATGAATTAGTTTGTGCAGAAATAGAGGCTTACACGCAAGGAAGAGCTGATGCCTAAGTTGGAAACCAAATTCAGAGTCTTATATCCATTGCTATGGAGTTAAACAAGCTGCACTTGAGAGTTAATTGATGGATTGCAGGAATAAAAATTGGATGGTGGAATTGGAGTTAGAGTTTTTCAGAATGGATTCAAATGCAGAAATAGAATTCAATGAAACAAGCTGAACCGAAAATACAGAAATAAAATCAGATTGCTAAACAACTCAAATCAATTGAGTTAGTAAACTAAATGTTGTCTTCAATTGCAAGCATCTAAATTAAACACAAACTGAATTCGCAAGAGCTGCAAAATCAGAAGCAAACTGGCACGCATGAACAGAAAATCAGGAACTTGATATGCTGCAGAAACAAGCTGATACGCAAGCTAAAATCAGAGAAATAAACTGAAATTAAGTGAAACTAAACTAGCTAGTTAACTACTTACTTGAAGATGTAAAGCTAAATTACAGCTGGAACAATGCATTAAACCAAGTTAACTAATCCGAAACGAAATGCAAAAACAGAACAGACAGCAGAAATGGAAATTTACAGCTAATAAACGAAATTAACTAAGAAATCTAAACCCCAATCTCTTCCCGAGCTCACAATCTTCTTGGTTGTCAATCAAGAGCTGGCTTCGAACCCCTAGGCTCAGCAAATCAGTGGAAAATCAACTGCAATCTCTGAATTCGGCTCAAACTGCATCAGCTGGAAAATTTCGATCCGAGCTCTTCAATCTCGGCTTGTTGAGCTGCGATGAAGATTTGGAGATGACCTGAGCTCACCTGAGAACCCCTACAAGTGGCTCAGGTGATCTGAATTCGAGTGTAACTGAGATTCAAGCTCCCGGACCACAGAGAATGTGAAACCCTCAACAAGCTCTGTCCGGATGAAGTTTGAGTTGAATTTCGGATCGAGATGGCCTTCCAAAGATCCAGACGATGAGTTGCGGTTGAAATCGAGGTGGTCGCGCCTCGGATTGAAGAAGAATTGAAGAACAAAGGAAGAACAACGAAGAACTGTAAACTTGCGGCGAAGACGCGACAAGGCTGGGCTGCGGCGATTTTTTTGATTAAATAGTTATCAACGGACGGCCCAGATTGATCGGAGGAGATCCAACGACTGATCTTGCTCTGATTTGATCCAAATTTTAATGATGATGATCTGGGGTCAGGATCTGCCTCGTGGTAGCTCGGATCCTCCAAATGTGCAACGGATGGTCCAGATCAACTCTATCTATGAATGGACCCTCTAGAGCCCTCCTTGCTTGATCCAACGGTTGATTGAGCTCTGATTGGAATGAAACCTTCAGATCTTGATCATAGAGCTTGATCAACCCTAACCCTAGCTCGGATTGCTTCAGATCATCCCGGATGGCTCAGATCTACCGCTCTTGAATCGGACGGCCCGGATTAATCCAAAATGGTGCTTATCAACATCCGACTCAAGTTTGACCCAGTATGCCCTAGGTCCAGGATCCTTTCATGCCTACAAAAATATATCAAAAAATTAGTGGCCAAATAATCCAAAAATGTGTAATTTTGCAATTAAGTCCAAAATAAGAGGAAATCCTAAAACCTAGGGTAAAATCACAATTAAGCAATAAAAACATAGGTCAAACATGGATTTTAACAAGTAAAATAATCAATAAAATGGTGCTTATCAACTCCCCCACACTTAACCTTGAGCGTCTCGCGAAAACACTAAATATGCATCCCATAGGCTTTCTTAAGCATAATTAGAAACAAATGAAAAGAAATTACCTAGGGTTGTCAATTCTCATAAATCTAAGCTCTATGGAATTAGTATCTTGTCCTTAAATCAACAACTTGGCCTTTTCATCTATCATGAGTCATTGAGATGAATTTAAATCACTAGCCTTTCATGGGAAGTTTTGGTGGCTCTCTCTTAAGTTCTAAGTTGGTGATGGAAGTGGAGCTCACTCTTACACACATGTTTCTTGCACTACCATAGGCTTGCTTATTATCTACTCTCCACCATTAATCATGAATAGGATCAACATCTATAAAAACAAATAAAAGCATGGAAAATGGTAAGAATGGAGTAAAAATTAAGAAAATGGAAAAAATTGATAAAGTGGGAGACTTAGTTGCTCAAAGATGTTTCCAATGTGCTTTGCCCCTCTTGACAGTCCTCTAATGCTATAAAAAGTGTGGTGGAGTAAATCTTGAGTAATTCCTTTGATTTGGATGAAGAATAACTTGTTGGTGTCATTGTGCCAAGTTTGCCAATTTTGTGCCAACCTTGCTTCTTTCACTCTTTTCTCAGATTTTTTTCTTCTTTCTTTCTCTCTAGTGAATTCAGAATGTAATGGGGGCAGATCTTCATTTGGATGAGAGCATCTTCACTGATTTATGGTGCCAAGTCAATGGGTGTGCCAACTTGCTTCATCTTTTCTTTTCTTATTTTTCCAAACTGTTTTTTTTTACTGCAATCAGAATGATGGTGGAACAAATCTTCAATTTGCATGAGCCTGCCGTGAGCTTCAAGAACAGCAGAATACTTAATTCCTTGATTCCAAGCCTTGGAAACCCAATTTTCAGCTCCAAGTTGACAAATTTCTGCACAAACTGCTTGTATGGACTTGCCAATGCAGTTGTTTCAGTTCTAAAATTCCATAAATTGCAGTTCTTCTTGATTTGTAATGGCACAGCTCTTAAATTTACTGCATTTAAATAGAACTTCTGCTTTCAATCAACAATTAGTATCAATTAGGACTTGCATCTAATGATAGTGGAAATTTAGGTGTTTCACTCGAAAATGGTTGAGTAACAAGTCAATATCCGGCCATAACTCTGCTGCCATTTTCAGAAATTTCAGCTGCAAAAATTCCTTCCTTGTTCAGATCAGTTTGAAAACCAGCCATGGCACAATTGTCTTCAAGTTAATACACTGATTTTGGCTCAAAATCTTCTTCCGAAATGATCACAGATTTTTCCTTTTTAAATGGCACAACTTTCAGATTTCTCCATTGCTTGCATTCCTTCAATTCAGCTTCCATTCCTTCTTCAGATCAGCCTTCCTTCCAATTCTATAAGTGGCAGGAGACCTCCCTTGCAATCAAGTGGCACTTTTCTCACTTTGGCACAAAAATCCTTTCTTTTTGCTTGTGTGTGCCCTCTTCTTATTATTGCAGATTTTTTTTTCACATGAATTGCCTCTTTGATATCAACTCTTTCCAAAACACTAGTCACTCCCCCACACTTAAATCTTTGTCCGTCTCGGGCAAAATAACATTAGAAACATTTCAAACAACAAGTCCAAAGAAAAGTGAGGGTAAGAGTAAGAAATAAGTAAAGAAAAATGGAATGAATATAATTTTTTGTTAAAATTGATATGGAAAGGTAAACAAAGTGATTAGCCTCTATACATAGTGATCAATCATTGAAATATGATTTTGAAAGAACCTAAGCAAGTTCTAGAGTACAATAACATATATGTGTCACAAATATAAGGCTAAACCTCACTAGGCAAAAATAACTCATCTCAAGTCCTCAATTAAGAATCTAAAGCAAGTGGTACTCAAGTATCCAAGATTTCATCCATTAGCTCAAACCCTAAGTTTTAACAACCAAATTTAATTTATTTTCAAAAGATTCTAAAATGACATAAAATAACCTAGAGGGATACATTTATTTCTACTCATGCAAAAAACAAATTTCCAAGAGAACTAACGTGCATTTATTGACAAGGACTCAATTTAAAAGAAAATTCTACTTCTAGAAAGCATGAAAATGAAAAAAAATGCAATAAAAGAAAATACAAGAAAGAACAATCTCCCCTTTTATTCTGGTGGTCGGAGTCGATCCAGAAGTAGCCTCCATCTTGGTAGTGGAGGAGTCTGGGTAGCTGGGAGAAGTAGGACTCCCCCACACTTAAACTTTGCAGAAATATGCTCCGGTGGCCGCAGGCGATTTAGGTTCAGAATCCATCGAAGGAATGGAGGGCTATGGATTAAAGTAAGATCTTCTCCTCCTTCTTGATGCCTTTCAGAAGTCCTTCCAGGAGGTTGAAGTCTGTTCAGTTGGAGCACCCACTCCTGAAGTCTTCTGGACCCTGCAAAATAATGTAATACCTCTCTCAAGCGTTCAGGGTCAGAAAGAAATGATATAAGTTCAGTCTCTGCATAAAATGAATCCAAAGCTGCATCATATCTAATTAAATCAAATTCTGGTGCCTCAATAAAATTTTCAAAATCATTTCCTACAAAATTTGCATCCAGATATTCATCACAAATGAAGAAATCAATTTCTGGCTCATCAATAGAAATTTCACAATTATTTTCCATCAAGGGTGTATCAAGCAATGTGTCACAGCCAATCAAATCAATCTCAGATATTTCCATAAGTTTCTCACATTCAACCTCAGCATAAGATATAGCAAGAGATTCATCAAAATAAATAACATCCATTTCAGGCACTTCTAAAAATTTTTCACTATCCATATCACAAAAGATGTATTAAGTGATTCATCAAAAAAAAACTACATCAATTATAGGTGCCTCTAAAATTATTTCGCAATCCATATTTACAAGAGATGTATCAAGTAATGCAGTACGATCAATGAAATCAATGTCTGGTACTCTATTGGATTTTCACAAATAGTTTCTACACAAGGTATATCAATAAATTCATCAGAATCAATAAAGTCAACACTAGGTACCTTTTTGAATTTTCCTGAACAAAAAGGAGAAATACTTACCTGAGCGTGCTGGAGAATACCTGGAGGTTCTATAAGAGTAGATGTATCCATGGCCTCCTCCTGGTCAAGTACATGCTCCTCTTCAGCCTCTCTCTCTGGTGGACACTCAACTGGAATAGGTGATCCTTGGGTGCTTGCTTCCACCATGCAAGTCCCTACACTTTCTGGTTCATCTTCTGAATCTTGTGGTGGTCCCTGGGGCTTAGTGCAGTCCCCTACACCTGTGGAATTATCTCCTATGCATGCTTCTCCTGTAATATC
>JAGFNQ010004355.1:36372-104740 GCA_024364735.1 Boesenbergia rotunda
GAAGACAGTGGTCGGACTGAGGAAATGCCGAAACCCTCAAACAATCCCTGTTCCAGCGCAAATGGAGCTGAATTCTTCAAGGAATCGATCACCAAAGACTCAATTCTTGATCCAAGGCTGAGATTGAGTGGTCGCGCCTTCTAACTAAGAAAACTACGAAGAAACGAAGAAGAACGATGAAGATGCTACTGTTGCGGCGAGGACGTGACAAAGGAGAAGGCTGCGGAATTTTTCCTTAAGTAATAACCAATGGACGGCTCAGATCAATTTGAGGAAATCCAACGGCTGATTCTTGCTTCTGATGGAGCCAAACTTGATGATGATGATCTGGGGTCAGGATCTGCCTCGTGGTAGCTCGGATCCTCCAGATGTGTAACGGATGGTCCAGATCAACTTAGTCTTTGAATGGACGATCTAGGCCCTCCAAGCTTGATCCAACGGTTGATTTAGCTCTGATTGGGATGAAACCTTCAGATCTTGATCATAGAGCTTGATCAACTCTAACCCTAGCTCGGATTGCTTCAGATCGTCCCGGATGGCTCAGATCTAGCCGCTCTTGAATCGGACGGGCCCGGATTAATCCAAAATGGTGCTTATCAACATCCGACTCAAGTTTGACCCAGTATGCCCTAGGTCCAGGATCCTTTCATGCCTACAAAAATATATCAGAAAAATTAGTGGCCAAATAATCCAAAAAATGTGTAATTTTGCAATTAAGTCCAAAATAAGAGGAAATCCTAAAACCTAGGGTAAAATCACAATTAAGCAATAAAAACATAGGTCAAACATGGATTTTAACAAGTAAAATAATCAATAAAATGATGCTTATCAACTCCCCCACACTTAACCTTGAGCGTCTCGCGAAAACACTAAATATGCATCCCTTAGGCTTTCTTAAGCATAATTAGAAACAAATGAAAAGAAATTACCTAGGGTTGTCAATTCTCATAAATCTAAGCTCTATGAATTAGTATCTTGTCCTTAAATCAACAACTTGGCCTTTTCATCTATCATGAGTCATTGAGATGAATTTAAATCACTAGCCTTTCATGGGATGTTTTGGTGTCTCTCTCTTAAGTTCTAAGTTGGTGATGGAAATGGAGCTCACTCTTACACACATGTTTCTTGCACTACCATAGGCTTGCTTATTATCTACTCTCCACCATTAATCATGAATAGGATCAACATCTATAAAAACAAATAAAAGCATGGAAAATGGTAAGAATGGAGTAAAAATTAAGAAAATGGAAAAAATTGATAAAGTGGGAGACTTAGTTGCTCAAAGATGTTTCCAATGTGCTTTGCCCCTCTTGACAGTCCTCTAATGCTATAAAAAGTGTGGTGGAGTAAATCTTGAGTAATTCCTTTGATTTGGATGAAGAATAACTTGTTGGTGTCATTGTGCCAAGTTTGCCAATTTTTGTGGCCAACCTTGCTTCTTTCACTCTTTTCTCAGATTTTTTTCTTCTTTCTTTCTCTCTAGTGAATTCAGAATGTAATGGGGCAGATCTTCAATTTGGATGAGAGCATCTTCACTGATTTATGGTGCCAAGTCAATGGTGTGCCAACTTGCTTCATCTTTTCTTTTCTTATTTTCTCAAACTGTTTTTTTACTGCAATCAGAATGATGGTGGAACAAATCTTCAATTTGCATGAGCTGCCGTGAGCTTCAAGAACAGCAGAATACTTAATTCCTTGATTCCAAGCCTTGGAAACCCAATTTTTAGCTCCAAGTTGACAAATTTCTGCACAAACTGCTTGTATGGACTTGCAATGCAGTTTGTTTCAGTTCTAAAATTCCATAAACTGCAGTTCTTCTTGATTTGTAATGGCACAGCTCTTAAATTTACTGCATTTAAATAGAACTTCTGCTTTCAATCAACAATTAGTATCAATTAGGACTTGCATCTAATGATAGTGGAAATTTAGGTGTTTCACTCGAAAATGGTTGAGTAACAAGTCAATATCCGGCCATAACTCTGCTGCCATTTTCAGAAATTTCAGCTGCAAAAATTCCTTCCTTGTTCAGATCAGTTTGAAAACCAGCCATGGCACAATTGTCTTCAAGTTAATACACTGATTTTGGCTCAAAATCTTCTTCCGAAATGATCACAGATTTTTCCTTTTTAAATGGCACAACTTTCAGATTTCTCCATTGCTTGCATTCCTTCAATTCAGCTTCCATTCCTTCTTCAGATCAGCCTTCCTTTCCAATTCTATAAGTGGCAGGAGACCTCCCTTGCAATCAAGTGGCACTTTTCTCACTTTGGCACAAAAATCCTTCTTTTTGCTTGTGTGTGCCCTCTTCTTATTATTGCAGATTTTTTTTTCACATGAATTGCCTCTTTGATATCAACTCTTTCCAAAACACTAGTCACTCCCCCACACTTAAATCTTTGTCCGTCTCGGGCAAAATAACATTAGAAACATTTCAAACAACAAGTCCAAAGAAAAGTGAGGGTAAGAGTAAGAAATAAGTAAAGAAAAATGGAATGAATATAATTTTTTGTTAAAATTGATATGGAAAGGTAAACAAAGTGATTAGCCTCTATACATGTGATCAAATCATTGAAATATGATTTTGAAAGAACTAAGCAAGTTCTAGAGTACAATAACATATATGTGTCACAAATATAAGGCTAAACCTTACTAGGCAAAAATAACTCATCTCAAGTCCTCAATTAAGAATCTAAAGCAAGTGGTACTCAAGTATCCAAGATTTCATCCATTAGCTCAAACCCTAAGTTTTAACAACCAAATTTAATTTATTTTCAAAAGATTCTAAAATGACATAAAATAACCTAGAGGGATACATTTATTTCTACTCATGCAAAAAACAAATTTCCAAGAGAACTAACGTGCATTTATTGACAAGGACTCAATTTAAAAGAAAATTCTACTTCTAGAAAGCATGAAAATGAAAAAAAATGCAATAAAAGAAAATACAAGAAAGAACAATCTCCCCTTTTATTCTGGTGGTCGGAGTCGATCCAGAAGTAGCCTCCATCTTGGTAGTGGAGGAGTCTGGGTAGCTGGGAGAAGTAGGACTCCCCCACACTTAAACTTTGCAGAAATATGCTCCGGTGGCCGCAGGCGATTTAGGTTCAGAATCCATCGAAGGAATGGAGGGCTATGGATTAAAGTAAGATCTTCTCCTCCTTCTTGATGCCTTTCAGAAGTCCTTCCAGGAGGTTGAAGTCTGTTCAGTTGGAGCACCCACTCCTGAAGTCTTCTGGACCCTGCAAAACAATGTAATACCTCTCTCAAGCGTTCAGGGTCAGAAAGAAATGATATAAGTTCAGTCTCTGCATAAAATGAATCCAAAGCTGCATCATATCTAATTAAATCAAATTCTGGTGCCTCAATAAAATTTTCAAAATCATTTCCTACAAAATTTGCATCCAGATATTCATCACAAATGAAGAAATCAATTTCTGGCTCATCAATAGAAATTTCACAATTATTTTCCATCAAGGGTGTATCAAGCAATGTGTCACAGCCAATCAAATCAATCTCAGATATTTCCATAAGTTTCTCACATTCAACCTCAGCATAAGATATAGCAAGAGATTCATCAAAATAAATAACATCCATTTCAGGCACTTCTAAAAAATTTTCACTATCCATATCCACAAAAGATGTATTAAGTGATTCATCATAAAAAAAACTACATCAATTATAGATGCCTCTAAAATTATTTCGCAATCCATATTTACAAGAGATGTATCAAGTAATGCAGTACGATCAATGAAATCAATGTCTGGTACCTCTATTGGATTTTCACAAACAGTTTCTACACAAGGTATATCAATAAATTCATCAGAATCAATAAAGTCAACACTAGGTACCTTTTTGAATTTTCCTGAACAAAAAGGAGAAATACTTACCTGAGCGTGCTGGAGAATACCTGGAGGTTCTATAAGAGTAGATGTATCCATGGCCTCCTCCTGGTCAAGTACATGCTCCTCTTCAGCCTCTCTCTCTGGTGGACACTCAACTGGAATAGGTGATCCTTGGGTGCTTGCTTCCACCATGCAAGTCCCTACACTTTCTGGTTCATCTTCTGAATCTTGTGGTGGTCCCTGGGGGCTTAGTGCAGTCCCCTACACCTGTGGAATTATCTCCTATGCATGCTTCTCCTGTAATATCTGCAACAACAACATCAGAAAGATTAGGACCATCAATAATGCTATCATCAGAAAATAAAAGTCTAGAATGGTCCTGTGGAGCTTCAGTTTCTTCTTCTGGAGCTGAAAAATTTGAAAATGAATTTTGAGTAGGAATCTCCGGAGGAATGCATGCTGTAGGTCCTCACTAACAGCCCGCTCGCCCGAGTCCTTACTAATCCCGAGGCATCCAGCAGGCTAATCAAATGGACGACAAAGTTAAGTGAATACGGAATTGAGTATCAGCCCCGGACCGCCATCAAAGCACAAGCTCTCGCCGATTTCATGTTGGAAACAGTCCCGGAGGTAAAGGCCGAAGGTATGTGGAAGGTTTATGTGGACGGGTCCGCCAACAGCCAACACAGCGGGGTGGGACTGCTGTTGATCTCCCCCAGGGGGGATACATTGCATTTGTCTATCCGGCTTCACTTTAAAGCTACCAATAATGAAGCCGAGTATGAGGCGATTTTGGCAGGATTGCAGGCGGCCCGACACATGGGCGCCCGCCGAATCACAATCTATTCGGACTCGCAGTTAGTGGCACAACAAGTAGCTGGCGGTTTCTCAGAAGTAATCTTGCAGAATATCTCCCGGTCGGATAATGTATGGGCCGACGAGCTGGCTAAGTTGGCCAGTTCCATATCTACTTGGCGGTTGGAGGGGCCTAGTGTGACGGAAACCATGGTGGCTCACATCGGAGGAGAACTCAGAACGGACGAACCTGTGGACTAGATGGATCCGTACATAGCCTTCCTCCGGGATGGATCCCTGCCAAGTGGGGGGCCTGGGAGTCGGTTGTTTCGCCAACAAGCGGGGAGGTTTACCCTGGTCGGGGATCAGCTATACAAGAGAGCCTATGCCCGGCCTCTCCTTAAATGTGTCAGGCCGGAGGAAACTGGCTACATAATGCGAGAAGTGCACGAGGGCATCTGTGGAAGCCATATTGGAGGGAGATCCTTAGCTCGCAAGATCCTTTTAGCGGGATATTTTTGGCCTACCTTGCAGGCTGACTCGATCTCCTTCGTGGCCAGATGTAAGGCTTGTCAAAGGCATCAACACATCTCTCATCACCCAATGGAACCATTGAGAGTCTCCACAGTATCGTGTCCATTCGACCAGTGGGGAGTGGACATTGTAGGGCCTTTCCCCATGGGACCTTAGCAGAAGAAATTTCTCCTGGTTCTTGTCGATTACTTTTCTAAATGGGTAGAGGCTGAACCTCTGGCCAACATCACAGAGGGGGCAGTCTTGAAGGTTCTATGGAGAGATATTGTTTGCAGATATGACATTCCTCATAAGCTGGTGTCGGACAATGGTAGGCAATTCTTCGGACGAAGGTTGAAGGAATGGTGTGCGGAGTTGGGCATTCACCAGGCCTTCACCTCCGTCGCATACCCCCAAAGCAATGGGCAAGCAGAGGTAGTCAATCGGGAAATCCTGCGAGGGCTCAAGGTAAAGCTGGAGCATGTCGAGGCAACTGGGTCGAAGAACTCCACAGCATCTTGTGGGCTTATCGGACCACCCCGAAAGAAGGAACCGGCGAGAGCCCTTTTCGATTAGTCTACGGGGCAGAGGCCGTTATTCCGGTGGAGGTAGGAGAGGAGTCTCTACGGCGGCGACATTACCACAAAGAAGACAACGACCAGGAGCGGCTAATTGATCTGGACCTCATCTCAGAGGTACGAGACAAGGCCGCGGCAAGGTTAGAAGCCTATCGCCGGAGAATGCAGCTGGCCTACAATCATAGGGTGATCGCCCGCAGCTTCGAGGTGGGGGACCGAGTCTGGAAGAGGATCAAACCAATGGGGGATCCCGAGAAATTAGAACCATAGTGGGATGACCCTTACATCATCATCAAAAAACTTACAGGGGCAGCTACTATTTAGAGGACCGCGAAGGCAGAAGACTAGAAAGGCCTTGGCAAGTGAGGCATCTTCACCCCTACTGTACTTAGTGAGTTGTCGGGTGATGCAGCGTTGTCATCGTGTGTTTTTCAATGTTCCATTGTCTTGCATTAGCATCAATAAAAGAGAGGCGTTGCGTATCATCAAGGAAATGTTAAGACCCTGTTTCTGATAAAAAATCCTACAGCCCTGACAGGCCCAAACTATGTGTCACGAATGTGGGCCTCAAATTTAAATATGAATGAAATGCTGGAAACCCTTTTTGCAATCAAAGAATGAAAACGTAGTAAAGGGGCCACAGGTCGTATTTTTCTCGGGACTAGTTGACGTTGCTTGATTCGCACTTGTATTTGTGTCGTTTGTGTTTTCGGGTTTCAATTAAGTAATCGGGTTTGGGTTCAACTAGAAATGGAAATTGCAATGAGAATAAAGGAACTTAACTAAATGAACTCAACAAGGAATTTGCAATTAAGGCCTCAACTAATGGAAACTTAATCCAACAATTTCACTTAATCGAATCTGAAAATACAATCTGATGTTAGGTGCAAGCTCAATGCAAAGCAAATGAATAAGAGTACACTTGATACACAAGGAATAAAAGAAATCAATGTGCCAAAATGAAACCAAGTACCCAAGCTGTGATTGAAAATTCCGAATTGAAACTAATTCACTTCAACTTGGAAAACAAGCTCATAGTGAAGTGCTAATCATGAATTAAGGCAGGAATTCAGAAATGAATGCAGCAGAATACCGAAATGAGCTTAAAGCAGCTTTTGAAGGCAGGAATTCAAAACAGTAAATGCAGAAATTCAGAAATGGAAACCATGATCTAGTGAAGAAACCAACAAACTCATGAATCAATCAAACCAAGCAAGTGAGATCACATGATCGAAACTAGCTGCAAAAGTGATAAACTGAAAACTACAGGAATGGAGCTGACCAATTCAGAAATGACTCCATTGAGACATGAATTCAGAAATAAATAAGTAGTGTAGAGGAGCAGCAGCAGGTTGAATTAAAAAACAAGCAATTGCGAGCTGAATTTGAGTTCACTGCTCTAAGTTCAGAGAAACTTAAGAAATTCTGATGTTTACTTGACACAAATGCAGAGTCTATCAGCTGAAATCCACTGAATTAAAACTGATACTCATGGAAGAAAACTAAGGTGCAAGATAGGACTGAACAGAATTGCAGAATTGGCTAATACGGGTTGGAAAAAAACTGATTCGCAAGAAGTGAAAACTGAATTAATCTGAATTCAAAAGGTTTGCTCACTAAACATACTACCTATTGATTGCATTGAAGAATTGAACCCTAATTAAACGAAAACAATTCAGCAAATGAAAAGTAAAAAGCTGATAGAAAAATTTAGAAACCGAAATTACTGCAGAAACTAGAATCTACTGCTAATAACTGAATTTAACTAAGACTCAGCTTCAATCTCTCATCTCAGCTTCGAATCCTTGCTGTCACTCAAGGATGAGCCTCCAATTGAGAAAGAAACGGTCCAAACAAAGAGATTACAGCAACTAACTCAGCAATTTTAGAAATGAAATGACACACAGCTATGTAGTTGGCACGCAACAATTTAAACTGCAAACTAGCTGAAATTAAATTTAATTGTCATCTAAACAAGCTCATAAACTAACTAACTTAAATATTGACAACCTAATTAAGCTCAACTATTCAGAAAACTAAATCTAAGTCGCTGGTACGAAAATGCAGAACAGAACAAGTGGCAGAAATGAAATCTACAGCTAAACAATGAAAATTAACTAGCTAAACTACTCCTCAACTCTCCCTAAGCTCAAATTCTTCTTGGTCGTCAAGCAAGAGCCGACTTCGAACCCCTAGGCTCAGCAAATCAGTGGAAATCAGCCTCGCTTGATGAACTCTGCTCAAACTGCGTCATATGGGGAAATTCAATCCGAACCCCTTCGATCTCAAATAATGGGATGGCGATGAAGATTTGAAGACCCTCTGAGCTCACCTGAGAACCCCTACAAGTGGCTCAGGTGATCTAAAATGGCTTGTGGATGAGATTCGAGTGGTCAGACCATAGAGCCACCGAAACCCTCAAATAGCTCTGTCCGGCGCGAATTCGAGCTGAATTCTCCAACAAAACTGACCTCCAAAGATCCAGAAGATGATCTTGATGAAGAATCGAGGGGTCGCGCCCCGGAAATGGAGAAAAACGACTGGAAAACGAAGAAGAACCGATGAACCTACTGTAGCGGCGGAGACGCGACGAAGGGGAAGCTGGGCAGCGTTTCTGATTAAATAGGAACTAATGGACGGCTCAGATTGATCGGATGAAATCCAACGGCTGATCTTGCTCTGATTGGAGCCAAACTTTGATGATGATGATCTGGGGTCAGGATCGGCCTCGTGGTAGCTCGGATCCTCCAGATGTGCAACGGATGGTCCAGATCAACTCTATCTGTGAATGGACGCTCTAGAGCCCTCTTTGCTTGATCCAACGGTTGATTGAGCTCTGATTGGAATGAAACCTTCAGATCTTGATCATAGAGCTTAATCAACCCTAACCCTAGCTCGGATTGCTTCAGATCGTCCCGGATGGCTCAGATCTAGTCGCTCTTGAATCGGACGGCCCGGATTAATTGTAAGCTTAATAATTCGATCCGGTTCACATCCGACTCAAGTTTGACCCAGTATGTCCTAGGTCAAAGATCCTTTCATGCCTACAAAAATATATCAGAAAATTAGTGGCCAAATAATCTAATTTAATGTAAATTTGTAATTAAGTCCAAAATAAAAGTAAGTTCTAAAACCTAGGGTAAAATCACAATTAAGCAATAAAAACATAGGTCAAACATGGATTTTAACAATTAAAATAATCAATAAAATGGTATCTATCAAGCCCCTCGGCGTGTAGGCTTGGCCTCGGAGCTGCACACTCCCGACCAAGAGCTGATTAAAATCCTACAGCCCCTCGGCGTGTAGGCTTGGCCTCGGAGCTGTACACGCCCGACCAAGAGCTGATTAAAATCCTACAGCCCCTCGGCGTGTAGGCTTGGCCTCGGAGCTGCACACGCCCGGCCAAGAGCTGATTAAAATCCTACCGCCCCTCGGCGTGTAGGTTTGGCCTCGGAGCTGCACACACTCGGCAAGAGCTGATTAAAATCCTACAGCCCCTCGCGCGTGTAGGCTTGGCCTCGAAGCTGCACACGCCTGGGCAAGAGCTGATTAAAATCCTATAGCCCCTCGGCGTGTAAGCTTGGCCTCGGAGTTGCACACGCCCGACCAAGAGCTGATTAAAATCCTACAGCCTCTCGGCGTGTAGGCTTGGCCTCGGAGCTGCACACGCCCGGCCAAGAGCTGATTAAAAACCCTACAACCTCTCGGCGTGTAGGCGGGGCCTCGAAGCTGCACATGCCTGGCCTAGAGCTGATTAAAACGCTTTAGCTTCTTGGTGGATAGGTTGGGCCGCGAAGTTACACACGCCCGGCCGTGAATTGATCGATGTTTGGGGTATTGCCTCGTACTAGCCATCATAAGCAACAGATAAAAGTCTCACGTCTACGTATGTTGGGAGATGAACAGGAAGGCATGCTAACAGCAATAGGTTTAACGGTAAGTTAAGCAAACATTCAGCCTAAAATTAGAGAGTTCTGGGGGAATAACTGGTAGCAGTCAAAGGAGGAGAGAAGGAGGACAAGGGCATAGCAATAATGAGGCACTCTACAAAGTCTGCTCTTCGGGAGAAAGGTCGTCCCAGACGCGCTGAATAGTTACAACGCTCAAATCGGAGCCTGGCTTCAATAACTAATCTTGTTCCAACTGCTTGATGGCCCCATAAAAGCCCTGTTTGAGGGTCTTAAAAGCCTGGGCAACCACCAGACCGGCGTATTCATCCGACCTTAAAAATTTGGCTTTGTAAGCTGCTCCCATCGGAGATGGTGGAGATACAAAGTCCTGTGGTTGTTGGGGGGCATGTGGCTCCGCATCGGCCCTGGCCATGTGGAGGGACTCCACCTCGAGAAGCAGCTTGGCGCCCCGGTCCTCCAGGCTCTTCTTAGCCGATTCCAAGAGGGTAACTTGGTCGGACAATTCCTTATTGCGAGCCTGGAGTTGCTCTCGTTCCTGCGATAATTTTCGTACATCCTCTTCTAGAGCCTTTTCCTTCTCGGACCCCAGACATTCCCGAAGCTTGTACCCGTGTAGGGTATCTTCAGTCGATATCAAGGCAGATAGGTAGTGATCGACTTTCTCCCGGAGGACCTGGCTGACCTCTAACTGCAGGAGGCCGGCCTCACGAGCTTGGCCCGCTTCTACCTCCGCCTCTGCTACCTGCTGTAAAAGACTCTCAGTAACTCCTCCAGAATGCAGTAAACGACTCGTAGCCATGCAGTTCAAAGCAACCTAGGGAAGTGAATAAAAATAGTCGGCAAGAGGAGGATAAGAAAAATCGAGGAGCAAGAACAAGGTGGTTACCGCCTACAGAGATTGGTGCAGCATGCCCAGGTCTTGACATGATTTGGCTAGCCGCCAAAGAGGGTCAAGAACCCCTATAGTAGGGGGAGCCGAGGGGCCAGGGACGTCCCAAGGATGGGGAACGTCTTCCTCCGAACTAGAGGAGCTCAGTAATGCCTCTATACCGACTCCCTTTATGCGGATAGATTGGGCTCGGTCGCCAGCCTTCTTCGCGATTAAGGGAGCCTTTCGATGGGACTGAGGCAGCTCCTCCAGTACCTCCTTCCTGCGAGGACGGTCGGTTGCATAAATTGTGGTACTCGCAATGGGAGAAGACACAGTAACAACGGAGGAGGGGAGTTCGACCCCGGCGACGGGAGCTGAGGAAGTTGCATCTTTGCGGGTAGTTGGGCGCACGCCTTTCTTCAACCGCTTTAAGGGTCTATCCTGTTGGGATCGTTGTTCGGGCCGGGTCTTCTTGGACACGGGAATGGTGGTAGGTGCATCCGACAAGGAAGAGGCATCCCTTTCTTGGGTAGCGCCTAGGGAAGGAACTGGAGGCTCTCTTTGAGAGACTAGGGACAGGGCCGAAATGTCATCGCTTTGGGGTGTGGGGCCCGCTGATAGCTCCCCCTCCCTGGCATCATCCTCGAGAAGGATTCCTGCGGGAGTCGAAGAAACTACCCTCGGGATCAAGGCTTGCTCATGGGCCTGATCCCACTTCAGAAACTTGTTCTTCTCAATAGAAAGCAGGATGACACCTGCAGGGTAAAAGACAAAAGGGTGTCAGCAAATAATAGGGGGGTAGCATGCTAGGACCAAAGCTACCTACGCAGATTGGAGCTGAGAGGGGTCATCTTCGGACTAATCTCTGCCCGGTAAAGGAGCTCCTCGCATTACACCAATTGCAGCCCATGGAATTCCATCCCGGCCAGGATACCCTTAGCCCGTTGATATCCCGTATCTTGTTGGAAGTCGCCTAGGTCGGGGGAAGGAGGCAAGCTCTCCAGCCAATTAATATCGCTGAAAGGATGCTCGGGAAGACGGACGTAAAAAAACTCTCATTCCACCCCTTGTGAGAAGAAGGAAGGTCTCCCAAAAATCTATGACCACCTCGAGCAGTGAAGCTAAAAGCCCCGTGGGCGCCCACAGGAGCAAAGAAGAAATGGAAGAAGCGGGGAGTGAGAGGAATGCGAAAAAGTTTGAAGAGGACCAGAGCCCCGCTCATCTAGGCAAAGGCGTTGGGGGCTAGTTGGTGAAGGGGGATGCGAAAATACTGGGCGACATTCATGAAGTAAGAGGAGATAGGGAAGCACAGTCCTAGTTCCATTTGCCCTAGGAAGAAGGTGTAAACACCCTCATCGGGAGCCACGACCCGTTGATCGGCGGTTGGGACCCTCACCTCCCAGTCTGCTGGAATGCCATATTTCTGACGGGCGGCCTGGAGAGAGTCTGACTTCACCTTGGAGGAGATAGTTTCATACCACTCAAAATGAAACCCCAAGTCTTCCAAAGAGCATTCATCCGAGTCAAAAGTCTTCTTTGTCTTTTCCATCGTGGCCCAGGAGGAAGAAGGAAGGACGCAGAGAACAAAGAGGAAGTTACCCTCGCTGGGCAAACGCTGGTAAGAAAAGCGGATAAGGAAGAAAGACTCAGGGCAACAACTAGGGTAAGGCCGCTGCAGGGTGCCGTCAAGCCCACTTTTATATAGGAAAATGACACTTTCCCCGAGGCAATTAAAGGCCAGCACGGCGAAGATACATTCGGACTACCATAAGGATCTGCTAATGATCAATTGACGGCGCTTCGTATGACCCGCATTGCGCCGCAAAGCTAGGCAAAAAGACACATGGACTCGGGGCATGTGCCGGATCACCATAATATTTCAGATACCGCAAAATTCGCCGGAGCTCGAGACGTATTCAAAGGAGAAACCCGAGTCAGGGGACTTCGGGAATATGTCAAAAAAAAAGGGGGGGAGAAGGCAGAGGGGGAAACATTTCAGAATTATGACCAAAACAGACGCGAGGACACAGACCAAGGTCCGCCCAACTTCTTCATCTTGGTGCCAGTCTGATCAGTCAGTCATACTTTCTTCGATCAGACTTGAAGGGGGGGACTTGTGATGAGGCTGGATAGCCCGGGCTGGACACGGGAATGAAGAAGTTAAGGATACGACTTGATTCCCTCACTCAGGTCCCGGGACCCCCTCAAAGATACACTCGGGAGGCCTACCTTGGGAGACATAGCATCCCGAGGCTCTCAAGCTCACCTTGAGGGTCGGGGCCCTTACAACGGCCGACCGGGGAGGTCGACTAGAAGAGTCCATGCACCCTCCCCAGTCCAGTGGACCCCATGAGGGAAGGAATTGTTGGAACCCGGATGGCTAGAGAGAGGGGGTAAATATAGCCAAACACTTGGACTTTACGCTTATCAAATTTCTGCACTCAATTCGTTAGTAGCACAGCGAAAGTAGCAAAAACAGAATATGCAGAAAACTAAAACCAAACTAGAACAACAAACAAGATCGCTAATAAGGAGGGTTTACAAGGTTCGGGGATAACTTGCCCCTACTCCTTGGCGTGCCCTTAAGGTGGGCGATCCCTTGATCGTCGGCAGATCAAGCCCCGGTTAACACCGGATAGAAAGCAACCTCCTTTTCGGTGGAGTAACCTCTCCACAACGTTTTAATCAAGGATATAGTTTTAAGCATAATGAAACACAAGAAAGATCTTACTTAGCACTTAGCACAGACAAGAACACAGCAAACTTCTCCCGAGCTCCACCCAGCGACGATCTCACGCAAGAACTCTTTCTTCGTGTCTTCTCGCTGTTGGACTCAAAGCCTCTTGTTCCTTCCTCCAAGTGCTTAAGCAAGGGATGGTTGCTTCACGTTCACAGTAGCTTGCTCAAGAGAAGATGAAACAGCAAAGAGCACAAGCACAGTGTGGAGAAACACAATCGCGCAGCAAGAACTCAAGCAGAAGCAGTTTCAGCGAACTCTACTCTGCTCTTCTCCACTCCGCTCCTTTTGTTTCTCCACTGAGCACCAGGTGACACCATCTCACTGCAGCCTCCAGCTGCTCACCTGCAACCACCAGCCACTACTGAGCTCTTCTGGACTCCCTGAGCTTCCCTCAGACCATCCCCAGTCAGCAGCTCCAGCCAGCGCCAGCGTCCGTTGCAACCTGAGATGGAAAACAGACAAACCTGCTCCAAGGGAAAGGCCTCCATTGACTCTCCTTGAGTGTTTGAATCCTTCCCTGTCACCTGCAGCTTAATCAGAGCATTAGAGCAGCATATCACTCAGTAAATCAAGTATCAGATGTTAAGCGCAGAGAATCGGATACGGTCAGACGCGATCAGAGCGTCTGACAATGCAATTTGAATTAAAGTGATCGGTCACCGGACCGATCCAGGGCCTGTGGGTCGGTCACCAGACCGATCCACCGCTTTGCTGGAACTCCCAGCCTTCGCGGCGACACAGGCCTGATCGGTCACCAGACCGATCAGAGTGAAGCATGATCGGTCACCAGACCGATCAGGATAGTTACTGTCCGATCAGGCCATAGCCTGATCGGTCTACATCTGAGTGAACAGTAATCGCAGAAATCAGATCCTAGGTCTTTGATCGGTCACCGGACCTTTCAGGAACTGATGAGCGGGGGAACTCAACTCACTGTGAACTCCCTGATCGGTCACCGGACCGATCAGGAGCCAAGCAGTGAGGACACTGCCTGCTCCCTGATCGGTCATCGGACCGATCAGGAGCCAAGCAGTAAGGCAACAGCTTGCTCCTTGATCGGTCACCAGACCGATCAGGAGCCGCACAGTAGGTTCTCAACCTCACTGTGTGCTCCCTGATCGGTCACCAGACCGAGCAGTCATCGCTAGATCGGTCACCAGACCGATCCACGAAGGAGCAGCGTGCCAACATCCCTGATCGGCCACCAGACCGATCTAGAGACTCAAACCTAGCCCTCCAAGCTAGGATCTCATCCAACCTAGCCCTCCAAGCTAGGGACCTAACCCTCCAAGCCAGGAATTTTTCACCTAACCCTCCAAGTTGGGACTTTTCACCTAACCCTCCAAGTTAGGACTTTTCACCTAGCCCTCCAAGCTAGGACTTTTTACCCAACTCTTCCGAATTAGGACTTTTCCAGACCTAGCCCTCCAAGCTAGGACCTGACCCTCCAAACTAGGATTTTTTCACCTAACCCTCCAAGTTGGGACTTTTCACCTAACCCTCCAAGTTAGGACTTTTCACCTAGCCCTCCAAGCTAGGACTTTTCACCCAACCCTTCCGAATTAGGACTTTTCACACACCTAGCCCTCCAAGCTAGGATTTTCCGCACCTAACCCTCCAGGTTAGGATTTTCGAACACCTAGCCCTCCAAGCTAGGATTTTCCATACCATGTCTAATCCCCGATCAGGACTTAATCATAATCATAATCATCAACCTAAACTAAAATCGGTGTCAACACCAAAACAGCAATCAGGGTTAAACTGCATCAACAATCTCCCCCTTTTTGTTGTTTGACAATCCGATTTTAAGTTTAGGGATTCTCAATCAAGTTTCTCAAATTCAGAATCATAGGGGAATCAGGATCCTCCCCCTACAACATGATCATCCTAAACTTAACCAACCACACTCTCCCCCTTTGCCGAACACCGAAAAAGGGTCTAGAGGGGCTGTTAAGTTTTAACCATACTCCCCCTCAACCCTAGGGGCATCCCAAAACAACAAGAGTATGATCGATTTTTGATAAACATATGAACACATATGACAAAAATAGGGCATGACAAAACAAACATATGTATCATATGATCATCGCATCATAAGCATAAACATAGTAATATAGAATGAGACACACATGCAGATATACATCACTAATAAGCAAAAGATGGCAAGATATATATCAGAAACAGTCATGGTGGTAAAACATAAAACATCCAGACAAATAGTGCGATGGAAGTCAATGCATCAAAGTCAAGATCATGCCATAATAGGCAATAGTCGGGACAGACAGATCCGTCAAATAGTCTGAAAACACCAAGTAAGAACAGAGGGCAATCACTCGTCAGCAGGAGGGTCAGTATGCATAGGGTCGCCTAGCGTGTCATCATCATGAGCAAGAGACCTAGGTGCAGCATTACCGGAAGGCGCATCCCCAGGAAATGTGTGTCGGCGTCACTCCTCGTACCACGTCTGCTGCAGTGTACGGACCCCGGAGACAGCCGACTCTACTGAGGTAAGTATGCGGTCGAAAGATCGGATCTCCAAGCGGACCTCCTCGCGATAGAGCTCTCGGACATGAAGATCATGATGGATCGTCTGATCCAGCTCGGAAATCTACCATCGTAGGTCCGGCTCGAGCTCATAGTCATAATCAGCATCAGCAGCAGGCCCCTCCTGAGGTGCAGCAGCATCGGCGGGTTCCTGAAAATGGGGACCTCCCCTAGGTAGCTCACCGAGTCCTCTCCCATCCTTCCAAACCAAAACCCGGTCGTGCTCCCGAATAATAATGTCGGATTTGGCAAATGCCCGCCGATCAAGCTGACAATCCTGTCGGACCATAGGCACGATCCTGCCTTTGGTGACATCAACACCTACTGACATAAGCCAGTCGGTGATGACATGACCAAATGGCATGTAGACTGTGCGGCGGCTCGGCTCTCTATAAGATAGAATGGACTGAAAAATACCTTCCATAATATCAAAATCCATTCGACGGTGCATGCCGTAGAGCATAAGGCAATGATAGGGTCGGATCTCAGTTAAAGGCTTGGAAGTGATTGATAGGATACAATTTGTGATAATCTTGAACAAGATATAATCAGTGGGAGAGAGACGAAGTGCTGCAAAGGTAGGAAAGTCAGGGTCTAACTCATCAAGCCCGGCGGGGCGAGGATGACAAAAGAAATATTGATAGATGCCATCAAGAGTAACATCCGCAAAAGGGGCCAATAGAGGATCAGGAAGCTCGGGATAGATCGAATACAAGTTGGGTGATCGTCGACCACCCAGATACTCCGCTAGAATGTTATAGGAGAAATCAAGGTTCCTCTTGGTGACTTGAGTAGTGAACTCGAAGCCCCCCTGAGGTCCCTCCTGAAGATTGTTGTAAAATTTGGAAACAAGGTCATAATTGATAGGTCTCTTCAGAGAGAGGAGAAGGCCAAGGTTGTAAAAAGTGACTATCTCCATGATCGAGGGGCAGTGCTCAGTTAGAAAAGGAACATCAATCGATCGGCAGGAGAGTAACTTGAAAGTACGTGATTGAAAAGCCTGTTCACAGGCAGCATTGGGAAAGCGAGAGCTGGAGGAAGGTTGAGGCCTTCGAGAGGGCGCAGATGAAGAAGGGGTTTTGCCCCTCGAGCTGCCCTCTACGGGTTCTTTATCCTTAGAAGATTTTCTAGAGATTGAATAGGTCATGGCAAGGATTCGAATCAAGTGAGACATGACACAAGATTTAAGGATCACAAATCAATACGAAAATTGGTCATGGCATAGAATAAATCAAATGAGCAAGATTTAATTGACCACGTGAACTTGATTTAATCAAGGACCCAAGTTTTGATCACGGGAGAAATAATCAAGTAAGCATAAGGTGGAATTGATCACAAGATTCATCAGTTTGATATAAAATGAGGACAATAATCAAATGAAAGAGAGATTTGATCATAGATAACATAATCATAAGGTAAGTCATGGCAAGGTAGGGTCACGGCCAACACAAGAGGTCACGACACAACAAGGAAAGAAAAAACACCAAAACATGGTTAGCTACAAATACATAATCTATGAACTGATTTGTAATGAAAACTGACAAAAATGCTTACTTAGGTGCCATTGATGTGTAGTGAAGAAGGTCTTGAAGGTTGGAAGAAAAGCTCACGCAGGAAAAAGCTCTCGGCGCTAGACAGAAGCGCAAGATCTTGAGCAAGAAGGAAAACTTGCAGAAGACAAGGAAAACTCGCAAGAACTCTTCTCAGGATCGCACACGCAGAAGCTCACTCGAGGAAGAAGAAGACGCAGGGAACTTCTCGCACAGGGTGAAGAGACGCAGGTGGAGAGGTTCAGCGCTAGGGCTTGGGAGATGAGGGGTTTTCGCGAAGTTATTAGGTTGGTGGATCGGTCCACCAACCGAAATTTAATGGTCGAACGGATCACCGTTCGATCCGATAGTGCCTAGACCGATCAGGCTATAGCCTGATCGAATTGATCTGGGCCTGATCGGTCGGGTGACTGATCAGGAATGCTCCTGATAGATTGGCTGATCGATCAGGAAGCGAACAGTAGGGTTCGGAGAGAATCCTGTGAGCCCTCTGATCGGTCTGTGGACCGATCACAACAGTGTGCTAGATCGGTCCGGGGATCGATCCAGGCTAGCACAGAATGTTTGGAAGAAATCTCCCAAGGTTTCTGTGACCCCTCTGATCGATCTGTAGACCGATCACCACAGGAGGGAGCCAGATCGGTCTGGGGACCGATCATCCCTACTCCTGATCGGTCCAGTGATCGATCAAGGTTCCTGATACTCCCTGATACGATCTGAAACTCTCAGTTTCAGACTTTGACACGATTTCTAAAGGGATCAGATGAAAGATATCGAACTTGGAAGTGATCCCTTGACTATAATTGACCCCTAAGCAAAGATCAAAGATCCGTATGGTTTGAACAAATCACTTTGCTCCACCCAAGTGGAGTAAAACTCAAACAACAATCATTCAAACAATTTTGTGCCAAGTCCAAGTTTCCAATCAAGTTTCCTTGATTGGAATGTCCAAGTATGATCATGGAGCCAAATACACATATGTTATGCATTGGTTTTCCCCATACTTGGTCACCGAAGTGATTTTTATCTCGTCAACTTAATTTCTCAAGGGATGCATTGACATTTTGAGAAATTGAGATGATCCTAGCATCTCACCCCATATCTAGCAAACAAAAACGTTTTGTTAAACCATATAGTTTGTGTGAGATGCCCCCAAGTTACCCAATTGTATCCCAACAATTTGAAATAATCATGAAGGGTTTTGAATGCATTTTGATATTTATGAAGCGCGACACATTCCCAACTCCCTTCTTAAGAAGCTAAACTCATTTTCGGGGAGTGGTTTAGTGAAAATGTCATCTAGGTTTGACTTGGACTCTACATATGAGAATACAACATCTCCTCTAACTACATGATCCCTAATGAAGTGGTGATGCACTTCAATATGTTTAGTCCTAGAATGATGGACTGGATTTTTGGTTAGGTTAATTGTGATAATGTTATCACACAACACTTGCACACCTTTGTAACTTAATCTATAGTCCTCTAGAGTGTGAATCATCCACAACAATTACGATATACTCTCTCCCATGGCGATATATTCTGCCTCGGTCGTGGAGAGAGCAACACAATGTTGCTTCCGACTCGACCAACTAACTAAGGATGAACCTAAGAATTGGCAACCCCCACTTGTGCTTTTTCGATCCAACTTATATCCAGCGTAGTCGGAATCGGTATAGCCAATTAGATCAAATGATTCGGTACGGGGGTACCAAAAACCTGTTGGGAACGAGATGGCTATAGAGGGGGGGGGGTGAATATAGACAATCACTTGCCCCTTGAAAACTTATCACGATTTCTGCAACTCAAATATCAGTAGCACAGCGGAAAGAATGGAAAACAGAGTATGCAGAAAAACAAATGAAAGCAAAACACACACAACTAGCAAGATTGCTAACAAGGAGGGTTTACAAGGTTCGGGGATAACTTGCCCCTACTCCTTGGCGTGCCCTTGAGGTGGGCGATCCCTTGATCGTCGGCAGATCAAGCCCCGGTTAACACCGGATATGAAGCAACCTCCTTCTCGGTGGAGAAACCTCTCCACAGCGTGTTTCACACAATGATATATAATGAGCACAATGAAACAACAACAAGAAAGATCTTACTCAAACACTTAGCAAGGATTAAACATAGCAAGCTTCCCCGAGCTCCACCCAGTGCGATCTCACGCAGACCCCTGTCTGCTTCGTGTCTTCCCACTGTCGGACTCCAAGCTTCTTGTTTTCTCCTTCAAGCGCTCAAGTATGATGATTGCTTCTCAATAGCTTGCTTAGAATGATTGAATAACTCAAGAACAGCAAGCTTGTAGCAGAACGCAAGAACACAAGGAAGTTTTTCAAACTGAATTACTTTCGTGAAAAAACTCTCTACTGCCTCGTCTTCTCGCGCTTCCTTTTGTTTCTCCGCCAAGCACCAGGTGACACCATCTCTGTAGCTCCCAGCTACTCATCTGCCAACGCCAGCCTCTACTGAGCTATCTCTGGACTCACTGAGCTCCTCAGTCGAGCTCCAGTCTCAGCTCCAGTCTGCAGCTCGCCGTTGCAACCTGAGATGGGAAAAGGGACAAACCTACTCCAAGGAAAGTGCGCCTTGACTTCTCCTTGAGTGTTTGATTCCTCCCCTGTCACCTGAAACTCAATCAGAGCATTAGAGCAGAAGATCATGCAGCATATCATATATCATCAGCAAATCCGATACGATCAGACATTCTGACCGCGTCTGACAGTGAATTTGAATTAAAGTGATCGGTCACCGGACCGATCCAAGGTGTGTGGATCGGTCACCAGACCAATCCACTGCTTTGCTGGGATTCCCAGCTCTCGCAGCTATACACGCCTGATCGGTCACCAGACCGTTCAGGGTGAATCCTGATCGGTCACCAGACCGATCAGATTGGATCCTAATCGGTCACCCAGACCGATCAGGGCAGATGAACAGTTGTTTTTTAATCAATCTCAAGATCCCTGATCGGTCACCGGACCGATCCAAGACTTTGATCAACAAGGGAACTCACTCACCGTTTGCTCCCTGATCGGTCACCAGACCGATTAGGAGCAAGACAGCAAGGAAGCAGCCTGCTCCCTGATCGGTCACCGGTCCGATCAGGAGCCACACAGTAGATTCCCAATCTCACTGTGCGCTCCCTGATCGGTCACCAGTCCGATCAGACATAGCTGGATCGGTCACCAGACCGATCCACTAAGGAGCAGCGTGCCAATGTCCCTGATCGGTCACCAGACCGATCCAGTGACTCACCCTAGCCCTCCAAGCTAGGAATTCATCCACCTTAGCCCTCCAAGCTAAGGATTTTTCCATCTAACTCTCCAAGTTGGGAATTTGCACCTAACCCTCCAAGTTAGGACTTTTCACCTAGCCCTCCAAGCTAGGACTTTTCACCCAACTCTTCCGAGTTAGAACATCATCCAACCTAGCCCTCCAAGCTAGGACTTTTCACCCAACTCTTCCGAGTTAGAACATCATCCAACCTAGCCCTCCAAGCTAGGCACCTGACCCTCCAAGCCAGGACTTTTTCACCTAATTCTCCAGGATGGGAATTTGCACCTAACCCTCCAAGTTAGGACTTTTCACCTAGCCCTCCAAGCTAGGACTTTTCACCCAACCCTTCCGAATTAGGACTTTTCCATCACCTAGCCCTCCAAGTTAGGATTTTCCACACCTAACCTCCCAGGTTAGGATTTTCCAACACCTAGCCCTCTAAGCTAGGATTTTCCACACCTAACCTCCTAGGCTAGGATTTTCCATATCATGCCTAATCCTCGATCATGACTTAATCATAATCATCATAATCACCTAACCTCCCAGGTTAGGATTTTTCATATCATAATCATCCTCCTAAACTAAAATCGTTGTCAACACCAAAACAACAATCAGGGCCAGACTGCATCAATAAAACCAACTCCAATTGTGCCCTTAAGATATCTCAAAATTCTCTTAACAGCGATTAAGTGAGATTCCTTGGCACAAACTTGATACCTAGCGCACATACCCACAGCAAATAGAACATTTGGTCGACTAGCTGTGAGGTATAGCAAACTACCTATCATGCTTCGATATTGAGTCACATCAACGGGTTTACCACTCTCATCATTGTCTAACCTTGTGTTTGTGGCCATGGGAGTGGTTACCTCCTTTGAATCACTCATGTTGAATTTTTGAAGCATTTCTTGAGTATACTTTGATTGGTGCACATGGATTCCATCACGAGTTTGCTTGATTTTAAGTCCAAGGAAGAAAGTCAACTCTCCCATTAGACTCATTTCGAATTCACTCTCCATGTGTCCAATGAACTCATTTAAATAGCCCTTATTGTTTGAGCCACAAATTATGTCATCGACATATACTTGGGCTACAAAAATATTATCACCATCTCTACGTAGAAATAGTGTAGGGTCTATTTGGCCTCTAACAAAGCCCTTCTCAATTAGGAATGTCGACAACCGCTCATACCAAGCCCGGGGTGCTTGTTTAAGGCCATAAAGTGTCTTTTTGAGCTTGAACACATGGTTTGAAAATTCGGTACTCTCAAACCTCGGAGGTTGTTCGACATAGACCTCTTTTCTAATTAAACCGTTTAGAAAGGCCGATTTGACATCCATCTGGTATAGCTTGAAGCCACGATGTGCTACAAATGCAAGCATCAATCGGATGGATTCTAATATTGCCACGGGAGCATAAGTCTCATCATAATCAAGGTCTTCGACTTGACTGTAGCCCTTGGCTACTAAGCGTGCCTTGTTTCTAATGATTTCTCCCTTATGATTCAATTTATTTTTGAAGACCCATTTGGTTCCAATGATGGTGGTCTTCTTAGGTCTAGGGACTAAGTCCCAAACTTAACTCCTTTCGAATTGACCTAGTTCATCTTGCATTGCAATGATCCAATCGGGATCATTTAACGCTTCATCAATTTTTCTAGGTTCAATTTCGAAAATTAAAGCAACTTCATTAGCCTCATTCCTAAAGAATGATCTAGTCCTAACCCCATGATGAATGTCTCCAACAATTTTATCTTGGGGATGACTAGAGGCTAATCTAGTTTGCCTTGGTGTTGGTGGTGCTTCTTGAATGGTTTCACTGGACACCGGCTCAGCCTCAGGATCCGGCTGATCTATGGGATGTCTAGGCTCATCGTCATCAGACTCATCACCATCAACAACATTAGGACTTTCATTCAAACTAAGTCTCCTAAGTTTGAATTGGACTTCATCTTCTGGTTGTCCATTGACTTTTGGAATTTCTTCAAAGACAACATCAGAAGATTCTTCAACCACTCTAGATTTCTTATTGTAGACTCGATAGACCATGCTAACTAGGGAGTACCCGACTAGTATCCCTTCATCAGCCTTTGCCGTAAACTTTCCAAGGTGGTCCTTGGTGTTTAGAATGAATACCTTACAACCAAACACCCTAAGGTGTTTAACCGTAGGTGGTTTTCCAAACCAAAATTCATGGGGAGTCTTTCCTAAGAACCTATGGATGAGGACTCGGTTTTGCACATAGCAAGCTGTATTTACAGCTTCGGCCCATAAGTAACTCGGTAATGAGTACTCATTAAGCATGCTTCGTGTAGCCTCTTGTAGAACACGATTCTTCCTCTCTACAACACCATTTTGTTGTGGTGTTCTAGGAGTAGAGAACTCATGTCTATACCTTCTCTCTTGACAAAATTTTAAGAATCGTTGATTTTGAAAACTCACCTCCATGATCACTTCTTATTGTCTTAATTGTTGATGATTTTTCATTTTCAACTCTTCTACAAAAAGAAATGAAAACATCTAAGGTTTGGTCCTTATATTTTAGAAAATAAGTCCATGTATATCTAGTAAAATCATCAATGATAACAAAGCAATATCTACTTCCATTCAATGATATGATAGTACTACAATCAAATAGATCCATGTGAAGTAACTCCAATGCGGTAGAAGTACTTACAGTGATTTTATCTTTATGTGCAGATTTTGTTTGCTTACCCATTTGACATGCATCACAAAGTTTGTCCTTTTCATACTTGATGCTTGGTAAGCCACGAACTAATCCCTTGTTGGCCAACTTCCGGATGTTCTTCATGTTCACATGTGCTAGTCTCCAGTGCCAAAGGGTGGACTCTTCTTCTTTTGACATGAAACACTTAGCAAAAGCATTAGTAGCACTTTTAAATGAAACTTGATAAATATTGTCTGCTCTTGTTCCTACTAGTACCGTGTCAAGGTTGTCATGTTGTCTAACTAGACATTGACTTGGTTGGAAATCAATTGTGTAACCCGCGTCACACAATTGACTGACACTTAGGAGATTAAATGTCATCCCCTTGACTAGAAGGACATTCTTAATTCTAAGACATTCGGATATTTGAATGTCTCCTATTCCTATGACCTTAAGACTACCATTGTTACCAAATGAAACATTACCTCGACTCTTCTTGTGAAGTGTGGTAAACAATGATCTATCCCCGGTCATGTGTTTGGAGCACCCACTATCAACGAACCAAGTTGATAGATGCTCCCCCTCAATCATAACCTACACAATTCGAAAAATAGAAGTTGTAGGAACCCAAACCTTGGGACCTAAAGCACCAACTAAACAAGACTTAGGCACCCATGCCTTGACAACTTTCTTTTGAACCTTGGGTGTCTTAATTGGTCTAACACCAGTCCTAGACATTAAGGACACAAATGAAGGTTCTTTGGGTCGATAACCAATACCGGCCCTATTGTAGACTGCCCTTTGGGCATTCAAGATCATGTCTAGGGTCTTAGAGCTAGTTGAGAACTTCTCAAGAATATTCTTGAGTCTCTCAACTTCACTCTTTAACGATTTGTTTCCATCCACTAATGATTCATCATGCAAATCATTTACATCATCATCCCTAGAGGATCTTAACTTTTCAACCTCAAGTTTTAATGATTTAATCTCATCCTCTAACATCTCAACATGCAAGTCATCTATATTATCATCCCTAGATGCTTTCAATTGATCAATTTCCAATTGCAATGATTTAATCTTATTTTTTGACTTCTTCAACATATTGGTTAAACATGCAATTGCTCTATAACATTTCTCAAGTTCGGGAGAAGTTACCTCTTCATCATCCGAAGATGATGAAGTCGCGTTTGAGGAGTTGGAAGATTCATCACTGCTTTCTTGATCTCCCAATGCCATGAGTGCCACATGTCGTGTACTCTTCTCCTCCTTTTCTTCATCGGATGAGCTAGATAAGGATTCATCCCAAGTGGCCTTCAAGGCCTTCTTCTTCTTCTTGGACTTTTCCTCTTTCTTTTTGGATTTCTCCTCCTTCTTCTTTAGCTTTGGGCATTCACTCTTGAAGTGCCCTTTCCTACCACACTCATAACAAGAGGCATTAGATTTATCACTTTTAGCTTCACTAGGGTTACCTTTGCCCTTGAAGCGTCGACCCCTTCTCATCATCCTTCTCACAAAATTCGTCATCTCGGAGGAAGAAGAGCTGCTGCCATCTCCCTCAGAATCGGACTCGGATTCGGAAGAGGATGAAGCTGAAGAGACTTCCTTCTCCTTCTTCTTCTTGTTGGATCGATCTCCTGCAACTAAGACAATCCCCTTCTCCTTAGAGCCTTTGTTAGCCATTTCATGCAATTCCATTTCACAAAATAAATCATCTAACTTAACAATTGATAAATCCTTGGAGACTTTGTAGGCATCCACCATGGATGACCACAAAGCATTCCTTGGAAATGCTTTTAGCACATACCTCACAAGGTTGTGATTCTCAACCTTTTCATCAATAGAATGAAGCCCATTGAGGACTTCCTTGAACCGGCTATGTAACTCACTTACGGTTTCATTCTCCTTCATGGAGAGATTTTGAAGTTGGTTGAGAAACAAGTCCCTCTAGGCGATTCTTGAATCTCGGGTGCCATCGTGGAGTTTGATAAGCTTGTTCCACAAGTCTTTTGCACTTGTGAATGGACCAACCTTGATGAGTTGGTCTTTGTTCATGCCGCATTGAAGGGTCACCACCACCTTCGCGTCGGCTTCACTCTTTCGAGTTTGTTCGGCCGACCAACGCCAAGACTCTAGCTCCTTGCCTTCATCATCCTTTGGAGGGGTAAAACCCTCCTTCATCGCGAACCAAGTGTTGATGTCCACCTTTAGGTAGTACTCCATCTTCGATCTCCAATATTGGAAATCTGCGCCATCGAAGAAGGGAGGTCGGGTGGTGGAAAAACCTTCTCTCAACGCCATGGATGATAGCTCTCGGTTGTTAATCCGCAAAAACAGAGCCCCAAGTTCTGATACCATTTGTTGGAACCCGGATGGCTAGAGAGGGGGGGTGAATATAGCCAAACACTTGGACTTTACGCTTATCAAATTTCTGCACTCAATTCGTTAGTAGCACAGCGGAAGTAGCAAAAACAGAATATGCAGAAAACTAAAACCAAACTAGAACAACAAACAAGATCGCTAACAAGGAGGGTTTACAAGGTTCGGGGATAACTTGCCCCTACTCTTTGGCGTGCCCTTAAGGTGGGTGATCCCTTGATGGTCGGCAGATCAAGTCCCGGTTAACATCGGATAGAAAGCAACCTCCTTCTCGGTGGAGTAACCTCTCCACAGCGTTTCAATCAAGGATATAGTTTTAAGCACAATGAAACACAAGAAAGATCTTACTTAGCACTTAGCACAGACAAGAACACAGCAAGCTTCTCCCGAGCTCCACCCAGCGACGATCTCACGCAAGAACCCTTTCTTCGTGTCTTCTCGCTGTTGGACTCAAAGCCTCTTGTTCCTTCCTCCAAGTGCTCAAGCAAGGGATGGTTGCTTCACGATCACAGTAGATTGCTCAAGAGAAGATGAAACAGCAAAGAGCACAAGCACAGTGTGGAGAAACACAATTGCGCAGCAAGAACTCAAGCAAAAGCAGTTTCAGCGAACTCTACTCTGCTCTTCTCCACTCCGCTCCTTTTGTTTCTCCACTGAGCACCAGGTGACCAGACCGATCAGGAGCCAAGCAACAAGGCAACAGCCTGCTCCCTGATCGATCACCAGACCGATCAGGTGTCGCACAGTAGGTTCCCAACCTCACTGTGTGCTCCCTGATCGGTCACCAGACCGATCAGTCATCGCTGGATCGGTCACCAGACCGATCCACAAAGGAGCAGCGTGCCAACATCCCTGATCGGTCACCATACCGATCCAGAGACTCAAACCTAGCTCTCCAAGCTAGGATCTCATCCAAGCTAGCCCTCCAAGCTAAGGACCTGATCCTCCAAGCCAGGAATTTTTCACCTAACCCTCCAAGTTGAGACTTTTCACCTAACCCTCCAAGTTAGGACTTTTCACCTAGCCCTCCAAGCTAGGACTTTTCACCCAACCCTTCCAAATTAGGACTTTTCCAGACCTAGCCCTCCAAGCTAGAACCTGACCCTCCAAGTCAGGATTTTTTCACCTAACCCTCCAAGTTGGGACTTTTCACCTAACCCTCCAAGTTAGGACTTTTCTCCTAGCCCTCCAAGCTAGGAATTTTCACCCAACCCTTCCGAATTAGGACTTTTCACACACCTAGCCCTCCAAGCTAGGATTTTCCGCACCTAACCCTCCAGGTTAGGATTTTCGAACACCTAGCCCTCCAAGCTAGGATTTTCCATACCATGTCTAATCCCCGATCAGGACTTAATCATAATCATAATCATCAACCTAAACTAAAATCGGTGTCAACACCAAAACAGCAATCAGGGTTAGACTGCATCAACAGGAATGGCAGGAGCGCTGACGGTTTCGAAGGATATCCCTTCATCATCGAAATTGGGGGTCGTGGCTCAAATGTCGGAGTCGTGGCAACGATAAAGGAGGCACGATTAGGCGACCTACAGCGGTATAAAAGGTAGTTCAATCCCTCCGGTAAAGGGGGATTACGATCTCTCATCCTGGCACTTCATCTTTCTTTCACATCCTCATTCGGCTACCCTACTAACTTGAGCGTCGGAGTAGACTCTGCCAGATCCTTGCCGGCGTGTCCACTAACGCTTGTGTTACTCTCGCAGGATTCCCCCGTTCCTTGGCGACCCAGCAACCGTGGCAGGGGTTGATCCTCAGTGACTGACCATCGTCGACGATTCCTTCCGGAACAGTACATATATAATGACCCACACGGCCTCCACAAACACCTCACGATCGACACAACCAACAACAGAGATATATGTATCGAAAATAAAACATCGCATCAAGCCTATCAAGGCGCACAAAAGTACAGTCCATGCAACACACATTGCAAATACAAAACTACGACCCAAACCATATAGAGTATCTAGACATATATCATACTAAGTTATGAAAGAGAAACAGAAAACCAAAACCAGAGTCGTTGACCAGAAAGGACAAGCCGTCGGGCTCTTCCGGCGACTCCAAGTACATCAACCTAGAAAACAAACATAATGTAAACGACGATGAGTCCGGGTGGACTCCGTAGGTATAGAAATAAATATGCATGACAAATAAATAGTTATACAAGCTATAAAGAGTCAATAGGATACAGTCTCATGGAAGTATAAGAATATGCATAACTGAAATAATATATGTATAAATATGTCAGAATCAGCCTATCCTGCGAGATGAGAAATCAAACCCCGCGAACCTAAACCCTTCATGGGTAAGCCTGTATACACGAGCGATACAATATCACAAAACCTAAATGCAAAATACCTCCTGTATATGCATGTCAAACATATGCAACAATAAAGTGTAGCAAATAGAACCAAATGCATAATGCATCACATGCATATGATGCAATGACATGTGTCACCCCTAACACCAGTCAAGCCACCGTCACATCTCATATGCAAACGGTCGAGTGAGTAAGGATGTGACCACTCTTTGCCAATAATACTTAACTTTGAACTCTTTGTCAATATCAAAATAAGGTTCGATATGGTGCTTCCGACACCAACAATCTTCCCCTTTTTGATTTATGGCAACATAATTCAAAATTAAGTAAAAATTATAACAGTTAAGAAAGAGAGTTTAAAACCAATGAAGTATTACAGTTTTAAACAAAATAAAATTTAAAACCAATGCAATTTTGAATAAAGTAAAGTTTCCTCTTTATTTATCATACTCCCCCTAAATAATTGCGTTATAAAATACTTAACTTTGACTTTTTCCTCCCCTTTGACATATATCAAACACATACATAATTAACCAGTCAAGAATTATGATACGTTCTAAGTAACACAATTTTGAAATAATTAAACAATAACAAAGAAATAATGCAAAAAAAATTTGAACCAAGTTGATATACCATTTGAGTCCAAACACGATAAGCAAAAAAGAGCTTAAAACATTTAATCAATAAGTCTAAATTTAAAACTTTTAGCCACCTATTTTTGATTCTAAACATGATTTGAGTCTAAGCATGGGTCAATAAGTCTAAGTTCAGAATTTTTGACCACTTATTTTTAATTTTCAAGATAAAGGAGAATAAAATTTCATAAGTAAAAGATACATTTTCTTTGTAAATAGATTATTGTTAAAAAAAAATACTATGTAGAAAGACTTTTAAAAGAGTTTTCTAAGAAGAGTATTTATGAAAATATTTACACTTAAGTAACATGCTCTCCCTCAAATTATGATTCTCTCCTTGTTATCTTGAAAGTTTACATATTTCTTTTTTTTTAGATGATTTTTGAAGGAATCTTTGAAAACATTTTCAAAATAAAAAAATATTTTGAGGGGTTCCTTTTTCAAAAAAAAAAATTAAGTATTTTTTTAGAATATATTTTATGAAATTCTAAGTACTTGAGAAATAAAATTTAAAAATCTAAAAACTTTATTGATTTGAATTTTCCTAAATCTGATACAATCCTAGGAACCTTATTAGTCACAAGAAAATTTTCTGTGTGTCTTAGAGATTTTCCAATCACAATAAAATATTTTCAATATGTATTTAATTTTCAAAAAATAATAAGTTTTTTGATTTGGATTCCTCCTCAATCTGAAACAATTCTAGGAAACATTATTAACTACAAGGAAAATAAAAATCATCTATCTTGAAGATTTTTCTAAACTCAAGTAATTTTTCAAAGGTTTCCAGAGATGTTCAAAAGACGAAAAGATTTAAAAAATATATTTTGAAAAATAAGAATATTATATTTTCAAAATAATTTTTGAAAAGATATTGTTATTTGAAAATATAGTATTTTTGAAACTTCTAATATTTCTTTTAATTTGAGCTCCCCTAAACCTAAATAGTCTTAGGAAGTTTATTGACCACAAGTTGATCGTCCTCTACGTCTTAGGGTTTGATTCAAACAAAAAGAATTTTAAAATATTTAAAAAAATTACTAAGTTTAGAAAAAACTTTTAAAAACTACTTCGATTTAACAATTTGAAAAATAAATTCATCTTTTTCTCTCTTCTTTTGAAAAGGTAAAAAATATAAAGAATTACAAAGGAAAAATTCTATGTTTAAAATGATTTTGAAAAGTACCACAGGAAATATAAATATAAGTGAAATTTTGAAAAATACTCAAATCCAAAAAAATATATATAAATAACAAAACCCGGACTGTAGACATTTTTCTCAGTGAAAACGAAATCAAAAAAAAAAAAATCTAAGTAAAACCCAATTGACTTTTGCAAAACATTTTTAAAAAAAAAATCATTGTGCAAAAGAATTTCTTTCTATAAAAATGTTTGCAAAAATTAAATAATTTTCAGGTAAGTAAAAAAAAACCTAAAGCATTTAATGAATTAGTTTAAGTACAATGATTGAAAAATTAAATCTTAGTTTAAAAAGTTAAATTTGATTTTTGAAGATTTTGAAATTAATTAAAAAGTTAAATTTGAATTTTAAAAAATTATGTTAAGTTTGAATTAAATTTGAATTTTGAAAAATTAAGTTAAGTTAAGTTTAGATTTTGAGAAAGTTGAATTTTGAAATTAAGATTTGAATTTTGAAATTAATTATTAAAGTGAAAAAATTAAGTTAAGTTTAAATTTTGAAAAAGATTGAATTTTGAAATTAAATTTTGAAATTCATTATTATAGTTTAAATTTTGAATTAAGTTAAATTTAAATTTAGAAAAATTTGAATTTTAAAAATAAATTAAGTTTAAATTTTGAAAAATTATTAAGTTTAAGCATTTTAGAATTTTAAATAAGTTAAAAATTTTAAATATGATTCATTAATTTAAAGGTGAAATTAATTAGATGTATGGAGTTAGTTGGGTTGGACTAACATTTTTATCTCCTATTTCAAAGTGACAAAACAGGAAACTCTTATCTATTTTGCGAGATGCATCAAATTTTATCTTTGAATTTAAATTAAAAGCTATTACTTGATTGAACCTTGAGTTATATTCAAGTTTAACAAGTAATAAATTGAAAAATAGATTTTAATAATCGGCTTCCAAATCTTGGCGAGGCACAGGGGCTTTCTTGATTATCAGAGTAATGACCTTTTCCTTAACAAAGTATTTTAAAGAAATTTTATTTTTAAGTTATTCTTTGATAAATCTTGGTCTAACTAGTCGAGGATATGGCGAGGTCGCTTTGGATAGTTCCATCGAACTAAAGAAACCAAATAGGGTACGTCTTACCCTTCCTGACTCCTTAGATAGATTTTCCTAATATACTATCATCTTGCCCCACTCTAATACTAGGTTGTGCAAGTTTCAATCAAGTCAGATCCTTATCTAACCACTTCTAGTCTTAAGCATGACAATTTACAAAAATTAAATAGACAGGCAATCAAACACTTTTTATAGGCATGCAAAAACAAAAATCTAATCATATTATAGTGTTTATATTTTCTATATAAATGTATGAAAAAAAAATCTCAAAATTCCACAGCTTGGAGTGCTTCCGAGCTCCGAGGGCAAAACTCCTGTGAACTGATTACCGAAGAGCCTAATGTCATATAACTTGGAAAGAAAGGCGATGCCGTGAGGAATCTCTCCGGATAGTTCATTATTGTACATGAACAACTTGGTGAGATTGACGATGTTGCCGAATCCCTCCGGTATCCACCCATTGAGATTGTTTTCAGACACATCGATCTCCTCCAAGCTTGTCGCCCTGATCTCGCTGCTTATTGCTCCGGATAACTTGTTGGCAAACAAGTAGATTCTTTTGAGCTTTTCCAGCGACCATATGGATTCAGGAATTGAGCCATTAAGCAAATTCATGGCCAGATCGAGATGTTCTAGCTCTTTTAGATTCTTGAAACTCTCCGGTATCACACCCACAACTTGAGTTCTTGTCATCCAGAGGTACTTGAGGCTCTTCATGTTCCCGAACTCATCGGGAATCGATTGGCTTGCAAAATGATTGCATGCGAGAGTGAGATTTTGGAGCATCAAGAGTTGGCCAAGCTCAGCCGGAAACGAGCCATTCAAATGGTTGTCATTAATGTGCAAGAACCGCAGTGACTTAATTCGGCCAATTGACCGTGGGACGCTGCCGATGAAGTTGTTACCCGAGAGGTCGAGGTGCTGGAGGCTAGAAGACAACTTGTCGATATTGTCGGGAATCTCTCCAACGAAGTAGTTCTGGGAGAGGTCAAGGTATTGGAGGTTGGAGCAGTTATAGAGGCCGGTAGGGAAGCCGACGGCGATGTCATTGTTGGCGAGGTCGAGGTGGGAGAGATTATTGAGGTCACAGATGAAAGCTGGGACTGATTGGGTGATGTTCATGTTGGGAACGGATATGGCGTTGACGAAGCCACCGTTGTCGCACTGGACTCCTGGCCATTGGCAGTGGGGAGCGGACGTGCTCCATGACAAAAGGCGAAATCGCTCGCCCTCAGCGTCCTCGTCGCACCCGTCCCAAGGCCATCACGAGGGATGCAAATCATGGTCCCCAGAATAATTAGTGCACAATTGGGCTGAGAATTGATACACCAAACGCCCAGAGTTTTAATCTAGTGCGTCTCGCGCGACTCGAACTCAAGACCTCTTAGACAAGACTCTCATGCATTAACCATTCCAGATCCCCGCGGAAGTGCTCCATGAGCTGAGAGCACTAGTGGTGCTGCTCCAGTGAGCTCGCAGACGGAGGAGGATGCTCTGCTCATGGTGATTGCCATGGGCGATGGTGGTGGCTTTGGAGATCAAGAGAAGGTGAAGCCAGATAAGGATCTTGTTAAGGATCAAAATGGAGGAGATATGAAGAGTGGGATTTGTTTCTTCGCTACCCATTAGAAATTTCGTCGCTGGTGCTCGTTTGATGGAGATGCTTTGCCATCTGCTTCTTAAATTGAGGATTGAGCAGTGACGAAGAATTTGATTCGAATAATTATGCTGTGGATGAATGGAAAATGCTTGCCAAATTATTCCTAATTTTCCAAGTCGTCCGAAGTTAGTCAACAAAGAGTCTTAAAGCCATCTAGTGGTGGTTAGTAGTCACTATTTAAATGCCCTTTTCATATATCGAAGTATCAAGGATGAAAATATAATAGTGTTCCTCTTGCGTGGTACCGTTGTATTCTCTATTGCTCTGTATTATTAGGAGGGAATAAAGTATAAATTTAAATTGATAAATATATGATCTATTGAATTTTAACTTCGATCATTGTTATCACATGTATTTATCAAATATACTTATCAATTGAGTCAGTTCTGGGCCAATAGTATTCCACGGTTCATTTCCACCCATGATATATTTATAGGATTTTTTTTAATGGGATGGATAATGGGGATGTTAACTGTTAGATTCAGTATTATCTCGTTCATAATTGAGTGATATGTGATACAGAAAAATATGGAGCATATCTTGACTTATGGTTGACTTGAGTGGTGTGCATTATTTCAGTAAGTGCTCCACGTTGGCAAACCGTGCAAAGGTACGAATATTTGTCTTTAATTGTGGATGTATTTAAAAGAAAATAATTGTGGATTTAAATGCATAATATGGACCCATTACAATCGTCGATAGAATTTATTTGTACTTTGGCAAGATTGTTTTCCTTGATCTTTCCTCAATTAGGTAAATATCTCACTAATTATATGTGGCGTGTTCTAATATGTTAGGCACAACCTAGATTTAAATGGATCAGGTCAATTTAATGTAATGGTAAAATAATTTGAAATTTTCATAAGAGGATCAATTCAAATCTTAACAAGGATAAATTTTTAAAAATAAACTTTTAAATATATATAAATTGTACTTATGAGTTACTTGTAAATTTAAAAAAAAAATAGTCTATTTCTAAGATTAATCGAGCAAAGTTTAAACATCTAAATTATCAAAAATAAAATTAAAAAATGCCAGATCAAAATTTGGTGATTACTATGAGTTTTTCATATATCCATGAATCTACAATAATTTATTGAATCACATAATTAAGTTTGTGAAATATCCAAATCATATAGGATATTTTTAGAATATCAAATCACTTATTTATTTTCAATTTTATCTCTATAAATTTAGGATAATTTTAAAATTACTAAATCACTTATTTATTTTCAATTTTATCCCTATACGTCCATGAAAATCACAATAACTTTTGTTCTGATCCCGCGCACGGCAACACCTGCGCCTAAATCACTTATTTATTTTCAATTTTATTCCTATACGTCCATGAAAATCACAATAACTTTTGTTCTATTCCCGTGCACGGCAACTCCCCCATCCCCCAGAGCTGCTTACCATGAGGGCGAACGACGGAGAGGCCATCCCCACTGAGTCGGAGTGGGTGTCCAATTTGACGAGGTGGCATTTCAGCTGCAACGACGACGACGAAGCCATTGGCATGGGTGTCCACCTGTGGGATCGATGTGATCCATAGAAAGGGCGAATATCGATAACGATTTTTCGGATAAATCAGATTTAATGCAGTGGAAGTAAGCAAGTCAAATATGGCCAACACCTTATTTTTTACTTAATTCGGAGTCTGTGGCGGCTCCTACTCCAAGGCCCATGGTCCTTAATCATTTTCGTTGGACTATACTATAAGTCATAAATGAAGTAAAAATATGTGTTTTCGCTGTATCCTCATCGCGGAAAGCTATATTTCTACATCTGCATTGATTACATTGACACTTTAACTTGGCATCATTATTCAAACACTTAGGATGACATTTTGCAAAGTTCACAAATTCTTTAACCCAGCAAAAAATTCTTCGCGGATAAATCTATTATCTAACCTATATACATTTATGCCTTGTTCATATATATTATATTCTAATAACAATAAAATATTCAATATTGATATTCATGCAAACATCTATATCAAAAAGATTCAGCCTAACTACTTTAACAAATAACAAAATAGCTAAATTAACTTGCAATTTGATTTGTCAACCACAAATAACAATCTAAATTATCCAACTTTATTTCCAATTAATCAAACATAAATGAGTATCCTAAATTTCAAACATTAAGGATATTAATTATCCTAATTAAGAATGATTAGGATAATTAGTATCCAAATTAGCCGACGGGCTCATGCAAACATCTATATTAAAAATATTCAGCATAACTACTTTATCGGTCAACTCAATTTAGAGATCTATTTTTTTTGGAAAGTTAGTAAATCTTGATGAATTTTTTTTTTTTTTTGGAAAGTTAGTAAATCTTGATGAAAAAAATCAGTGGACTGATTTATTTATTCTTGAAATAAAATTGATTTTAGATAAAATCGATTAATAGATCAAACGATTTGCATAAAATTAGTTTCTATATATATGGTTTATTCTTTTGATTATATCTACGCTCTCAATTATTAACTAGTATAATACCCGTGATACACGGGAATCTTACACAATTCAAATAACATATTTAGTGATAATATATATATATGTCAATTTTTATTATTAAATGAAAAATAAAAATAAAATGTAATTTTATTTCATCAGATTCATGTCAATATAAGCAAACTACTGTGATTGGTCATCCTCCTTATAAAAATTAATTTAATATCAAAGTGGATCAATGACCCACATATCAGATATTAAACTGATAAGAACAGATACTACATTTGATCTTAGCCAAAAGGCCGAGAAAGGTATGAGTTATTTTATCGTTCTTTGTCCATTTTTATAATTTCTCTGTGTGTAATTTGCCTTGGTAACTTCAGATATGGGACTATCATTTTTCTTACATCAATACAAGAGAAGCTAAAGGCCTATATTTCATTAAAATTAAATTAAATTTATTTTTTTATGTATTTTACTGAAATCATTATAACTTATTTAAAATTTTAATTTTGGAAATTTTAAAATACAATTTCAAATTAAAATTTGAAATTATCTTTTTTGAATTTGATAAATTATTTTTTAAATTTTAATTTTGGATTAAGATCTGAATTTTTTTTAGGATTTGTAATTATATATTTTCTTTTGAATTTGTATTTTTAATTATAAATTTTTTTATTTGGAAAATTTATATTCAGTTTCGGCGAGAATCCTAAGCTCCCTGTGAATGTCACATCTGCATGTAAAACTGTATTTTATAGATATTATTTTTTATGTACTTTACTGTAATCATTATAACTTATTTAAAATTTTAATTTTGGAAATTTTAAAAAACAATTTCAAATTAAAATTTGAAATTATATTTTTTGAATTTGATAAATTATTTTTTAAAATTTTAATTTTGGATTAAGATTTGAATTTTTCTTTTTAGGATTTGTAATTATATATTTTCTTTTGAATTTGTATTTTTAATTATAAATTTTTTATTTAAAAAATTTATATTCGATTTAGGCGGGAATCCTAAGCTCCCTGTGAATGTCACGTCTGCATATAAAAGTGTGTTTTATAGATATTAATAGATAGATAGATAGATTTGACTCAATATGTTAAGAGTAGTATTTTTTTAACACGAATGTGTTCGAAAAATTCAAACTGACTAATGAACTAAACGATTCCAGATTGACATGAAATTAACTCTTATGTATTCGTCTAATTTTCCTGATTATATTTATACCTCAAATATTAATTTGACTCAATATATTGAGAGTAGTGATTTTTTGAACATGAATTAAAATTTTTAAACAATCAAATTCTAAAAATCGATTGATGGGCTAAACGACCTTGAATTGATAAAACTAATTCTTATGTATTTAAAAAATTGTCATGAGTTTAATTAGTTTTTTCATAAAAATAAGCTTTTTTAATATCGTCAATGCTTTTTTTATAAAACTTTTTACAACTAATTAAGCTTTTTTATCGATTTAGTTAGTTTGAGAGGGTTTTAATAAAAAAATTAATTTTTTATTTTAATTTAGGGTTGAATAGGAAAATTGAATTTAGGGTTTAAATAGATAGAAAGGGTATTTTAAGCATTAGATGTAAAAATTACTGCAACGCCTCTTAGTTAACATATAATGCTATCGCTGGTCTTAAAATGTTTTCGAAGATTTCAGTTCTCACATATAATACTAATGTTTCCGAAGATTTCAGTTCTCACATATGCTAAATTTTCTTCATCCACGTCATCAAACCCCCCCCCCCCCCCCCCCCCCCCCCCCCCCCCTTCTTCACATATAACCTAATTGCATGAGTTTAATTCCCCCCTCAACGTCATGCTCACTTCTCACATATAACCTAATTGTCATGAGTTTAATTAGGTTTTTTATAAAAAAAAAAGCTTTTTAATATCATCAATGTTTTTTTTTATAAAACTTTTTACAAACTAATTAAGCTTTTTTTATCGATTTAGTTCAGTTTGAGTGGGTTTTAATAAAAAAAATTAATTTTTTATTTTAATTTGGGTGAATCCCTTTCAGGAAATTATAAGATTAAGTTTGAAGTTTTCCCTTCCCACTTGCTACGCACCCGCCGATCCCCCCGCTATGCACCCCGAAAGGTACCGAATCCCAAAAGTTTCTTTTCCATGCTGCCCTTGCTATGCACCCCGAAAGGTACCGAATCCCAAAAGTTTAAGGAATACCGAATCCCAAAAGTTAAAGGTCTTCTCATGCTGGCTGCAGCTCTTGCTATGCCCCCAATAAATATAGTTCAGCTCACTTAGCAACTCCCCCATCCCCCTGCTTGTTGTATTAACCACGGAGCTGCTCAGCATGACGGCGAACGACGGAGAGGCCATCCCCACTGTGCCGGAGTGGGTGACCAATTTGGCGAGGCGGCAGTTCGGCTGCAACGACGACGAAGCCATCGGCGTGCGGTTCATCGGCTCGAAGAAGGTGGAGAAATCCGACCTCGTCATGCAGCAGAACCGCATCTACCTTCCCACCAACTTCGTCAAGGCCAATCTCGTCGGGTTCCTCTCCCCGGAGGAGCGCGCCATGGCCAACCTCGTTGGCAACATCGTCCACCTTAGGTAATGACGTCATGTTTGAATTGCAATCTATCCTTTCTTTCTATTCTTCCCATCATCCCATGTATATCTAGCTCCATATATGTTTCGACACTAGGAAGCGGAGACGCACGGAGGCAGAGGAAGAGAAGCCGATGAAGGCTGCGGGGCGGCAGCACGGAGGGTTGCCAGTGCGAGTGCACGCACGGTGCGGATTCGTGTTCTACCTGTGGCTGACTCGATGGGACGGAAGCGGTGGCACCGTGATCAAGGGCGACGAGCTCAAGATGTTCCGCTCATGGAGTGCGCTGAGGAAGGGTGACAAGATTGACTTTTGGGCCTTCCGCCGCGGCGGCGAACTTTGCTTCGCCATCGGGAGGCCTTGAACTGCATGCGTGCATGCTGGGCCATCTGCTACGATACTATTCTGTTCTGTATTTCCCACGTATCTAATAAAATCTCCATGCCCATGTATCAGATAAATATCGAATTAATTATTCGACTCAAATAGCTAGTAATATTGAGAACAAAGTTAAAAACAGATAAAGTAAGTGTGTTCGTCCTCCCTACGTATACATCATCTGAATTAGTAATTCTCGTGATTTACCTTATCCATATTATCCTGAGACGGATTGACGACTCAAATCGGCTTTTGCCACTTGAGAACAAAATAAGTTGTCCAAAATTATTATAACAGTATTGAAATTAATTTGGAGTCTGTAATTTTACTTTTTGTTGTACCAGATTTGAATTGTCATGGCAATACTAGAACATGAGTGATTTTTAGATTAAAAATAGGGTGAAATATTATTTTGAATTTTTAAAAGTTAAAACTCCTTTTTGATGATATAGAAAACTAAAGACGCCCTTTTAATTTTTACCCATAAATATTTTGTAATATACTTTAGAGTTTGTTCTTTCTTTCAAACTAATTGGCGAAAGAAGTTGAAGGATCCCATCTAAGTAGTAATTAGTATATATATTCAAAATTAAAATTGAAGATACTCAAAATTCAGCGAATTAAGTTGAAAAAAATTACAAATATCTATTTTTTCCAATAATTTAAATTACAAGTTTCTTATGATTTTGATATGCTTATTAAAAAAAATGATAGACAGTGTGAATTTTTCAACGTGAATGACATGACATCCCAATTGCAACGATTCTCAATGTGTTCACCGTGCCCCCCAGATTATAGTTTAAACTGTATATTCTTTTCAATTTTGTATCAAATGAATTGGAGCTTAAATGATCTATTGTAACACCTAACAACTTGAATAGAAATTGAGTTCAATTTGTAATTGAATGATACATAGATTTTCAAAGTAGTGTGGTCTTATATAAAAGGTAAAAGAGGGGGTTGTTGAGTTAGATTAGATAAAATTATAGGTATTTATATAACGGAGGGAATTGGGAGCTTGGATAACCCTTGTTAACAACTTCTCTTCCTTGCTTTGTGCCTATGAGAGATATAGAGCGAAGATGATCAATGACAGGAATCCTTCTGTTATTATTGTCCGAGAAGAGGTGTATGAAGATGACGACAGACTCCCTATCAAGATCATGCTTCCCTTGTTCTCCTATTCACCTTGCTCTTCATTGCATGTATCACCTTATACGGGCAATACATGGTAGTATTAAGATGGCAAAGGTGAATTGTGTATTGTCAAAAATGTTGGCTGAAACAGACCAGATTTTAGTTCCTTGTTAATTGTCCATTTATAACACAATTATATTTTATTATTTTTTATTATGCCCATATGTTTCTAGGAACTTCCTTATGTGCGGTACAGAGCTTCTAAGTCCATGGATGGTCTGACACGAAGAATATGCAAGACTTAGTACCCTCAAAGCTAGGTACAGCTATTTGGGATATCCTGTCGAAGTATAAATCTTCAATTCCTGATTTCCCCCAAAAGGAGACATGTGAGTTACTCATTGTGGATAGGACAATAGACCAGGTACAAGGCAATGTGCTTGTTGAAATTAGAATGCTAAGATGCTTGTTTATCAGTGCTGTTGATTTTTGACATGAGATGCTTTTATATTTGTGTTTTGGTGAAGATTGCACCTTATATACATGAATGGAATTATGATGCAATGTGTCATGATTTGCTTGACATGGATGGAAACAAATATATATATGAGGTAAATAAATGTTAGCAGAGGAAATACTTTCGAACAAACTTCTGCATCCTTTTTATTTGTAAATATTTCTTGTATTTACTTTTTATTTGATTATCAACAGGCACCAGCAAAACCTGGTGCAGCACCTGAAAAGAAAGTAGCCCTTTTGGAAGATAATGACCCCATATGGCTTGAACTGCGCTATGCACATATAGCTGATGTAAGTGTGAGCATATATTGTAGCAAGTATCAGTTGTTTTTCTGCTTGGTAACAAATTGGACTGACAGGCTAGTGAAAGGTTGCACGAGAAGATGTCTACATTTAAGTCAAAGAATAAGGCTGCACAACACCAAACTTCCAGGTAAATGCATCAAGAGATGGGATCCTTCTATCATGTTTTTCATTCATGTCAATCACTTAGAGCTATAACATTCTGGAATAGCATGCACAGTGTAGATGAGGATAGAAACTTTATTAGAAGCACTATAAGGAGTTAGATACACTGCTTGGGCAAATGGAACTTATGGGAAAATTATAGTTAGATTCCTTCATAACTATATAGATTTATAGATTTCACCCTGGTGATGGTTGCTATTTCAATAGTAGAGTCAATCATGTATGTTGATAGGGCTTCTGCTCTATATATCTAAAATGGGGTTTTTCAGTTCTTCTCATTTTTCCACCTCTTTAATCTCACATTCTTCTCATCTATTTTGTTAGCATGCCATGTCTTGAGGTGGAAGGGGAACAAAGAATTTCGGCCATGTCAGTTGGCACAACATTAAAATCTTACCTTCACGTTAGTATTTGTACAACATAGTGATAATATAATAATGAACATTAGTATAAAAAAGAATACTATTATTTTATGTTGGTCCTCGCCTTTGTCTTCTTTAATCTTTGTTTATTACCCTCTTGGTTTTTTCATGATGAAGGCCAAGGCAATTTATAAAATCCACGCCCCTTAAAGCATTAAAACATACTGCTTTCGTAATAAATGTTTGTGCTGCAGTTTAGTGTTTTTTTTGTTTCTATACTGGTTGTACAATTGAACATTTCAACATTGTAGTTCATATTTGTTAATTAGATTTAATTTCATATTCAATCTTTGCTGTCAAATGTTTGGATGACTACAAGTATAATATTAAGTTCATCCAGGGAATTATATTTGCTTTTCATTATATTATAAAGAACATTTTTAAATATTTCATAGAGATGGCGGTGAGATTTCAACTAAAGATCTGCAAAAAATAGTCCAAGCATTACCACAATACAACGAGCAAGTTGAAAAGCTCTCTCTTCATGTTGAGGTAAACATTTTTTTTCCCTTAGTGATATTTGATTAACACTTTTGTTACACTCATTTATGTTTATCGTTTATTAAAATTCTTTGCCGGCAGTCCAGTTAATCATTGCAGTCTAGGTGTTGTGTTATTAAAACATGATAAAATAAAAGGACCAGTTTTGTGGAGATAAGGGATTTTGAGATGTAGTTGTTTTTCAAGTGTTTCCAATACATGATGGCTAAGACAGTAAGATTGAAGTAACTGCAAGAAGTATTTGATGAGAGATGATGAAGATTGTTTTGACAGGTTCAAGGAAACATTTTGTATGCGCACTTAGAAATCTTCATCTAAGATATTGCCATTGGGAGTGAACAGCAATTGAGCTTGACAGATGAGATGGCCATATTGCAATAGGGGAGAGGAAGAATCAGGAAGAACCCCTATCAAGCTCAACAGAACTGTATTCAACGCACTAGTGAACTATATATAGGCTTAGCCATAGAAACCTAAAGATTTTATATGTGCGAAAGCTCAATGATAATGTTGTTGCATACACTAGATGCTTTCTACTTAATTAGTCATATGCAGATAATCGTGCCGAGATTTATTTCATTCATGCATGAAGAATTGAATCTTCATCTATCTAATTAGCTAAATCTGCTCAGATTGCAGGAAAAATCAATACGTTGATTCGAGAAATGCATCTTAGAGACATAGGACAGTTAGAACAAGATCTTGTCTTCGGAGATGCAGGGGCAAAGGATGTGATTACTTTACGGAGGACAAAACAGGTTTGGTGTACTTATGGGAAATTAGAATGTAAAAACTCATCTATTACTAGCATGGTGAAACAGACCTGTATACCTCAATGCTCTATTAATCTTTCGCAGGATGCCAGTCCTGAAAGTAAATTAAGATTATTGATGATTTATGCAGCCACTTACCCTGAGAATTTTGAAGGGGACAAAGGGCTCAAGTTGATGCAGGTTGGTAGAGTATTAAACTTTCTAGAAACCACTGCTGGGTCTTTTTGTCTTTTCATTTTTTAGGGGAAAGGAAGACTAAAGGCTTGCCAATTGTATTAAGAACATTATGCACGCCCTAATATGTACATTTATGTGAAATATGTAGGTCTTTATTAGCTGAATACAAAAATAACTTCTTAGCCTCCTAATACACAATTTTTCCTTTGAGCCTAAATTGACCAGATCAAACATGCTCCACTAATTTGCTTGATCCTCTTGGTTTTTTATGCCATTTTGCTACAACACGAATTTTATTGTTTATTCTGAACTTGAGTACCTATTTGTGGTTGTACTTTTATGTATCATTTAAATTATGCATGGGTACCAAGTCAAGTATAACAATTTGTTTTATGCATGTCCCAAACTTAAGGCTCCACATGAATTTTTTACTTGTTTTTTCCCCTTAACTTGAGAATGACTACTTATATACATTCTTGATTTTTCTTGATTTCCTTTCATCCAACTTAATCAGCAAAAAACTAGTTGATTGTTTCAATTGATATTTTTTTACTCCAAGTTTCATAAATTTGATAAAGAGTAATGATTAGGAGAGTGAATTTGGGAGAGTGAATGAGAGAGTGAATGACGTCCAGCTAATGTGTACACGTCCGATCGCCGATCGGACACCACCGATGGCCTCTGATTGTCGTCCTGAATCAAACTATACCTTCGGAGGACGGTGAACTCGTCAGGATCGCCGGCAACGGTGAACCTATCGAAATCGACGGTCAATGATGCGAGATCGCAATTGTGGCGATCCCCGACGGGTTCACCGTGCCCCCCAGGGTATAGTTTGGTTCGAGGCGGTGGCCGAAGGCCGCCGGTAGTGTCCGATCGACGATCGGACGTGTACACAATAATTGCCACGTCATTCACTCTCCCATTCACTCTCCCAAATTCACTCTCCCTATCATCACTCTTTGATAAATAGTAATAGCATGACCGTCTAGCAGCATTCAGCTGTTATGGATCTTTCTTCCATCCAGATTTACTGGAATAACATGTATTGGTGAAAATATATATATTAATGCAGCCTCATCAGCCTTTAGCTCTAATCCTTGTAATGTTAGGGTGCTTTGAATTTGAAATTCTTTTGTTGTCTGCCTTACCATTTTCAGTTGGCAAAATTATCACCAGAGGATATGAAAGCTGTAAATAACATGATGTACTACGGAAAACTAGATTCTCAAAAGAAATCTGAAGGAAACTTCGCTCTTAAATTTGATGTTCAGAAGGTAATTACATTTCTTGGCGACAAAAATATATCCTGCAATTTTATCTTCTATGAAACTTCTTCCCAGAAAATTAGATAAAAGTTAACCGTTCTTATGGATTTAAAATATGAGGTGTTTTTGGTTCTTGTAGCTGATGTTAAAATTGCTGCCTTTTGTTATGCAGAAGAAACAAGCTGTAAGAAAGGAAAAGAGTGGTGAAGAGGAAACCTGGGCATTGTCACGTTTTTATCCAGTGCTGGAGGTATTCATAGAATCCACAGATAGAACCATTTTTTTATCTTATCTTTGTATCTCATTTGTGCAGCTCTGTCATAAGATATGCAATGCATCCAGATTAATAAGATGATTAAGTTTTTGTTATAGTACTAAGAAATTGAAATGAAATCTATGTATGAACATTAAACAAATGCAATTAAGAATTTTTTTTTTTCTTAAGATCAATTTTTTTGCCTCTTTTGTTTCTAGCGCTTTGATCACCTTTCATCCACATCCGTGACAGACTCCTTGGTTGATCACTTGACCTGCTCGGAAATTATTTCAGGTGGTCTTACCAGTCATTTGGTGCTTGATTCCCAGTCAAATCTGTTGGATAGACTACTAACTAGGCAATATATTACTCGATTCACTTTTACTATGGTCATTTGTTCATAAAGTTGTATAGGTAACATGATTTCTTTTAGGAGGTGATATGTTGCAATCTGCATCTCCAACTATGAAGCTCTTGCGACCGATTTAGGTAGTTTGATGAACATAATGGATGTTCAGAGTAACACTCTCGATCAAGTTTATCATTTACTTTTGGGAAATCTTCATTGTACGGAGTTTTCATGTTTCTCTGTGGGTCTACCGTGTAGGTAAATCTTGGCAAACCTCATAAGTTTCAATGTCTGTTATCTAGTCTACTAATTCGTGAGCTTTCTCTTTTGTGATTATCTTGATATGATCATGACCAGTAAACACAACTACAAAAAGTTGTCTCCAACCGTTGGCCAAGGTAGATATGGCACATCGAGAAGATACTGAGATATATTTACCCCATATTAGCAAAAACAAAAACAATAGGATATCAAACAACAGTTGATATTGGGAAATATTGTTATTAGCAATTCATTGTTGGTTAGATGGATACAATAACAAGCTTTTAAACTGTGGTAAACGACACTAAGGGAACTACACTGCTTCTATAAAACTTAGTTTTTCACAGATCAATATGACTGCAAACTGATAATTCAAAAGTAAAGAATAACTTCATGAGTTCCTTCTTTGGGATGGAAATTGTATTACTTTAAAACCTTTAGAGACCTATTATATATCCCAATTCTCAAGGTGTTTTTTTTTTAAATTTGGAATCTTTCTATTGGATTTTTACTGCGAGTCTTTTCTTCTTTCTGTCTTTCTTTCAGGAGCTAATCGAGAAACTAAACAAAGGTACGTGAGCTACCCAAGGATGAGTTTCCGTATATAAATGAACCAGTTGCTGCTACTCAAGCCGCAGCATCAAATGGCACGCAGCCTGTCCAATCCAGGAGATCCAGAAGGACTGCCACATGGGCAAAAGGTCGGTGCTCTGATGATGGCTATTCAAGGTATGCGACATAATTGTTATTTCCTCAGCATCAACTCTCAATGATGTTCCTAGAATTAAAATACTATTCCTTCTTTTAGTTTCTTTTCATAATACTTTTGTAATTTGCAGTGATTCTGTACTTCGGAATGTATCTGTTGACTTCAAAAACATGGGCCAACGTATCTTTATATTCATGATCGGTGGAGCAACTCGATCTGAGGTAAAGTTGTGGCTACTGAACTTTTGTTCTTTTTGTAATCACCTTAACTTTTTTCTCCTCCCATGCTCAGTTACGTGCAGTTCACAAACTTACAGCAAAATTGAGAAGAGAAATCATTCTTGGATGTACTAGTCTTGATGATCCTCCCATGTTCATCACAGTAAGATTTCAATGCATATATATTTTTTGTTTAAGCAACAATACACAAATTATCACACTCATTATTGTTTTAACCAAATCTTCAGCTGTTTAGCTTTTATATGCCTAAACTAATTGAATTGACACAATTGCATTGCTGGAGTTCCTCTTCGAATAGTAACTTTTCAGTATGTTTTAACTTTAAGTACTCTGATTTTACAAAAATATCTATAAAATATAGATTACAATGTCCTGATTTATATACAACTGAGTTCTTATCTGATATCAAATGCAAATGCAGAAACTCAAGATGCTTAAAGGACGGGATCTTCCATAAATGGAGAAGCTTCAAATTCAGCTTGTGAACAAGCTCCTTTTTGTATCTCAGTACAGATGACCAAATGAATGTCTCTTTCGTTGCAGCCATCAAATGGATTTGCTTTTCCTTTTCTAAAATATTTGCTATTGAGAGGAACAACATTTAGCCTATCAGCTACTTCATATATCTCTCATCTTGTAGGATGACACTTTTGAAATTGTATACTTCCATTCACTGATTTTGTTCATATACTTCCATAAAAATGATTAATTCATTGAAATACTTTGAGCCTTATGGTTCAGTTTTGTTGAATTGTTAAGCGTGCTCCTCTGTATTTTTTGGTGGTATGGTATGGATCGTCGCTGTGAATTTAATGAAGATAGTTATTTAAAGAACAGAAAAAAAAGAAATTTAATACTCCAAAGTATAAAGAATGGACAAAAAAGTTTAGGCCATTTGTTTGGAACTATAATCGAGCGATAGTCACATTTGTTATGCTATGATATGATGAGAGGTGTCCACTAGGCGACAACACCGTCGCCATTACACATCCACAACCACCTCCTGTGGCCCATCTTAACTTGACAGAATAGATTATATCTAGACACCATAAAGGTGTTAAGACTTTGCCTGATTATTTATCAGGTTAACCAAAGACGTACTTAAAGGTTGTGAAATTCTTAAAGTGGCATTTATTTTCCATTTTACTTTTTTCCGCCAACTACCGGGATGCTGCATTCAAAGAACAACACTAATGTGTGATAGTGGATTTTAAAGAATAGTAATATTGATTTTTAAAAATCAACACTATAATGACTGTGTAATTGAACTGAATATTTATTCATAACTTTAATATTCAACTTGATAAAAACTTATTTATAGTCATTCAATACATATAAGACCAATTAAATAAATAAATTTGAACAACTCGGTAAACTAAATAAATAAACTCGAATGTTTAGTTCGTTAATATTCATTGACAATGTTCACGATGCTCATGAATAATGTTCGTTAATAAAATTCTTATCAATATGCTAAATAAACAAAAATAAAATTTTTAAAATAAATAAATAAGTTTAAATAAATTATTAGCTGAATAACTAATCAACCAAGTATAAATTTTAAACAACTAAATAAATTTGAATTCAGAGTTGGATAACATCTAAACAAATTAAGTTCAAGCTAAACTTGAATCAAACTCAAGCTTATAAAAAATAAATCTGAAGTCAAGCTTGAATAATCATTTCAAATATTTGATTCGTTTTAGACTCAGCTTAATTTTCTTATCAAAGAAACTTTAACATCTCAAAACTTGACTCGGCTTCACTGATTTATGATTGCCATGATGGTTGACCAAAGAGATAAAATGAGAAAAAGTACGTTATTTGAAAATTTTAAAAGTTAGGCGCCCCTTTAGTCAATTGCTGTTATACTCTGTTTACTTGAGAGAGTGGAAAGTAAAACTAAAGAAAAATTTTCGCATTGGAAATTTTTTCATTGTTTACTTCATTAAAATTTAAAGAGGGAAGCGAAATATAATCCATCCGCGGATAGTTTTGGAGCCAAAATCGATCATCTCAAAATCGGACGGAAAGCAACGGATGGATAAAAAAATGATGCATGTACCCCTTTTCATTTACAAAATTATATCGTAAACAAAAAAAATAACGCATGTACCCTTTTTAACTCATAAAATTACACCATATACCAAAAAAATGACGCATGTACCCTTTTGCATTAATAAAATTACACCGCATGTACCCACCTTCCTCAATCATGATAAACAAGCATGCAAAGGAAAGAATTTCTTTTTCTTTCCATTTTTTTCCCATGCCCCTAAATTTATTTAATCCATCCATCATCCACACTTTTAGGTAAACATAGCATTAATTTTAAAAGTTAAGTGCCCCTTTGGTTAATTGCTGTTAATTCTACAAGTATAGGGTGTTTGCCTACACTCAAAAGTCAACCTCCAAAATTCATCCCGTATCCTGAACATCCCCATTCGCTAAGCATGTTTTTTGAGGTGGGCAGTTCATATTTTAGTGAGCTGGCCATTAACCAATTGCCATAAATAAAACAAAATTCTAGGCATTTCAACTTAAATAAAGAAAAAAACCTTGAATCCGCATTAACACCAGTCGAAGGGCGGCGCTGCAGTAGAGTCCGCAGCTCAGGAAAGAATAATGGTAAACAACAATAACAAACGATTACTCTTGGAGCACGACATTTCTCATTGCCATTTCCACAATAGTATTGATAATAAACTTTGCTTAATTTAGGTTAGAGCAATCCGTGAATCAAGTATTTTCTTTCTGAAATAAATAAATCAAAAAAGATGCAGCTTGCATTTCTACAATAATCACAAAATGTAATCTAACATTTTTGTCATAAGCCATTAGCATTAAGCAGTCTCGGCGTCCTCTTTTAAGGACAGAGACAACACTTCGATCTTCGATCTTCCGGACCTTTTTCGTTGTACAATAGCTGATGATAAACAAAAGTTTTAGATAGTTTCCGCATTGTGTTTAGAAAAAGAAAGAAGCGCAACTTTTGTGAAATATTTACCTTATCAATGGTCCCATATTGGACTGCTTCACTAGGACTGAAATATTTAGGACGTCTGCTAGCTTCCTCGATCTGCTCCCGGGATTTTCCAATATGTCTCGAATATAGAGCTACCTGAACAGGTCCAAGGTCAACCTTGAAGTCTATATAATATGCGAAATGGGTGGTTAGTATAACGTTGTTACTTATTTCTCATCAAATTCACGTTCAAATGTCAGAATACGAAAACAAGCTAGATCTATATGCAATATTATACTTTTGTGATTGACATAGGCAAAAGAACAAGGAAAAAGAAATCAAAGATCATTTGGGTGGCTAGACATCAAATCGATGTAGAAAACTGCTGAATGATATCAGTTTTTTTTGTGGTAGCAATCTTCAGCATTTTGAATGTTAATCATCATGCACGCATACAACAGAAGCTATGACAACTAATCGTGTGATTTCGAAGAGAATTAAGTCGGAGAACATAAAAAAGGATGTAGGCATATCTACTAAGAGGAGAATAAGGAAAAGAGAAGAGTATCCACCAATGCCAGGTCATACATTCTCTTTGTTATCTCTCAGGGCGGCAAGATTCAAGCAGATCATGCTCTCGGCTTGATGGAAATATTACTGAGGAAACCTATCATTTGATCTTTGTTGGTCTACACCAGGTTGGTTAAACCAGCTCTACCACCTCTACTGTCAAATATCATTCAAAAAGGATCAGAAACCAAGAAAATAATGCCAGCTCAATGACTAGGAATATGGGCCCGAACTTAGCAGAATTTTGAGTCTCATTCAAACAGAAAGAATCAACTGTTTTTGTCAATGCCAGGTTCACATCGCAGATTGGTCCAGGCTTGAACAGGAAATAGGCATAAGTTAAATAGGATATCTCTAACAAAAAAAAGATCCTAAATATCAAACTTACTAGCTTTATAATTTAGATAGTTCTTTGGTTCCTTAAAGGATACATTAACAAACCAACTCTCAGAATTTTTCATGGCAAATAATGGTTTAATATAATAATGTGATCTTTATCTATTTTATTCGCCAATAAATATGTAGTCAAAGAGTTATACTATACTTAAATAGTCAACTAGCTCTCGAATTTGTATTCTCAACATTATTGATTCTAGAAACATTATTACTTAAAAAACTAATAATGGGATTTATACTTCACAAAATATAAGCACTCTAGTTCGTTCAAGCAAGCGCTTAGCACTTGAGCAACATAGGACAGTGGCACCTCGTAGCATCCAACGCTTGTGGCAAGTGACCAGCATATTAGAAACAAAATCAATAGAAGAACTATCATAGTTTAAAAAGACTGAGCAAAGGAATCAACCTCATGACATGATAAATTGCAAAGGCCCCTGTCTCATAACCCAACTTTTCTCCACCCTAGAGGAACATAATAAGGTTTGTTCAGAGAAAAATCTCTGCAATGCAATGTTCAGAAAAAACAACGAGGCATAGGTGTCAACGGAACAACAGGAAGTTCCTAAATGATCAAATTCTGGAACAAAAATATGGTGCAACATAACCTAGATTCATATTTATGATTTTTACAAGAAATTCATTGATGGTATACTATTTAGATACCGTAGTCTTTGATAATACAGATCAATAAACAGTGAACACAACAAATTCTAGAGGGTTCATCCAGCTGTTCCGGAAGGAATCAACGTCGACAGTCAGTCATCGGAGTTCAACCCACGTAGATATTGACGATAGGGGAGGAACTCCGCGCTCTGCGAGATCAACACGAGCGTTAAGGGAACACGCCGGAGGTTGTCCGGCGGAGCCCACTCCAATGCTCAAGTCAGTGCCTCGATGGATAAGACTAGTAGGCAGAAAAACTGTACGAGTAGTAGAGAATGCATAACCCCTTTACCGGAGGGGTTGGAATACCTTTTATACATGCGGCGGTTGCCTTGGTGTGTCTCATGATCTATGTCACGTCCTCTTGATTATCGATTAATGGATCACCTTGGTAATGGTCATCCTGATTCCTCAATCTAGGTCGTTGCGACGATTAAGGCCTTGATGGCCGCTGATCATGGGTAGTAATTACTCCGTAATAATAGATGATGATGACCCGCCCCGAGGTGATCTTGAGATTATTTGGCCCGGGGGTCCTGGGCATTCATCTCTCCGAGGTGCTCTCAGGGAGTTACCCCTTGAGATGAGTTCGGGGGTGTGTCTTTGTGGAGCCATCTTCGGGGCTATACCTACTCGAGTCGGTCTCTGGGTTCCCTTTCCCGAGAGGGTCTCGGGTGTCACCACAAGGGAATCGTTCCGGCTCGGTGGATGTTGTCACACAGCTTCTTCAGCCCACGTGCTCGCCACGGGGCATTCAACCCCATCATAAGTCTCTTCCTTTAAGTCTGATTGAAGGAAGTGTGGCTGACTGATTAGACTGGTAATGTGCTGAAGAAGCTGTGTCCAAGTGGCCTCTCCATCTTTTACTATTTTGTTGGCGGCATTCTGGGTCCAAGGAAACAACCCATGCAACCCTGGACTCCGGGTGATTTTTTGAATACGTCCAGCATTCTCGCAAATTCCGAGGCGACGCTCTGACGGCGATACATAGCCCTTTAGGGGTGCGCGGGGTCTTGTAATGACGACACGATCGCTTGACGAATGTGGCCTCGCCACGTGACTCTTCCCCGCCTTGTGCAGCGATCTCTCACCGATACACACCGCGGGCCATACGAAGCGACGACAGTAAGGGGTAGCGGCTCGTCGGGATAATTAATCAACGTCGTTGACGTGCGGCTCTCTCATTGCTTATAGATGTGTGGCTCCTCCTATAAAAGCGGGTGCAACGACCCCCTTCGACCTCCTTGCCCTATCTGCCTTCAAGCATCCTCATTCTCCTGCTGCTCGTCTCGCTGCTGCGCCCCTTTTACGAGGGTAAATCTCCTTTTGCTTTCTCCTCCCCTCAATCCTCATGGGTCCAGTGGAGAAGAAGAAGAAAACTCGAGGCGACGGCGAGGGCTCCTTGGGGGAACTAGGATATCATACGGAGTGGTACGATACCATCTCTACTAGGATTAGGAGGGAATCCCTTCAGGCCGTCTACCGAAGATATGGTATCCCGGAAGGCTGGGAGATGTGAGTTCCGGCCTTAGGCCAATCACCTATAGAAACCCCTAAGGGTTTTTTCACTTTCTTTCTAGGGCAGGTAGAACTAGGGCTTCGTTTCCCTATCCCCCCCTTTTACATGAGCGTTGCTAAATACTTCGGTATCCCTCTTCGGGAAATGACTCCGAATGCCTTTGCCCAGATGGGCGGAACTTTTGTCCTTTTCAAACTTTTTGACATTCCTCTGACCCCCTGATTCTTCCATTTTTTCTTCGTTCCGGTCAGGTCCCAAGGGGCATTTGGCTTTACTGCCCGGGGGTCCCGGGCATTCATCTCTCCGAGGTGCTCTCAGGGAGTTACCCCTTGAGATGAGTTCGGGGGTGTGTCTTTGTGGAGCCATCTTCGGGGCTATACCTACTCGAGTCGGTCTCTGGGTTCCCTTTCCTGAGAGGGTCTCGGGTGTCACCACAAGGGAATCGTTCCGGCTCGGTGGATGTTGTCACACAGCTTCTTCAGCCCACGTGCTCGCCACGGGGCATTCAACCTCATCACAAGTCTCTTCCTTTAAGTCTGATTGAAGGAAGTGTGGCTGACTGATTAGACTGGTAATGTGCTGAAGAAGCTGTGTCCAGGTGGCCTCTCCATCTTTTACTATTTTGTTGGCGGCATTCTGGGTCCAAGGAAACAACCCATGCAACCCTGGACTCCGGGTGATTTTTTGAATACGTCCAGCATTCTCGCAAATTCCGAGGCGACGCTCTGACGGCGATACATAGCCCTTTAGGGGTGCGCGGGGTCTTGTAATGACGACACGGTCGCTTGACGAATGTGGCCTCGCCACGTGACTCTTCCCCGCCTTGTGCAGCGATCTCTCACCGATACACACCGCGGGCCATACGAAGCGACGACAGTAAGGGGTAGCGGCTCGTCGGGATAATCAATCAACGTCGTTGACGTGCGACTCTCTCATTGCTTATAGATGTGCGGCTCCTCCTATAAAAGCGGGTGCAACGGCCCCCTTCGACCTCCTTGCCCTATCTGCCTTCAAGCATCCTCATTCTCCTGCTGCTCGTCTCGTTGCTGCGCCCCTTTTACGAGGGTAAATCTCCTTTTGCTTTCTCCTCCCCTCAATCCTCATGGGTCTAGTGGAGAAGAAGAAGAAAACTCGAGGCGACGGCGAGGGCTCCTTGGGGGAACTAGGATATCATACGGAGTGGTACGATACCATCTCTACTAGGATTAGGAGGGAATCCCTTCAGGCCGTCTACCGAAGATATGGTATCCCGGAAGGCTGGGAGATGTGAGTTCCGACCTTAGGCCAATCACCTATAGAAACCCCTAAGGGTTTTTTCACTTTCTTTCTAGGGCAGGTAGAACTAGGGCTTCGTTTCCCTATCCCCCCCTTTTACATGAGCGTTGCTAAATACTTCGGTATCCCTCTTCGGGAAATAACTCTGAATGTCTTTGCCCAGATGGGCGGAACTTTTGTCCTTTTCAAACTTTTTGACATTCCTCTGACCCCCCGATTCTTCCATTTTTTCTTCATTCCGGTCAGGTCCCGAGGGGCATTTGGCTTTACTGTCCGTTCTGGTCATAGGTTTCTGGGGGGTCTCCCCTCTTCCCACAAGGGATGGAAGGAACGGTTCTTTTATATCCAGCTCCCTGAGCGCCCCTTCAGTCCTATCCACTGGACGGAAAGCCCGCTACCTATCCCAGACCTCGGCGACTTCCAACAGGACGCGGGATATCAGAGGGCTAGGGGTATCCTGGCAGGGATGAAGTTCCACGGCCTCCAACTAGTGCAATGCAAGGAGTTCCACGAACTCCATCTGATGGAGGCTTCCCAGGATCTTGGAGCATCAAAACTGCCGACGGGTCCTTCAGGGGGTTCCACTACCTCTCCCGCCAAGGCGTCAGAGGGAGAAGTTACACCATCAGTGACCCAAGCTACCGAGAAAAAACGGCGGAAACGGCTAGCCCACAAGGTTCGCCCCGTAAAGAGGTTGAAGAAGGGTCTATCCTCGGAGTTTCTACGCTCCATTGCTGACGAGGATGCAGCTCCCCGGTCCCCGAGGGTTCGGGAAGAACCTTCTTCTCCCGCCGCGGCGGCCACCGCTCCCCTCGCCCACGACTTGGTCCTCCCGACCGACCTTCCCGTTGCTCCACGCGGTAAGGAGGTGTCAAAGGACGTGCCCAGCTCCCGCCGGAGGGTCCCTGTGGCGAAGAAGACGACGATAAAGGGCTCTCAATCCATTCGGATGAAAGGGGTCCCCTCAGATGGTCCGCAGCTGGCTTCCAGTTCGGAGGAGGACGTCCCCGACCCGAGAGACGTCCCTAGCCAGTCAGGGCCCCGGGCTGAGGAAATCCTTTCTCCACTCGTTCGGCCGGGGCGGTTAGCTGGATCAGCCCGATATCTGGGCATGCTACATCAGTCTCTACTAACGGTGATTATACTTGAGTTCTTCCTCTCTATTTTGTTGCTCCACCTTGACTATCTTTCTTCCGCATCGTAGGTTGCCTCTAATTGTGCGACTACGAGCCGTCTGTTGTGCTCCGGGGGAGTTACTGAAGACCTTCTCGAGCGAGTGGCGGCAGCAGAGGCGGAGGCTGGCCGGGCCGCGAGGTCGGCCTCCTGTAGTTGGAGGTCAGCCGAGCGCTCCGGGTGAAGATCAAGCATTGTCTCAGTACCTTGCTGGCTTTTGAGGATACTCTACACGGTTACAGACTCCGGGAACGCCTCGGGTCCGAGAATAACCAAGCCCTTATTGAGGACTTGCTGAAACTATCCCAGGAGCGGGAGCAGCTCCAGACTCAGACGAGGGAGATGTCTGATCAAGTCAGACTCCTGGAATCTTCAAAGAAAACCTTGGAGGATCGGAATGAGGAACGAGAGCGCCTACTGACTCTAAGAGAATACGACTTAGAGCTATCAGCCTCTTATGTCGCCGACCTCCAGGAGAATGTTACCCAGGCTCATGCCCAAGCTTCCGCCGCTACCCAGAAGCTCCAAGAAATGTTGGGGGCTCAGGATTGTCTGCTCCGGGAGGTGGCGACGCTGAAGACCGCCAAGGAGGAGGGTGAGGCCAAGCTACAGCAATAGAAGATTGATCATGAAGCCCAACTGTCCAAGGCCGAGGCGGAGTCCAAGGCTAAGTTCCTGCAGTCGGAGGAGTACGCCGAGATTTTAGACGAGCAGGCATTGAAGCGCCTCAAACAGGGCTTCCATAGTGCTATCAGCCAGTTGGAGAAGGATCAACTGCTGAAACCAGGCTCAGACTTGGGCGCTATAACTGTCAGGCAGGTCTGGAACGAGCTCACTCCTGAAGAGCAGGAACTATAGGATCCTCCCTGACCTGGGCCTTGGCTCCCTGGTCGCTCCTTGTTGTTGGGGCAATCTATGGTCCGGAGTGACCATATGTTTTGATGTTTGGGCAAAGGGTTTAAGTTAGGTTTACTCTTGTGTATTTGATATGTGTATGTGAGTGTACAGGTTTGCAGGTTTACACATGTTGATTTAGCTGGACGGCTTCGGGCACGGTGAAGGGTGGCATGGAGGCAAGCTAGAGGCTTGTGTGCGCACTCGAGGGACCATGGATAGTAGGGACGATGAGCCGAGGGGTGCGGACTTAGAGGCATGCATGAAGGATGGCATGAAGGCAAGCTGGAGGCTTGTGTGCGCATCCTAGGGACGAGAGCCAAAGATGAAGAGGGCGCGAAAGCAACAGTCGAGGCTGCTGGTGAGGAGTCAGCTGAGTCGTGTGGGTACAAGTGCTGAGGGAATGTACTCGGGAAAATCCTAGGGATCGAGTGCTGAGAGAATTGTACTCGGGAAGGAAACCTAGGTAGGGCAGTCGACTGGCATCTGGGCAGTCGACTGGTAAACCCCACAGTAAGATTAGTCGACTGCCGTGGGAGCAGTCGACTGGTAGTGGCTGAAGAAATTCGAACGTTGGCTTGTAACGGTCGAATTGAGTGGGGGGCAGTCGACTGCCCTGGGAGCAGTCGACTGGTAGCGTGAGTTTCAGCTTTGAAACCTATTTAAAGGGGCTCGGGTTTAGCTGAGAACTCTTGACGAAACAAGCTTGGTTAAGGCTTGTTAGTAGTCTTTGGTGCTCAGAAGTGTGTCCAAGTTTGTGGTGAGGTTTCTCCACCTACAAGGAGCTACACGAGCTAGCCGGAGGGCATCCGGGGAGTGATCCGCTGAAGGATCGAGGGATCGTCCACCTTACGGACTGTCGTAGAGTAGGAGCGTCATCTCCGAACCACGTAAACGGTAACACGTTGTCATTGTTTTGTTTGTATTTGTTTATTTCGCTTGCGCTTGCTAACGTGTAGGTAGAAGAAATTGAAAATTGTTATTCACCCCCCTCTAGCAAGACGTACACGATCTAACACTTGTCTGCTGCACTTTCTTCTTCTTTTTCAGTTTTCTCTAGTAGGCTAGGTGTGTAATCGATTCAACCATGAATGCAAGCCTTCCTGGACTTCTTATGTTTTGAGTAATTTCTTGCCCCCCTTTAAAATGTTGTCTCCGACCAGTGCCCACTTCAAAGTGAGAACCGAGGTTCCCCCCTGCCCCAAGTAGCTAGGGGGCAAACATCCACGTCTGAAGAAACAATTGTTCCTATTTTGACCACCGGGACAAGATGACCGATTAGTATTTTGAAGACCCGACCTACTCATTGCAAAGGTAGCTGGGTTTTTCCGCTCGTGGCCACGCATGTGTAGCTCCGCGGCCAAGCCTACACACCGAGAGGCAGTAGGGTTTTACAGCTCTTGGCCGGGCACGTGCAGCACCGAGGCCAAGCCTACTCACCGAGAGGCAGTAGGGTTTTACAGCTCTCGGCCGGCCATGTGCAACACCAAGGCTAAGCCTACTCACCGAGAGGCAGTAGGGTTTGCAGCTCTTGGCCGGGTATGTACAACACCGAAGCCAAACCTATTCACCGAGAGGCAGTAGGGTTTTGCGGCTCTTGGCCGGGCATGTGCAGCACCGAGGCTAAGCCTACTCACCGAGAGTTTGTAGGGTTTTGCGGCTCTTGGTCGAGCATGTGTAGCACCGAGGCCAAGCCTACTCACCGAGAGACAGTAGGCTTTTGCAGCTCTTGGCCGAACATGTGCAGCACCGAGGCCAAGTCTACTCACCGAGAGGCAGTAGGGTTTGCAGCTCGAGCATGTGCAGCACCGAGGCCAAGCCTACTCACCGAGAGGCAGTAGGGTTTTGCGGCTCTTGGCCAGGCATGTGCAGCACCGAGGCCAAGCCTGCTCACCGAGAGGCAGTGGGGTTTTGCCGGCCAAGCCTACTCACCGAGAGATAGTAGGATTTTGCAGCTCTTGGCCAGGTATGTGCAACACCGAGGCCAAACCTACTCACCGCGGAGGTAGTAGGGTTTTGCAGATCTTGGCCGGCCATGTGCAGCACCGAGGTCAAGCCTACTCACCAAGTGGCAGTAGGGTTTTGCAGCTCTTGGCCGGGCATATGCAGCACCGAGGCCAAGCCTACTCACCGAGAGGCAGTAGGGTTTTGCAGCTTTTGGCCGGGCATGTGCAACACCGAGGCCGAGCATGTGCAACACCGAGGCCAAGTCTACCCACCAAGAGACAGTAGGGTTTTACAGCTCTTGGCCGGGCATGTGCAGCACCGAGGCCAAGCCTACTCAGCGAGAGGCAGTAGGGTTTTGCAGCTCTTGGCCGGGCATGTGCAGCACCGAGGTCAAACCTACTCACCGAGAGGCAGTAGGGTTTTGCAGCTCTTGGTCGGGCATGTGCAGCACCGAGGCCAAGCCTACTCACCAAGAGGCAGTAGGGTTTTGCAGCTCTTGGCCAGGTATGTGCTACTCAACGAGAGGCAGTAGGGTTTTGCAGCTCTTGGCCGAGCATGTGCAGCACCGAGGCCAAGCCTACTCACCGAGAGACAGTAGGGTTTTTAGGCGGCTTTCAGATTTCTGATGGAATACGGTGCATTAGTGTTGGTATGATGACACCTGATAAAGGGGGGATTTAATTGTTGCTAGAAGGACTCGAACCCGAGACCTCAGACATCACATGTCTCCATGCTTACCACTTGGGGTCGGTGGCGATCCGCCTGCAAGGCTTCGCAGAATTTCGGTAAGGCTCTGTAAGAGGGATCTAGGGAGACCATGGGGACCTCCCCTTGATCCAAAGCCCTCGGCGAACAAGTTCCTCTTTTGTCAGGATCATGGACCGTCCCACCGGTTCTGCCATCGGTGCTCCTTCGGATGCTTTACTGGTTTCCCACAGACGGTGCCAAACTTGTTCCGGAAGGAATCGACGTCGACAGCCAGTCACTGGGGTTCAACCCACGTAGATGTTGACGATAGGGGAGGAACTCCGCGCCCTGCGAGATCAACACGAGCGTTAGGGGAACACGCTGGAGGTTGTCCGGCGGAGCCCACTCCGACCCTCAAGTCAGTGTCTCGATGGAGAAGAGTAGAAGGCAGAAAAAATGTACGAGTAGTAGAGAATGCATAACCCTTTTACCGGAGGGGTTGGAATACCTTTTATACCTGCAGCGGCTGCCTTGGTGCGTCCCATGATCTATGCCACGTCCCCTTGATTATCGGTTAATGGATCACCTTGGAGCGGTCACCCCGATTCCTCAATCTAGGTCGTTGCGACGATTAAGGCCTTGATGGCCGCTGATCATGGGTAGTAACTACTCCGTAATAATGGATGATGATGACCCGCCGATCCGAGAAAAACGGACCTCTGCTTGAGTGTTCCTTGGGCCGCACTACCCCGAGGTGATCTCGAGGTTATTTGGCCCGGGGGTCCCGGGCATTCATCTCTCCGAGGTGCTCTCGGGGAGTTACCCCTTGAGATGAGCTCGGGGGTGTGTCTTTTTGGAGCCATCTTCGGGGCTATACCTACTCGAGTCGGTCTCTGGGTTCCCTTTCCCGAGAGGTCTCGGGTGTCACCACAAGGGAATCGTTCCGGCTCAGTGGATGTTGCCACACAGCTTCTTCAACTCACGTGCCCGCCACGGGGCATTCAACCCCCATCACCAGCAAAACTAGCTTGATCAAGATAAGAAGTCAATTGCTCAATGTATTTTAGTGCAGAGATTTACGCTAGCTCCATGTGATCATACAAGTAAAAAATGCATTTCTAAAATCTAAACAACTCAGTAGAAACTAATCAAAATAGACATTACACTTCCAAAACCAAGACCAAAAGGAATAAATGAAAAACAATGAGCCAAAAACTATCATGAAATGAAGCAATCCAAATGCAAGCAAAGTCACAGGGAAGAAGCACTCATGATATTTTAGTCTACATGGCACACAATCTCATCCCAAATTAGAGAGGTATGATGCCATTCAGCAATGCTTCAACTAGAGATTTGGCAGATGCCATAAGCCAAAGTTATACTACTGCCCAGAAACGAATTGGAGAGCATCACTGCTGCTATCTAGTAAAGGGAAAACACAATCAAAATGATATTGCAGTCCATGAATTGTGAATGGATCCACATGCTTGGGCGCAAAACATAGGGTAAACCAAACTGGAGATTTTAAAAGCCATTAGCTCATATATATTTCAACATGAATATGAAACATCCAAAGGTAATAAAAACAAAAGCTTTATATGACAAATATAGTATGTACAGAGCTACCAAGGCAATCAATGTCATGTATCCACTTAAACTAAATGAATGAATTACCAACAGCTGATGAATGAAAAAATTATACACACATTTTCAATGTATTACAATACCCAATAATACAGCATGACATTATGGTAAATTAGTATAATCCTTCAGGAATGGCATATATACTAACTTTAGTTGTACCGGTAGAATTAATGTATAGGTATATTGGCTTCTTAGCATCCTCATATTGAAGATATAGGAACTCTGCCATCATTAACTCTGTCACTGCTGGAACAAGACACATACCCAAATATACAATTCGATCTTCATACAAGTAAGAAGCTAGATCGGGATGCAGTTGCTCCCATGCTGTTCCTTTCAAGAAAGGAATGACCTGTTAAAAAGTGAAATCAAGAGTAAAACATTATGAATGATTCATAACAAATAAAATCAACCAATGCTGCTAATGATAGACCTTTTTTATCATGAAATGACAAAGAGCTACAGTTACGATTATATTTCCACCGACTCTCAAAAAGAAATTAATCTCTCAAACAATAAACGTTAGTATCTAATTAAATCTCCATGTCCATGTACCAGATAAATATCGAATTGTTCGTTTTGAAGTAGCAAAGAAAAGAAATCGAAAACTAAAAAGAGGATTTTGACCTTGACTGTCATGGTAATAAGGGAAGAAGGCCTCTACGATCTGGGAGAAAAGTTTACAAAGACTACAGAGGCAAAGACAAAACTTTTTTAATTTTTTTTGGTTATTTCACCATGGTAATGACACCCCTCTTGGGCCGGCGACCGTGGGATAGAGTAGGCAGCTTCAGGGACGGAACCCTTATTCCGTTGAAGTCGCTATGGACGCTCCCGACGCCGACGAAAGGAGTAGCGACGACGCCGCAACTCAGGGAAGAAGGTCTCGAGGAGCTGAAGAAAAGGAGGCGGAACCCCTCGGCGCTATCCTGCCGCTGCTCCACGACGATCTGGGAGAAACGGACACAACGCGACTGGCATCAGCAGGGATTGAGCGCGGCGAGGAGAAGACAACCTCCATGGCGTATCGCCTTCCCTTCTCTCTCCGGCGAAAGATGGATCCTGCGCCGGATCGAAGTGAAGACGACGAACCGAAATTGGGAAGCAACGGCAGCAACGACAAAAAGGAGACGGCGGCTACACAGGATCGATTTGGGATCAGGATCGGATCGGTCAGGATCGGATCGTAAAATCGTACGATCCTATCAAAAACCCTTAAAATGAAAAAATATACAATTTTTATTAACACTATAATGAAAATAATCACGTTTAACTTCAAGAATATTCTATTTATTACAAGATGATCCAATTTAATTGTCAACCTATTAGATAATAGACATCTAAAGACTCATCATTTTAGAAAAAAGATATAACATAATATTATTAATCAAAAACTAACTAAAAAAATAATTAAATAGATATTTAAATAATCTTAAAACACTGACACTAACGATGTAAAAGATAAAAAAAAATAATAAAAAAGATTAATAATCTTCTGGGCCTCTGAAAAGGCTTTAAACAATATTTTTTGGGATTCAATCTTAAAATTAACTTGTAGATCTTTGAACGAGTTTCAATTTGATATATTATAGGTCACGTGGTTCAATCCGAGTCAAAAGTTATGACCTCTTAAAGCTTTCATCGATCCTGTTCCGATTCTGTTCCGATCCTGTCCGATCCTATACGATTCTGTCCGATTCTGTCCGATCCTACCGATCCTGCTGCGATCCTGCTACAAAAAACGATTCTGCGCGATTCTGGATCGTTTTCTGGCGTAGGATCGTAGGATCGTACGATCCTACGATCCAGGATCGCGATTCTGCAAACTATGGGCGGCGGGGGCTGGTTTTATCACGTGCGGGGCACGCGCCAATCGAACGGATTAGTGTAGTCTCCGGGATAAGATTTAAACTATTTCATAATTATTTAAACTACGTTAACAAGGGTAATTATTTAGAAATTATTTCATAATTTTTTATTAGATTTAAACTATTTTTTTAAAGACAAATACACCACGAATTTTCCACTAACAAATATCCATTCTAACACTCTAAATTTACATTCACTAAGTTGCTAGTTGATATACAAGTTTTAAAAGTTTACATAAGTGAATTTAGATACATGCTTAAGCTCCATAAGTCACTATCTTATTTGTAAATTTTCCTCCATTTTTAATGTTAACTGTGCTCTCAAAGAGGAGGATTAGCAACAAATACAACATAACTTTAATTTTCATTATATCAGAAGCATATATAAGTAAAACTATCAATAATAAAAACGAATAAATTATTTATGAAGAAAGTAAAACTCTACTGTATTTTGATTCATGATTATTTTATCTGATTCTATATCACATAATCATCCATATAACAATGGATGAATGTTCTAGAGTCGTGTGTATTTTAATCTATTTCGTTAATATTATTGACTTTACTGTAATGATTAAGTTTCAATTTCGTTAATTTTTATCAAACATGAAGTTTTGTGATTTAGTTCCAAGATTCTTTTCCTCTATGCAAGTTTGAATTGAAACATTATCTTTCTTCTAATTGTTAATTGGGCAATTTACCAAAGGGCGTACCTAAATATTAGTATTTACCAAAAGGCGTACCATAGTTTCAATGTTACCAAAGGGCGCACATATTTTAGTAAACTTCCTCTTATACCCCTACCGACAAGTACTGCATGCAATTCTTTTTCCCTTTCTCTTTCTCATTGTCAGTAACGAATTTCGAGACGGACCATAAAAAGATGTTCCTTTATATTTTGATAATAATATTATGGAACCTTTCTCAAAACAAAAAAAATATTGAAATTAATTAAAATATTTTTATTAAATTAAAACTAAAAGAACATTTCAGCCGCCCACGTTGGGCCTGAAATGGATCCATTTCAGGCCCAACGTGGGGCTGAAATGTTTCCATTTCAGGCCCAACGTGTCCAATATTAAGGGACTTTTCTCGATTCTTTGTTATTACATTTTAACATCTCGGAGAAGTCTAAATAAATAATGGATAGCAAATTTGAACTCCTTGTAACCTCAGAAATCCACAGGAACTGAAATTTTTACAATCGAAGCTCTCTAGGTCAATCAGTGGCCTTTTAGGGTCATTGGGACTGAAATGGAAACATTTCAGCCCCACGTAGGGCTGAAATGTTTCAATTTCAGCCCCAACGTGCCCAATATTAAGAGTCTTTTTTCGATTCTTTGTTATTACATTTTAACACCTCGGAGAAGTCCAAATAAATAATGGATAGCAAATTTGAACTCCTTGTAACCTCAGAAATCCATAGGAACTGAAATTTTTACAATCGGAGTTCTCTAGGTCAATCAGTGACCTTTTTTTCCATTTCAGCCCCACGTTGGACCTGAAATGATTCCATTTCAGGCCCAATGCGGGCCTGAAATGGAATCATTTCAGGCCTAACGTGGGCTGAAATGTTTCCATTTCAGCCCCCATGACCCTAAAAGGTCACAGATTGACCTAGAGAGCTCCGATTGTAAAAATTTCAGTTTCTGTGAATTTCTGAGGTTACAAGAAGTTCAAATTTGCTATCCATTGTTTATTTGGACTTCTCCGAGGTGTTAAAATGTAATAATGAAGAACCGCGAAGAAATCACACATTAGGCCTTTTAGGGTCATTGGGCCTGAAATGGTTGGACACCTATTGCATTGGTGATATCTAATATATAGATGTTTGGACACCTAAAACATCATCTCCTACCTCTGACCTCTCTATTCATATAGAATTTTCAGAAATCCAGATATGGGAGGTCCATCAGTGGGTTTTGGTCAAAACTCACTGATATTTCTAAACTACTCCTATTTGATTGGTGATATCTAATATATAGATGATTGGACACCTAAAACATCATCTCCTACCTCTAACCTCTCTATTCATATGGAGTTTTCAGAAATCCAGATATGAGAGGTCCATCAGTGGGTTTTGAGCAAAACCCACTGATGGAACTAATCTAAACCTATAGCTTTGAAAAAAAATAAAAATTTGAGGTTATGGACACCTAAAATACTTTCTCCAACCTCATCCCTAACTTTTTAGCTGGGGGTTTCAGAAATCCAGATATGGGAGGTCCATTAGTGAGTTTTGAGCAAAACTCACTGATGGAACTAAACTAGACCTATAGCTTTGGAAAAAATAAAAATTTTAGGTTATGGACACCTAAAATACTTTCTCCAACCTCATCCCTAACTTTTTAGTTGGGGGTTTCAGAAATCTAGATATGGGAGGTCCATCAGTGGGTTTTGAGAAAAACCCACTGATGGAACTAAACTAGACCTATAGCTTTGGAAAAAATAAAAATTTAAGGTTATGGACACCTAAAATACTTTCTCCAACCTCAATAATAACTTTTTAGCTGGGGGTTTCAGAAATCCAGATATGGGAGGTCCATCAGTGGGTTTTGAGCAAAACCCACTGATGGAACTAAACTAGACCTATAGCTTTGGAAAAAAATAAAAATTTGAGGATATGGACACCTAAAATACTTTCTCCAACCTCATCCCTAACTTTTTAGCTGGGGGTTTCAGAAATCCAGATATGGGAGGTCCATCAGTGGGTTTTGAGCAAAACCCACTGATGGAACTAAACTAGACCTATAGCTTTGGAAAAAATAAAAATTTTAGGTTATGGACACCTAAAATACTTTCTCCAACCTCAACAATAACTTTTTAGCTGGGGGTTTCAGAAATCCAGATATGGGAGGTCCATTAGTGGGTTTTGAGCAAAACCCACTGATGAAACTAAACTAGACCTATAGCTTTGAAAAAATAAAAATTTGAGGTTATGGACACCTAAAATACTTTCTCCAACCTCATCCTAACTTTTTAGCTGGGGGTTTCAGAAATCCAGATATGGGAGGTCCATCAGTGGGTTTTGAGCAAAACCCACTGATGGAACTAAACTAGACCTTAGCTTTGAAAAAAATAAAAATTTGAGGTTATGGACACCTAAAATACTTTCTCCAACCTCATCCCTAACTTTTTAGCTGGGGGTTTCAGAAATCCAGATATGGGAGGTCCATCAGTGGGTTTTGAGCAAAACCCACTGATGGAACTAAATTAGACCTATAGCTTTGAAAAAAATAAAAATTTGAGGTTATGGACACCTAAAATACTTTCTCCAACCTCTTTGTTATTACTTTTAACACCTCGGAGAAGTCCAAATAAATAATGGATAGCAAATTTGAGCTCCTTGTAACCTCAGAAATCCACAGGAACTGAAATTTTTACAATCGGAGCTCTCTAGGTCAATCAGTGGCCTTTTAGGGGTCATTGGGGGCTGAAATGGAAACATTTCAGCCCCAATGACCCTAAAAGGCCACTGATTGACCTAGAGAGCTCCGATTGTAAAAATTTCAGTTCCTGTGGATTTCTGAGGTTACAAGGAGCTCAAATTTGCTATCCATTATTTATTTGGACTTCTCCGAGGTGTTAAAATGTAATTACAAAGAATCGAAAAAAAACCTTTAATATTGGGCCTGAAATGGACACGTTGGGCCTGAAATGGAATCATTTCAGGCCCAACGTGGGCCTGAAATGGAATCACTTCAGGCCCAACGTGAGCCTGAAATGGAATCACTTCAGGCCCAACGGGCTGAATGAAATCATTCAGGCCCAACGTGGGCCTGAAATGGTATCAGGAGTGGCTGAATGGTTCCATTTCAGGCCCAATGACCCTAAAGGCCTAATGTGTCAAAATCCACTGATTGACCTACAGAGCTCCGATTGTAAAAATTTCAGTTCCTGTGGATTTCTGAGGTTACAAGGAGTTCAAATTTGCAATCCATTATTTATTTGGACTTCTCCGAGGTGTTAAAATGTAATAATGAAGAACCGAGAAGAAATCACACATTAGGCCTTTTAGGGTCATTGGGCCTGAAATAGTTGGACACCTATTGCATTGGTGATATCTAATATATAGATGTTTGGACACCTAAAACATCATCTCCTACCTCTGACCTCTCTATACATATGGAATTTTCAGAAATCCAGATATGGGAGGTCCATCAGTGTGTTTTGGTCAAAACTCACTGATATTTCTAAACTACTCCTATTTGATTGGTGATATCTAATATATAGATGTTTGGACACCTAAAACATCATCTCCTACCTCTACCCTCTCTATTCATATGGAGTTTTCAGAAATCCAGATATGGGAGGTCCATCAGTCGGTTTTGAAAGCTATAGGTCTAGTTTAGTTCCATCAGTGAGTTTTGCTCAAAACCCACTGATGGACCTCCCATATCTGGATTTCTGAAACCCCCAGCTAAAAAGTTAGGGATGAGGTTGGAGAAAGTATTTTAGTTGTCCATAACCTCAAATTTTTATTTTTTCCAAAGCTATAGGTCTAGTTTAGTTCCATCAGTGGGTTTTGCTCAAAACCCACTGATGGACCTCCCATATCTGGATTTCTGAAACCCCCAGCTAAAAAGTTAGGGATGAGGTTGGAGAAAGTATTTTAGGTGTCCATAACCTCAAATTTTTATTTTTTTTCAAAGCTATAGGTCTAGTTTAGTTTCATCAGTGGGTTTTGCTCAAAACCCACTGATGGACCTCCCATATCTGGATTTCTGAAACCCCCAGCTAAAAAGTTATTGTTGAGGTTTGAGAAAGTATTTTAGGTGTCCATAACCTAAAATTTTTATTTTTTCTAAAGCTATAGGTCTAGTTTAGTTCCATCAGCGGGTTTTTCTCAAAACCCACTGATGGACCTCCCATATCTGGATTTCTGAAAACTCCATATGAATAGAGAGGTTAGAGGTAGGAGATGATGTTTTAGGTGTCCAACCATCTATATAATAGATATCACCAATCAAATAGGAGTAGTTTAGAAATATCAGTGAGTTTTGACCAAACCCACTGATGACCTTATATCTGTTCCAATTCTATATTTAGGTCAGATGTGTGGGCTTATAATGTTTCCCATTTCAGGCCCAATGACCCTAAAAGGCCTAATGTGTGATGCTCCGGTTTTATTATAAATTTCAGTCTGGAGAGTTCATAAATAATGGAGTTCAAATTTGAATCCTTGTAACCTCCAGAAATCAAAGAAACCTGGAAATCACAATAGGCCTTTTAGGTCATTCTAATGTTGACCTTTGGTCATTGGGGACTAATATAAGATGTTGGAATAAACATCAGTCCCTACCTTGACCCTGAAATATGGTTGAACCAGATATTAGGTCCATCAGTGGGTTTTGGTCAAAATCACTGATATTTCTAAACTATCCAATTTTGATTGGTGATATCTAATATATAGATGGTTGGACACCTAAAACATCATCTCCTACCTCTAACCTCTCTATTCATATGGAGTTTTCAGAAATCCAGATATGGGAGGTCCATCAGTGGGTTTTGAGAAAACCCACTGATGGAACAAAACAAACCTATAGCTTTGGAAAAAAATAAAAATTTTAGGTTATGGACACCTAAAATACTTTCTCCAACCTCATCCCTAACTTTTTAGCTGGGGGTTTCAGAAATCCAGATATGGGAGGTCCATCAGTGGGTTTTGAGCAAAACCCACTGATGGAACTAAACTAGACCTATAACTTTGGAAAAAATAAAAATTTGAGGTTATGGACACCTAAAATACTTTCTCCAACCTCATCCCTAACTTTTTAGCTGGGGGTTTCAGAAATCCAGATATGGGAGGTCCATCAGTGGGTTTTGAGCAAAACCCACTGATGGAACTAAACTAGACCTATAGCTTTGGAAAAAATAAAAATTTGAGGTTATGGACAACTAAAATACTTTCTCCAACCTCATCCCTAACTTTTTAGCTGGGGGTTTCAGAAATTCAGATATGGGAGGTCTATCAGTGGGTTTTGAGCAAAACTCACTGATGGAACTAAACTAGACCTATAGCTTTCAAAACCGACTGATGGACCTCCCATATCTGGATTTCTGAAAACTCCATTTGAATAGAGAGGGTAGAGGTAGGAGATGATGTTTTAGGTGTCCAAACATCTATATATTAGATATCACCAATCAAATAGGAGTAGTTTAGAAATATTAGTGAGTTTTGACCAAAACACACTGATGGACCTCCCATATCTGGATTTCTGAAAATTCCATATGAATAGAGAGGTCAGAGGTAGGAGATGATGTTTTAGGTGTCCAAACATCTATATATTAGATGTCACCAATGCAATAGGTGTCCAACCATTTCAGGCCCAATGACCCTAAAAGGCCTAATGTGTGATTTCTTCTCGGTTCTTCATTATTACATGTTAACACCTCGGAGAAGTCCAAATAAATAATGGATTGCAAATTTGAACTCCTTGTAACCTCAGAAATCCACAGGAACTGAAATTTTTACAATCGGAGCTCTGTAGGTCAATCAGTGGATTTTGACACATTAGGCCTTTTAGGGTCATTGGGCCTGAAATGGAACCATTTCAGGCCCACGTTGGGCCTGAAGTGATTCCATTTCAGGCCCACGTTGGGCCTGAAGTGATTCCATTTCAGGCCCACGTTGGGCCTGAAATGATTCCATTTCAGGCCCAACGTGTCCATTTCAGGCCCAATATTAAAGGTTTTTTTTCGATTCTTTGTTATTACATTTTAACACCTCGGAGAAGTCCAAATAAATAATGGATAGCAAATTTGAACTCCTTGTAACTTCAGAAATCCACAGGAACTGAAATTTTTACAATCGGAGCTCTCTAAGTCAATCAGTGGCCTTTTAGTGTCATTGGGGCTGAAATGGAAACATTTCAGCCCCACGTTGGGCCTGAAATGATTCCATTTCAGGGCCGCATCGGCCCTGAAATGGAATCATTTCAGGCCCACGTGGGGCTGAAATGTTTCCATTTCAGCCCCAATGACACTAAAAGGCCACTGATTGACTAGAGAGCTCCGATTGTAAAAATTTCAGTTCCTGTGGATTTCTGAGGTTACAAGGAGTTCAAATTTGCTATCCATTATTTATTTGGACTTCTCCGAGGTGTTAAATGTAATAACAAAGAGGTTGGAGAAAGTATTTTAGGTGTCCATAACCTCAAATTTTTATTTTTTTTCAAACTATAGGTCTAATTTAGTTCCATCAGTGGGTTTTGCTCAAAACCCACTGATGGACCTCCCATATCTGGATTTCTGAAACCCCCAGCTAAAAAGTTAGGGATGAGGTTGGAGAAAGTATTTTAGGTGTCCATAACCTCAAATTTTTATTTTTTCAAACTATAGGTCTAGTTTAGTTCCATCAGTGGGTTTTGCTCAAAACCCACAGATGGACCTCCCATATCTGGATTTCTGAAACCCCCAGCTAAAAAGTTATTGTTGAGGTTGGAGAAAGTATTTTAGGTGTCCATAACCTCAAATTTTATTTTTTCTAAAGTTATAGGTCTAGTTTAGTTCCATCAGTGGGTTTTGCTCAAAACCCACTGATGGACCTCCCATATCTGGATTTCTGAAACCCCCAGCTAAAAAGTTAGGGATGAGGTTGGAGAAAGTATTTTAGGTGTCCATAACCTAAAATTTTTATTTTTTCCAAAGCTATAGGTCTAGTTTAGTTCCATCAGTGGGTTTTGCTC